>JAKSZT010053770.1:21397900-21615727 GCA_026826555.1 Tolypeutes matacus
TGCATATATATTTATATATCATTTTACAAATGTTTGTATGTATTGTGAGAATTTTGATTTTTACCCATAATAAAAAAAAAAAAAAAAAAAGGCAAATTCAATCCATAGTTAGGAAAAGCAAATCAGTGGTTGATTGGGGATAGGATTGAATGGAAAGTTTGCCTGAAGAGGAGCACCAAGTAACTTTTTTGGGGTTGTGGAAATGTTCCTTATCTTGATGTTATGGTTATGGTTATATAGATATTTTTCTCTCTAAATTTATCAAATTATATCACTAAAATTGGTGCAACTAATTGCAAATAAATGCTTTTATTGTGTTTTATATAAAAGAAAGAAAAATGGAAATTTAAAACTAAAATAATATACTTTAAATGAAAAATTTGCTGGATACATTTATAGCAAATTAGGGACTCAGGAGGAAAGAAACAATGAAGAATGAAAACTTGTAATTTGTATCTCACTCCCCTGTTTTAAAACCTTCACAGCTTTCCACTGCATTAGAACAAAAAAGTAAACTCCTAATCCTGACCTTTTAATCCCATATGGTGTAACCTCTTTTTATTCCTCATACCATTCTCTCCCTTGCTCACCCATTCCAACAACATAGGCTTTCTTTTGGTTCTTTAGGACTCTCCAAATTCCTCCTTATCTCAGAGCCTTTGTACTTGGACTTTTTTCTGCCAACAAGGGTCTTATCTCTTATTTTCACATGGCTGGTTACTTCTTATCATATTATCTCAGCTCAAATCTCACCTTCTTAAAGGGTGCTTTCCTGATAACCTGATTTAAAATTGACTGTTGTCTTCCCACTTGCATCCTTTTACATCACCTTGTGCTATTCTTTATTTATCTATTTGCTTATGTGTTTGCTGTTTATCTCACCACAATAGACAGTAAGTTTTACAAGAACAACAATCTTTTCTATTTTATTTACAGTGCTTAAAACTGTCTGGCATATATATAAGAGCTGCATAAATATTAGCTGAATGTGTGAGTAAATGAGAGAATGAATTCTGCTGGGTAAGGGGGACAAGCTAGAAGCAATATAGACATAATTCCTTTTCTCACTAGAATGACAAGGTAATGGAGAAATCATACAAGGAAGCCAATTATTAAAATATATGGTGATTAGAGCAATTGCAGGGAAAGAGAGTATATCTTCAGAGCCATAAAATGGCCACCTAATCTGGACTGAAGTACAGGCAGTCAGGCAAGTTTATTTAAGAGAACGATTTTAAACTAAAACCTAAAAGATGAGAAAGAATTAGCCTACCAAATGGGAAGAGAGACAGCAGAGGAATTACAGAGAGAGAGGAAACTGTAGGAGGCTACACATTTTCAAGGAACTACAAAGTCTGTGAAGATAAACTCCAGAGTGCAAAGGAGAGAATGGTAAAAGATTAGGCTAGTATGGTAAGCAAGAGCAAGGGCAATCTCATAAACTTTTCCTGATGTTTTAAATCAGAAGGTGGCAGGTTAGAAAGGTGAAGAGAGCTGCTGAAGAGCTGGCTTAATTGAGGGAGAAAGGTGCACAGAAATGAGGAAGTGATGAGTCTAAGGCACAGGTCTGAAGGCTGTTTCAAAGATAGGCTTTGGCAAAAGGGGACAATTCCTGAATGTCCTTCATCTTCCCAATGAAGTAGGAAGTGAGATGTCTTGCTAAGATGTGTAGTGGCATTCCATGCTTTTACACATCTTGCTTTAAATAAAAAGTAAATAAAAAATAAATGTGGGAGCCTATGTGGCTCAAGTTGTTGAGTGCCTTCTTCCCACTTGGGAGGTCCCGGGTTCGGTTCCGGTGCCTCCTGGAAAAACAAACAAACAAACAAAAAAAAAAAAAACAACAAGTAAGACAAAGAAAAAAAAAAACAACTCAGGGAAGTCAATGTGACTCAGTAGTTGGGCACCGGCTTCCCACATACGCGGTCCTGGGTCCAATCCCTGGCCCCTGTTACCTAAAAATAAAAATAAAATAAATGTAGCTTGAAGCCAGGCTACCTATAAGGAAAAATCGTAATGAATTGGCATGATTCTAAACTAGAGTGTCTTAATATCCTTGTGTGACAGTCTGAAGCTGTGTGGATCCCAGAAGATCATGTCCTTAGGGCTATTCCATTGCTGTGGGTGTGGGACCCTTTGGTTGGATTAGATTCAGCTGGTGGTAGTATGGACATTTGATTAGATAGCTTCAGTAAGGCATGACCAGGGTAGTCCTTAGTCCTTTTACTAGAGTCCTTTATAAACAGAGGACTGAAAGCAGAGACACAGAGAGAAAAGTTGACAGAGACAGAGAAACCCCAAGAGGCTGAGAGAAAGTCCTGGAGACCAGAGGCTGGAATCAACAGAACACAGAGGCGTGGAAAGAGGCTCGCATGAGACTGAAAGAAACGAGGCCTGGAGGAGAGGGGAGATGAGCTGTATACCTTTATCACCCACAGCTGAGCTCAGAGAACAAGATGAAACAATGAGACCCAGACCAGAGAGCTGCCATTGCATCTTGCTACGTGGCAGGAATCCAGGATCGCCAGCAGGCAACCTTTGGTGAAACAGTATCTCTGCTGAGGCCTTGATTTGGACATTTTCACAGCCTCAGAACTGTAAGCTTTTAACCTAATAAATTTCCATTATAAAAGCCAACCCAATTATGGTGTATTGCTCCCAGCAATTTTTAACAAACAGAAACACCTTGCAACAGAGTTCTTTAAATTCATGAAAATTTGGCAATGTAATCCAATTTTTTATTTGTGTTTGTCTTAACAACCATAGGGACAAAGATCATATTGTCCTTGACTACCTATCTTGAGGGCCTATCACAGTGCCTAATACCTAGTAAGTAATCAATAAATATCTGTTGAATGAATGAAAAATAAAATTCAATTATTTTCCAATGGGAAAAGCAATATACTAGAAAATAACTTTTCTCTCTACTAATTCATAATGAGCAAGAGTCCACTGCATTGAATCTATCAACTTTGGGAAATTAGTTTGAATTGCAATAAAAGCTGACATCTGATATAAGATTTAGCCCCCATATAATTTCTCCTGTTGTCACATTTTATGAGACCTCATTCTTGTCTAAAAAAGAAATAGAACTGTGATGGCTTGGAGATATGTACCCCAGAAAAACATGTTCTTAAACTTAATCCATTCCTGTCGGTGTGTATCCACTGTAAGATGTTACTTCAGTTAAGGTATGGCCCAAATGAATCAAATTGGACTTTAATCCAGATTACTGGAGTTCTTTATAAGCAGTGTGAAAGTCAGACATGGAAAAAGCCACTGAGAGAGCAGCCAGAAGCTGAACATCAACAGAACCAGGAAGAAAAGAGAGAAGCCAAGAGAGGCTGCACTGTGCAATGCCATGCGACAGAAAAGCCAAGGACCAAGGATCACCGTAGCCAGCCCCAGAATGCCACAGTCTTTTGGAAAAGCTTCACCTTTATGACACTTTGATTTGGGGCTTCTCTTAGCCTAAAAACCATGAACCAATAATTCCCATTGTTTAAGTCAACCCATTACATGCTATTTGCTTTAGCAAGCAGGAGAAATAAAACAAAAATCAACAAGTTTTTTTCAGTTTTTATGAACTTCTTAGTTATCCTGAAAGCCAGTCAAGTGGGATGGTACAAAGTTGTAGGGTTTTTGTTAATGGAAAATTCAATTAGTGTATCTTCTTAGCAAAATGTCAGGTCAATGGTCATCAGATGCTGGGGGACAGAAAGTGTTTCAGATCCAATGGTCAGGCTCTATACTGTCTCAGGGAAATTTTTAAACAAAGATCTTTGTCAGTAAAAGAAAGTTGATTGTTGATGTTCATTACTTTACTTTTAATGTTCTCATTTTCATTCCATGCAAAATGGACTAAGAATCTTAAGTGACTCATTTTCTCAACGATTAACTCCTCATCCAAGTCTCAAACATCATTTTCATGGCAGCCATTTTGTTGTATGCAGTTAAATTAATCGATTTTTGCCTTGCAGTTAATTGATTGTAATTATTCAGCCTTAAAAATTGCTGTATAAGCAAACATTGTAGTACACTCTTTTTAATAAATTTAACAATGAATTAATTTATGTAGACAGGTGACTTTTTTCCTCAACAAAGAAAAATAGAGATTAAACATGATTTCAAAAACTGATAAGCAGCTTTATTCAGTGATCATCTTTGTAGAAGGATCCAAGAGAGTTACTTGCTATTTGACAACAGATCTGACTTAAAAATAAAGGTTATTTTTAAAGAAGCCTTTTTAATAGTATTTACCATATTACCATATCAATAAACAAAGTGTTACCAAGAGGTTGTCTTGTGATTTTCTTCCTGAATTGTTGTGTATGAAGAAAAGGCTATAGCTACATTGGCAGACCTATCTTGATTTGGCTCCATATCTGTGCACTTATCTCTCTACATATTTTTCCCATTCAGTAAGAGTCTTCATAAAAATCACAAATTAGTTGTTGAAATGTGTTTACAAGTTTGTTTGTTTTGTTTTTTATCATTAAGTAAAGTGTAAATTAACATGTCTGTACAGACTTCCTTTCTTAATTTAAATTTAATCCAGTACAATAGTGGCAAGATATTTCATTGATCTCAGGAAGCTAAGATTTTCAACAATTGTATGTGTGTTCATATACTGACTGAGAAATCATTCTGTCAATGTGATTTCTTCCTGTACTAGCTCTAAAGACTGATGATCTTAGCATTGCCTGATCCTGTTTACTTTGCCCTCATTATAATGACACCAGATTTTTCCATAACACAATACCATATTTTCCAATCACTGCTTGCACATGGAAAGTTTCTACTCTCTAGACTTTTGAAACAAAAAGAAGTTCCAAATTTTTAAAAAGTGATATCCTTTAAATTTTCCCTGAGAATGCATGTGACAAAATATTAAGAGAACAAAATTTTGATGTTTCCCAAATCCAAGAGAAAAATTCAAAGGACAGGATGGTGATTTTTCTGCAGCTGTGCTTTATGAACAGGTATCTTAGACTTCAATGCCATCTACCATTCTTGCACCAGTGCTACTCCCTCAGCTAATACCTATGTCCATACAGGGGATCTTTTACAACCAGCTGATGGAAGAAAAAGAAAAACCTTGGCTTGAAGACATGGAAACTACGTGGGTACAAAATGAAAATGATTAGGAGCTACAGTGCAAGGAGTGGCCTTGAAAGATCATGGTAAGGCAAAATACTCCCAATGGCAGAGATTTGGTCAGGACCCCTGTTGTTCACTTAGCATACAAAGAGAAGTAGCCCAAGGTTTAAAATATACACAGACTCATGGGCAGTGTGGCACATGACATGGCCAACTGGTCCTCCCTTAAAGGAAAGACACTGGAAAACTGGCAATAGGAAGGTCTAGTTTAAGGAACATGTTTGAGCACATGGGTTTGAGCCCCTGATGTGGTACCACTCTTCAGGTATAATAACCATTTGGTGACAAGTTGACTACATTGGCCCCTTCTATCTTGAAAGGGTCAGAGATTTTTTTCTAACATGAATATATACCTAGTCTGGGTAGAGGTTTGCTTTTCCTGACCACAGGGCCTCAGTCTGCACCCTTATCTGAGAGTCCGTAGGGAATTTGATCCACTGGTATGGCATCACAATAGACCAGGGGACCCACTCTACATAAAAGAAGTGCAGGATGGGCCCATAACCATGGCACCCACTGTTTGCATTGCAAAATACACTACCCCAAAGCGACTAGCCAGAGAGAGCATTGAAACAGCCTCTTGAACACATATTTAAAGGACTGTCTCGTAGGTAATTCTCTGTGAGGATGAAATACTATTCTCCTGGATGTATTATACACATTGATCAAAGACATGTATACAGTACTGTGTTCCCAGTAGAAAGAATACTTGTAACCAAGTGGTTACCACGGGGGGAATTTTGCTTCCTGTCCCTGTAAAAATTTGGGGCTCTAGAGAGTTAGATGTCCTGGTCCCTAAAGTGGGCATACTTTTGCTAGAGGACATGGCTAGAGTCCCACTGAACTATAAATTAGTGCTTCCCCCTGCACACCTTGGGCTCCTCATGTTCAGGGACCAGCAAGCAAGAAAAGGAGTCACCATGTTGGGAGAGGTCATTGACCCAAATCATCCAAAGGAAGTAGGGATGCTCTTTAGTTCTACAATCCACCTGGAATATTTTTTTTTTACATTACATAGATATCCAACTATTTTCATACCATTTATTGGAATGACTTTCCTTTCCTTTATTGAATTGCTTTTTACCTTTATCATAATCAGTGATCATATTACTATGAATCAATTGCTGAAATCTCTATCCTATTCTCTTCATCTTTATTTCTATCCTTATGCCAAGACTACACTATCTTGGTTATTGTAGCTAAAAGCAATTCTTGAAGTCAATTAGTATAAGTCTTCCAGATTTTCTTCTCCTTTTTCAGGATTGTTTTGGATTTTCTAGCTTTGTGGTTTTCAATGTAAATTCTAAGATCACATTGTCTATTTATAAAACCTAAGAAAATTCTGTTGGAAATAGTATTGCATTGAGTCCAGTTATTGAGGTAGCTTTTTTGTGTGTGGTTGCTCAATTTTGTGGTTGTATTATTACAATATGCATCCTTAGCTTCTCACAGCCCCCTTCAAGTTAATATATTATAGCTTCATAAAAGACAGAAAAAGTTTGCAATAATATATGTCCATTTACGAGCCCACTATCCTTTGTCTAATTATAGGCATATATTGTGTCCACATATGTTAAAAACCACACAATATGGTGTTATAATTTTTGTTTAAATAGCCATATGTCTTTAAGCAAAATTAGGACAAGAAAAAATATATTTATATGGCTTTTTGCATTTATTCATATATTTAGCATTTCCAATCCCTTTCATTTCTTCCTGTAGAACCCAAGGTTCCATCTGGAGCCATTTCCCCTCAGCCTGAACAACTTTCTTTAACATTTCTTACAGTACAGTCTGCTGGTAACAAATTGTCTGGTGTGTTTTTCTGTGAATGTCTATATTTCACCATCATTTTTAGAGACTATTTTTGCTGGATATGGAATTCTAGGCTGGCAAGTTCCTTTTTTTTTTTTTTTTTCATCCCTTTAAAATTATAATTCTGATGTCTTCTCATCTGTTCTTCCTGATGAGAAAGCACCCATTACTTCTATTCTTTTTCCTCTGTATATAATATACCATATTCCTCTAACAGCTTTTGAAAATTTTTTTTCTCTTTAGTGTTCAGCAGTTTATTTATGATGTGCCTGGGTGTAGTTTTCTTTGTATTTATCCTGATTCAGGTTCACTTAGTTCCTGGGATCTATGAATTTATTATTTCATCACATTTGGCAAACTTGGGGGCACTATTCTTTTAAATATTCATCTTCCTCTTTTTCTATATCCTTTCTTTCTTAACTTTCCCAGATTACTTGATCTTTCTCCTCTGACTCCAGTTAGAGTGTGATTTTCTGCTTGAATTGTAGCTACCCACAGCACACAGAATGGGGAGAGTCATCAAGCAAAAATTTTACCCACTTAAGTTACCTACTTTCAAGGGTCAACAATCAGTTTCTGACTCCATTTGGTTGCTCTGTAATACTTTCAAGTAATTGTTTTGTTTTTTTGTTTGTTTGCTTGTTTGTTTTCTCCAGAGTTTATCAAAGTTATCTATGGGAGAGCTGGTGTCATACAAGCTATTCTACCATTATCTGAAGTAGGATTCTCCACCTTAACTTTTACCAGTTTCTCCATTTTTTTCTGCATTTCAACCAAAAGAGGCTGCTTTTAGTTTCTCAAGCATGCTATATACCCCTTCCATAGGGATATATGTAATTATTTCATCATCTCTCCTTGGAATGCTTGCTCTCCATGTCAACACACACACAAACACCACCTGGTTTATTTCTGTTTATTCTTTAGACCTCAGGTAAGTGATTTTACATATTGCTATGAATCCTTCTCCAACCCATTGGACTAGACCAGTTCTTCTTGTTATCAGCAACTATTGTTTCCTATAATTTTCCCTATAGTTTGTATTGCAGTTTGTGATTTAGTTTTTTTAATATGTGATTACTTGATGTTTTTCACCACCATTAAAATGTAAATTACAATTATTTATACTCATAAATTTGTATACAGAGTAACCTTGCTTATTTTACTCACCATCATTTGAGTAGTGTCTAACAAGTACCTGAGACATAGTGTATTCTTGAAATATTTGTTTAACCAATCAATTAATTAACTAATTATTTAAAGGCCCCTTACCAATAGGGCATCTTGGCTGTTTCTAATTAAATACTTCACAGGTACCTTAAGCATCCAATGCCTCAAACAGAATAAATTTCCTTTCCACCAAACCTCACCCGGTCTCCTTTGTACCCAATGCAAATTAATTATAACCCTATTTACCCGGGTAGCGAAAATAGAAACCTCAAACCATTTTTATGTTTTTCTTCCTATTTAATAAATACCTCTTACACATGTACTTCCCTGGGACATCTCATTAGTCAAAAATTCTATCACCTTATTTCCATTCTCTCACTGCCCTATTTAGGGCCTAATTTTGTTCTAGATTATTTCTACACTTTGTTTCTTCCATCTTGTTTCGCTGGCATTGTCTTTCCCCTGGCCCCTTTACCTTTACTATTCATCCCTACTATCCCAAAGGAAGGATATGCCTAAAACACCAACTTTGCATGCCCTCAAAATCTTTTCAGAGCTCTCATTTTCAAAGGAAGAATATTCAAGAACCATAATATAGCCTACATTTTTTAACATCTGGCCACACACTTACATCATAAGCTCACAAATTTAGACACTAAAACTCAAGGAAGAATTCAGCTACTTTATCTTATGTAAGTGGTCAAATCTTCCCCACAAGTCCCCAGCCTGTAGCCAGAGCTGTGTTCTGTCTTCTGACCCTTGGTCTCTGCCCATCTGCAGGTTCTCTCATCCCCTCCATGCCTGGTTAGTGAGGCACTAGGAGCTTCTAGGACTCCTACATACCATGCATAGAACATGAGGATCCTGGAGGTCTTCCTCAGGGTCATGTGTCTTGCCACCTCCTTCTGGCAATAGTTCTCTACTGCTGTGACACTAGGTTGGAAGTGGCACAAACCCATATGCCAGGCTTCTCCTAGGGCTAGGACGACAGTTATGTCTTCACAGTGGGCCATGAACCTGAAGTTCTCAGGAAATGTCATACCTATCTGGATGCTTTACAGCCCTCCAATCCTGGAGATCAGTTCTTCACGTGGGGTGGATTAAATCTGCTCTCTGTTTTCTTTGCCTTCCTGTGTCTCTTCTCCCTCCCTCATTCTCCTGGAAAAAGGAAGGAGCAGGTTTGCAACTTCCTTTTTCTGTCTGAGAAAAGCTTCTGTTATGCCATATTCTACTCCCCAAGCTAACATTCATTTTGCACACTTCCCTGTCAGACAGAGTAACAGTAGATTAAAAAAGGCTTAGCTTTATGGAAGATCTAAAAATATTATAGCTATTATACTAAATTTATAGAGTTTTCAATCTCATTCCTTGTCATGTCCTCTTTGTACCACCTCTAGGCAGAATTAATTGCTATCACATCTCCCACAACACCTTATTCATGTTTTTACTTTATCATTTAGCACATTGTAATTATAAATAGCTGCATGTTTGCCTTTCCCACTAGACTGTGACATACTCAAGGACAGAAACTGAATCTTATTCATCTCTTTATTTTCCCCAAAACTACCACAGGGCCAGTCACACAGGTGCTCAGTAAGTGTCTGTTCAACACTTGAGCAAACCTGCTTAGAGGTGAGACTTTATGTGAAGGAATAATGAACAGAAGATAGAGTTGGGAAGGAATGGTGCCATCAGCTCATGGGTACACTAATTTTAGACTTTAATCCTCTAACAGGTATCAATTTTATTTCTGAAAATTATTTTTTAAATCTTCAGTGAGAGAAAAATGTATTAATAATAATAAAAATCACATATATTAAAAATTTTTATAGTTTATCAGAATATGTTTTCACAATCATTTAAAACTTACAGATAAATTTTCTTGACCAAGACTATTTCTTTAAAATGCACCTATTCACATATCAGAAATATGTGGAAGCAAGTGCAGAATCTCCTGCCTTTTGCCACATGGTCTCTACATACCACCTGGATGTCCATTCTCCCAAGTAGATATTTTAGATCATTTTCTTAATGCAATTAGATATTGAACATATTTTATTATAAATTATCTTGGTCTCTTATCAAACAACTTTAAAGATCAATGAAAATACAAAATCATTATGATAAAAACCAAGTAGGGCATAGTTCAACAGCATTATTACATGTGGATAACATCACAAATATACTTATTGCAGGGGAAGTCAGGGACACCCCTTTCCTACTGTGTGCAGATGTTTCAATATGTTTCTATTCTACAACTCAGGGCAAGATATTATGTCTAATGAAAAAGCCTGAGCAGACCTTAAACCTGGAAAGTGGGAACAAGCAGACCCAGCTGCTCATCAGGGCAGGAACCCTCAGTGGCAGCCTTCCTTCCTGGGTGGTATTGATACCACACTCTTGGACAGATTTGTCTCTCCTCTCCAGCATAAAGTTGGGTGTAAGGAGCTACCATGCATCCTAAGCAGTTGGCATCCCCGTGAGACCAGCCGTGATGGGATCTCTTCCCCTGCTCTTTCGTGTTGTGTAAGTAATAAGGCAGTCATTTGTTGAAAGTTTCTGTTGTGCCTGAGCCTTTTTTGTCATGATGCACCGTACAACAACTTGCTCCACACTTACCATCCAACTGTAGCGTGACTTTGATATTAGAGGCAATTCCACAAAACATTATAAGGAATATTCTAGTCCATGTTGGCATTATTGATATCAGGACATTCACAAAAAATTATGCCACATAGTAGAATCATTTAGATGTTAACTTTTATCAATTAAAACTTTTCTAAAAGTTTTGACTTGTCTTATTAATTAGATTCAACAAAGAGATTAAAGCAGTAAATAAATAAAAACATCATTCAAACAAGCAGAAGCCATCATTATTTACATAATTCTTTATATCTTATGAGTTTATTCATGTATATATAGATTAAATGGTAGAGAGAAAGGTTAAGAATGTACAAAAGGGTTTATGCCACACATGCTATTTCAAAGAAAAACATGAAATAAGACATTCCTGAATTTTAGAGGTATATAAAAGCAAAATTTAATTTAATTGCTGAACTTTAGATAAATGTTTCTTCACCAAACTCTATAATAAATCCTCAAAAAATCTTTTTAAAGGAGAAACCTGATTATGAAAACCATTAAGAGTTTGAAGGCGTTATATTTCCATCTTTAACTACAATATCTGGTGGCTCCCTGACTTAAAAAATGAGAAAATTCACACATTTAAATCTCCTTTCACTTCTCATTTCTCATGTTTTTTTGAAAGTGATCTTTTTATTGTCAACTTTTATATTTCTTCAGTAGCCTGTTTAACGGTGCTTTTTCATTCCTGAGTAATATTCTTCTATTGTAGATTTGAATTATGTTTTTCAGTTTCCTTTGTTCTGTTCTTTCCTCAGGGAAGAATATTTACGTCTATATTAAATGTCCCTTGACTTTCCCTCACATCTATCTTTCTCCTTAAATCAATTTTATATTTTTATTTTTCATTTTTGATTTTCTGTGCTTTCTTCAAGCCTATCCACCATGTTCCTAATGGTTATATCCATCATATTTGTTCTTTTTCTGTGGCTATTGTTTATAATTTGGTTTTTATCTTAGTAATATTAACTGATTTTGATGTGCTTTTGTTTTTGTGTTGTTTGTTTTGTTTTGAGGATGAGACATCACTAACGTTTCCTTTATTATATCATCTTTATATTCAGGTTTTAACCCATTTTAAATTAAGGATATCCAACTAAAGCTATGGCTATAAACATGGATGACAATTGATAATGAAAATGCTTCTTTTACAAAAGACATCATCAAATGTGAATCTTTCAACAATTCTTTGAAGTAGAATTGTTAGTATTCCTATTGATAGATGTTTGACCAAGTATATATCTAATACAGATGAAGCACTGAATTTCTTGTTTATTTTGTGATTGCCAACAATATATTTCCTAAAAAATACAGAAAATTTAGCTAATATCCTGATATTTCATACTTAAATTATTCTTCAACTTATCACATATAAGCACATATTTAAATGTTTAGGTGCTGAAAGTTGATTTGATAAAAACAAATTTTGTGATATCAATAATTTCTAGATAAACAGTCTGTCTAGGATTTCAACAAACAAAATCACATTTGTTTTTAGGTAGTTTCTCTATATTCCCCTAAAGAGATATAGCACTTATTTGAAGCAACCATGGATCTTGAAATATTTTAGCTTCCCAAGTTGAGTATTATTTTGCATCATTTTATTATCAAATAAATTTGAAAATCTTAACACACACTGAGATATCACTGTGAAATACCAAATCTTATCAACACTCCTTTTAATTGCACTGGTTAACTCTCTAAGGCATCAACTTTATCAAGAATATTTTGGCTGTTCCCACTGTGCTCCTATTGCTGTGAAGGACTGGTTCTGAAGGAAAGTTATCCAAGATAATCAGCATGCATTTGTTTTTCTTCCAAGCAAGCAAAACAATAAGGACAAAAGCAAAAAAGCATCAGTAAGTACTCCAATGCCAAGCCTCTGAATTCAATCAGAAGGTAAAGAATGACTGTATTTTTATCAGGAACAAAGGTCAGGCTGAATTATTCCCTTAGTTTAACTTCATCACTCTTTACCCTTTCTCAGACTCAGATATTTTTCTTTATATACATGAGATAGTATATTGCAGATAAAAGTGAGGTCAACTATGATACCTCTCCATTCACCTCCCTTCTTCCCAGGGGCAACTAACATTGTGAATTTACTTTGTCACTGTGTATATAAAATATACTCTCTTGCTCTCCCTCTTTCTATATATATGTATATGTATATTTAAAATAAATAGGATATATATTAAGTAGTTTGATGTTTGAAAATCTTACATAATGCTATCATATATTAAGTATCTTTTTTGTAACTGGCTGTTTTGACTCAACATTATGTTTTGAGATCTTACCATATTGGTGTTCATGTATTACATTCATATATATATATATATACACACACATATATATAAGTAATATTATATATAATGAATAATCAGAGGATTTTTGACCTATTCTTTCAATTTTGTCCTTTTTGTAACTAGTACAAATAGAGTTTCAACAAATTTATTCTGTCATCTATCCACTTTGAAAGCAATTTCAGGAATTTAGGATATTTTCACTCTAATCTTTCCTATGCCATTTCTCAAGTTATTGCAGTTTGGTTTCTTGGTTCCTCTTTTCTTGATTATCCCCATATTAGATTTTTTTGAAAAAACTTCTGTGGTAGGTTGAATTATGTATCCCAACAGAATGACATGTTCTGTGTTCTGTGGGGAAGAACCTATTGTAAATAGGACTTCTTGAAGGAATAGTACATTCCCACTGAACAAGTGAGGATGCTCAGAGGAGCTAAATGCAGAGGTAGGACTAGATGTCCTCTCTCTGTCTCCCAAGTCCATTTACTTCCACTCTACAACAGACCTTAGCTTGACCCATGTCTGAAAGCTCACTTTCATAATTTCAGGAAAAGCTTTCTGAAAAAGTCACTGGCTGTTTACTCATGGAGATCAGCAAAAATGGAATAGTCCAAATACATACAGATTAAAGTAGGTCCCAAACAAACAGGTGAAAATTAAATTGTGTGCAATTTTCTATTAACTGTAATCATTTTTTCAGAAATCTACTGTATTTTGCTTTAAAATATGAGTCACTGACACTATTTTAATTAGTGAATGAAGAAATGACTCTGTTAGTGCTGTCTGCCAAATCAAGGAAAAGTCCCATTGTACTGTTGGGTTTCTGCTCAGCATAGCTGCCTCATAAAGCCTGCACTCTGCCAGTCCTGCCGCTTTTAATTGTCAATGTACAACAGTAAAAGGAAGGCCTAGTGGTAGCTTGCCCTTGCTCTAGCCTTAGCCCTCAGCCCTAAAACTAGAAGTTAGTCCTAGACTTCTGCAAGGGTCTCCTGCACTGGCATCTCAGAAACACTGTATTTTCTCAGTATGGAAAGTCATAACAGTCCTTACGGTTTTCCTGCAGTTTTGCACAGTCGAACTAAATAGCAACTCCTTGAATTTTTCTGGCACCTAATGGCACTTTTGGAAAGTATTTGGTCAGATTCAGTCCAACCTCCCTTTTTTGCTTATTTATTTGTTTATTTATTTATTTATTCATTCATTCATTCATCATTTTATTAAGCAGTTGTACTTGTATAAAAAAGCCATGCAGATAGTACAGAGTAGCCAAATACCACTCGCTACACAGTTTTCCCTATTATTACCATTTTGCATTAGTGTGGTATCTTTGTTACAATTGATCAAATGATATTATTATTATATATATACTATTTAACTATAGCCCATAGTTTACATTTGAGTTCTTTCTCTGCATTGTATAGTTCTATGTTGTTGTTGTTTTTAATTCTAGTAACTTATATACAACCTAAGAGTTCCCATTTTATCCACATTCATTTATACAATTCAATGGTGGTCATTACATTCACAACGTTGTGCCCTGTCACCATCATCTGGTACCAAAACTTTTCCATCCCCTATTTTTATATTTCAAATGTGATCTCATGAAGATATGTGTGTGTGTGTGTACGTGTGCCTGGCAGGGGAAGGTGGAAACTGAGGGGCTAAATCTCCAAATAATCTTCAAGTGTCAATTAAATATTTTATTTGTAATGTGTAAAATGAAGAAGAAAGAAGATGCAATGGAATAATGGAGCTCATTTAGGGAAAGCTAAAATCTTGGACTAACATGTAAATGGAAAGAAGGAATAATTTGATTAGGGAGGTATTATGTGGGATTGACCAGCTAAACTTGCTTACTGAGTGTGGGGATGAGGATGAAGGAAGAGCTGCGGATGCTCTGGAATTCAAACCTGGGAGCTAAAAGAGTAAAAATACCACTGACAAAGAAAGGAGTCCAGAAGGAAAACTCTATTGGGTTACTTGGGGATGAATGAACAACTGATTATGCTGTTTCAACATGCATTACAAAGACCTGACAAGTTCAGGAAGCCATTACATCTGGGGGTGTAGTTATGGCCATTGATTCCTAAGAGATCTGACAATGGGAATCTGAGGACAGAGAGGATTTTGGAGAAGGAAGTAGGGCTGCTGGATGACATTTATTTAAAAAGAACAGCCAGAGGTGTTATATTAGTCAGCCAAAGAGGTCCTGATGCAAAGCACCAGAAATCTGTTGGCTTTTATAAATGGTATTTATTTGGGGTAAAAGCTTACAGTTACAAGGCCCTAGAGTCCAATTCAAGGTTGCTTTCTTACCAGTCAGTTGCCACATGTTGAAGCAAGATGGTTGCCCATCAGCCTTCATCTCTCTCAGCTACAAACTGACATAGCACTTTTCTCTCTTCCAGGGGCTGCAGAATCAAAGTTCTCTCCTCTTCTGTGTCATTACAAAGTTTTCTCCTCTGGCATCTATGGAGCGCTCTCTTCCCATGTTTCTCTTTTTGTGTGTCTTCTTGAGTGAGTGTCTGTTTATATAGCCCACAAAGGAGGCGGGGACTCAAACCTGAGTCATACCCTACTGATGTGGTCCAATCAAAGCCCTAATCTTAACATAATTTCATCAAAGACAACTCAGCTAAATCTAAGACAATCAAAGGGGATCACACCCAGAGGAAAAGACCAGTTTACAAACATAATCTCTCTTTTTGGAAATCATAAATAATCTCAAACTGCCGCAGGTGTAGATGAAGCAGTG
The DNA here is from genome assembly GCA_026826555.1 of Tolypeutes matacus. Taxonomy (NCBI): domain Eukaryota; kingdom Metazoa; phylum Chordata; class Mammalia; order Cingulata; family Chlamyphoridae; genus Tolypeutes; species Tolypeutes matacus. Next base: position 21,413,744 of record JAKSZT010053770.1, read on the forward strand.
AGTGGCAGCTTCACAGAAGTCAGAAATGGAGAGAATTTCACAAAGGAATGTGTCATGTAAGGAACTGACTATTGCAGAAGTATAAAAAAATATTTTCGAGGAGATTATCTTTGAATTTAAAATTTAAAGATCTTGTTCAGATTTACAAGTGTCATGATGATCCAGATATTCATAAAAATAAGTGGATGGTAGAAAGTTTCTTACAAATCCATATACCCAATGCTTTTGTAAATAGGAAAGTGGACAGACTATACATTTTAGTAAGATAAACTTGAAGAAATATAAGAACTTTAGCTAATGAAAAATATGCAAATGCACCTCATTACATTTTAGTGTTAAGTGAATACACTGAGTAATGTCACATAAATGTGCTCTGTAAATTTGGAAAGGGTTTACAATTTGTTCCTAATGGTAATGGGGAAAAATTAATTCTTAATTGTAATACCCAAGGCTCTAAGGACAAGGATTGGCTGGCCCATGTAGGTTTTTATTGAGTTGTAAATTATCTTAATTTTGTGCTTTTCTAACGTGGTAAAGTGGAATTTACTTTTGTAAATAATCTATGTAATTTTTAAACAATATCCCCAGTGTTTAAATGAGTAATCCTGGCAGAATACAAAGATATCGCCTTAGGAAAAATGATCTGTTATCTCATCTCTACCCAATATTACACTGTACTGCTCACCAAAAGCTGCTCATTGCACATGAAATAAAATTAAAATTACCATTACATCTAATTGAAGATAAGGTTCCCTAACATAAGCTTTTGCTCTAAGCCCCAAACTCACTCAGACAAACAAAACCTATTTTTCTTCTCTTCTCACTCTCTCTCCTTTGCACTCTCAGCCCTCAGCCCAAAGAATGGAGAAATCATATTGTCTACATAGCACAAAGAAATTACATTTTTATAATATTATGAAAATTATGTAACTGTGAGCTTGTGAACAAAGAAAGTCTTTCACATTCAAAACAGTTGTGTAGATTTATTTTTATAGGAACTGTGAAAATGTTTGGAAAAAATACAAGATATCTACGGATGACTGAGAGAGTCAGTCAGCTTGAGTCACCACAGATTGTTTGCCTAGTGTGGAAGCAGTAACAGTCCATAGTACATATAAAGTAGTCTTGGTGAAGTGTATTCAATTTGATACAAAACTCTATGGTTACATTTTATTTGGATACTATTGTATATGAACATGATTTACATTTAAAAAATCTAAAACAGTAGGGCTATTTTAATATTTGAAAATATGCCTGTCTAGTAAAATACATTTTGGCAAGATTTATAATAACCCCAAATAAGTTTCTAACATCACATTGTAAATAAGTAATTGCTATATTTTTTACTTTGATCAGGTGCACTTGAAAGTTCTTTGCTGAATTTTATACTTCAACAAGGGACTTTAAGTTTCCATTTGTATGCTGCATTCGAAAGGTAATTTAAATATCTGACTTACCAAAATTAAACCATTTTTTAAATAGAAAAATCAAGATATGCTTCCAAAAGGCAACTAGAAATCATAAATTCAATGTCTAAAACTTGGTTCTATTTTATTTCATTTACATCATATCTGTGAAAGGGAATATTTGAGGAAAGAAGTTGTGAATCATATATTTATTCCTCAAATCTATGGGTTATATCGTGCACTTCCTCTAAAATTTTTAGGAAGTTAGAGCCAGTATCCTAAAGATTACATATTATTTAATTACACAAAAAGCATGTTTCATGAAATATTCTGCCTCTTAGAAAATACTTCAGGTATTTTATAAGGAACAATATAGTTAAAGTACCAAAATATACACAACTGAAGAAGCAATTAAAATCAGTAATAAAAATCAAACATAAAATCAGTGTACCATGCCAATGGCTTTTTGAAATAAAAGAGCTTTAAACCTATAGTACATAAAAGGAGGCTAATTCAGTGGTTGTCCTCAATTGAAGAGAGGGCGTTCCATAGCCCTAGGCTGGCAGATAGAAATTCTTGTACCTGTGCTTGTAAGTTTCATATTGAAAATTATCTTGTGCTGAAAGTTTACCAGTTCTTTGTTTTTTAAAACAGTTATATTCACACAACATACAATCCATCCAAAATATACAATGGCTCTCAGTATGATCACAGAGTTGTGCATTCATCACCACAATCAATTTCAGAACATTTTCATTACGCCTAAAAGGAAACTCTCTTACCCCTTTTATACCCTATTTTTGATCCTTAGCATTGGTATAGTACATTTGTTACAATTGATTAAAAAAAAAAAAACCACAATATTGTTGTTAACTATAGTCTATAATTTATATTAGTTGTATTTTCCCATATATCACCATATTGGTAACACCTTGTAATGGTGACATACATTTGTTATAGTTCATGAAAGAACATTCTTATATTTGTACTCTTACCCACAGTTATCATCCACAATAGGGCTCACTATGTTGTACAGTCCCACATTTATTCTCCAGCTTTCCTTCTATTGACATATTACAACCCTAAACTTCCCTTTTCAATCACAATCACACCCATAAATCAGTGCTGTTAATTATACTCACAATAATGTGCTACCATCACCTCTATTCTTTTCTAAACATTTACAATCAACCTTATTAAAAATTCTGCACACATTAAAGATCAGGTCCTTATTCTCTAACCTCATTCTAACTTCTGATAACGTATACTCTAGATCTTAACTCTGTGAGTTTACTCATTACAAGTAATTCATATTAGTGGGACCCACAATATTTGTCCTTTTGTGTCTGACTTATTTTACTCAACATAATGTTCTCAAGATTCACCCATGTTGTCACATGCATCAGGACTTCATTCTTTCTTACAGCTGAATAATATTCCATCATATGTATATACCACATTTGTTGATACATTCATTGGTTGATGGACACGTGGGTTGTTTCCATCTTTTAGCAGTTGTGAATAGTACTGCTATGAGCATCAGTATGCAAATGTCTGTATGCATCCCTGCTTTCAGTTCTTCTGAGTATATACCTAGCAGCAGGATTGCAAGGTCATATGGCAATTCTATACTTAGCTTCCTGAGGAACTGCCAAAATGTCTTCCACAGCGGCTGCATAGTTGTGCATTCCCTCCAGCAGTGAATAAGTGTTCCTATTTCTCCACATCTTCTTCAACACTTGAGTTTCTATCTTTTTTTTTCGCTTGCTCTTTTTTTTCTTTTTTTAAAACAATTCATTGAAGTATATCAATCATATATGAACGTACACAAACTATAAGTGCTCAGTAAATATTGTGATCTCATAAAACAAACATGCATAACATCTTACAGGGCTCCAACACATCACTCTCCGCCACACACAAACAACCTGCATTGTTGTAAAACATTTGTTAACAAATCATGAAAGAGCATCATCAAAGTATTACTACTAACTATAGTCTGTATCTTCCTCCCCTATACATTTTTTAAGGATTTATTTATTTATTTATTTACTTTTATCCGTTTTTACCCTCCCTCCCCCCATTTTTGCTGTTTCTGTGTCCATTCCCAGACGCCTTCTATATTTTTCTTTTTTTTCTTTTTACGGGAAGGTCCCAGGGATCAAACCCAGATCCCTCCACATAGGAGACAGATGCCCAACCACCCAAGCCACATCCGTCCCCCTGCTATATCTCTCAAGGTTGACCAAAGATACCCAAAGTTACAGTCATTTCCCATACAGGATGGTCATATAATAAATCAGGCTTAATTTATCACCAGCATCCTAAATACCAGACCTAGGGAGGAAAACTAGGGGGGACACATGAATGGTTTCTAATATAGCAAATGTTTAGCCTACCCTGTATCACAAAATCAGGACAGTGAGAATATCTGCATAGTTTCTATCTTTTAATAATAGCCATTGTAGCAGGTGTGAAATGATATTGCAATTATAGTTTTGAATTGAATTTCCCTAATAGCTAGTGATGTTGAACATTTTTTTCATGTGTTTTTTAGCCATTAATAAACCAAAAAAGAGCTAAAGAATTTTGTTGTCAAAATTTTGAAATCCTGCTTTACAGCAGAGAAGATAGAGCTCCTAGTTCTTAATCTTTATAAAAATCAAACTGCCAGCTTCTTTCTGTGAATGACCAAATGTTACTCTAGGACTCTGATTCCAGCATGAAGTTCATTAGATGAGGTGAAAAATTCTTATTTCTCCACAATAATGAGCTATACACCATCATGGTTTAATATGGATTGGCCTATATTTGGTATAAGAAAAATGGAAGATAGATACTTTTACCACCAAGAGTACACATTCAAGTGAATTTCAAACAGACAAATATTGCTGAATATATTTTTAGTTTTTCTAGTGCCAGTGTGTTAGAAGAAAGAACTTCACATTTCTTTTCCACCTAAGCAGAGATAGCGATGTGAAATTCACAAGGAGGGAAGAGAAAGAACATTCACAGATATAAAAAAAAAGTTTTCCTTATTTTACTTTTCCTTTTGCATTAAGAGAGAGGTTTAAAAAGTTAAAAAATGAAATTCTAGAAAGAAAAAAGGAAGCAAACCAGTTTACCCAAAAAAGAAAAGTTAAGTTCAGAAGACAACACTTGCCTACTAACTTCTCCTCGTATGGCTTTATGACCACACCCAACTTTTTGACAACAGCCTGACACTGACAACTTCTATCAGTCACAGTCAATACCATGCAGTGAGTCAGAACAGATGCTGAGCACAAAGAGTGCTAGCACCACAGGGAGTGTAGCAACAAGGGAAGACATTAGTCGATAACTATATATAAAACCATATATATAATTTATTTTACCTGAACAATTATTTGTCTTTCTGTTGATTCTAAAGGTAGAATAAATATTTGATACCAATATCATCATTAAAATCCATGTTGTAGACTTGGCATAGATTGGTTGGCAGTCATTTTGGTCTGAAAGATTTTCCCTACCCTTAATCCTTTTTGTATTTCAATGAGGAAAAAGAAACTACAACCAAAAGATTTTATAATGAATATCATTTTTATTGCCATTGTCATATTGTCATGTAAATAACTTTATTTACATTCAAATTTTATCCCACAATTTATAAATTAGCCTTATATCCTTCAGGGTATCTTCAGGTTATTCTGGAGTCGTTTGGTAGAGCCTTATTTTGAGAGAGTTAGTTCATATTCTTTAATTCTTTATACATTTAAAATGTCACAAGTGATCCTTATAGTTCTTAAAATTAGGTTCTGAAAGCCCAAAAGATCACAAACCCAAACTCATGAGTCATGGTGAGATGAAAAGAGCATTGAGATATGGGTCAGGACACCTGGTTTCTGCCGTTGGCTTTGACTGCTGAAAAGAGCCACACAGTACTGTACATGTCAGGGTGGGGGGAGATCTTTTGTAGCCACAGATGTAAGGTACACTAGGATAATTTTTGTGAGTGCACAATTGCAAAACTACATTCAGCAGCCCTTCCTAATTAGTCCTATAAGTTTGGCTAAGACATTTCAAATTTCTCTGTGATTCAATTTTTTCAGTACAGGGTTACAGAATATAAAAAGCCCTTTCTAACCCCCAAACTCTGTGATTTCCATGATACTAAATGATCTCTTTAAAAGGCTTAGGAGTCATTAGAAATGTTTCGTGTTTACTTCCAGTTCTCTGTTAAATCAATGTTTAGCTTAGGTGTGACTTTAGCAGTTGTATTTCTAAGGCAGACTTGTCCAACTGAATAACTTAAGCTGAGAGTTAGGGTCAATAAACACAGTGTTAGCTGCGGAAGGTCTCAAACAGTGCAACAAAATTTCAATAAACCACTATCAGAAAAGAACAGAAAGTAGGCAATTTGGGGCAAAACAAAACAGTAATTAACATTTTTGGTGCTTGCTTACTAGTTCAAGAATATACAATTTTTGATTAAGATAATTTCATCTATGGATTATTTCTCCACCCTGAATAAGTTATTATTATCGGAATCAGCTTCAGAATTGGCTGACCATAGCAAAATCAAAGCAATTCTAGAGAACACACATCTCATGATAAGCAGAGTATCATGTCCAAATTAAGGAAATTCTTTGAATCAAATGGTATCTTTGAGTGTATGCCTGTATTTCTTAAAAACAATAGGAATTATCCATATTATATGACAGACAATTGTGAGATCTCAAGAAAGGCTTTGAAAAATTGCTTGATTATAACAAGTTCTTTTCTGGAAAAAAATAGTTAATGATTAATTGGTTTTCCCTTTAAGAGAAAATACAAATCTGACTCTGAAAGTTCCACAGATATGTCCCATCACATTAATATCTAAACATACGCATATATTTAAAGAAAATCAAAGAATATCTAAAGCAAAGATATCAGGAAATTCAATCATTAATAGGCAGAGATTCAACAATGATTAAGTCATTTGATATTTGAAATGTATTATCTAATGCTTGTTAACTACCCATTATTTAAATCCTCTGGATTCAAATCCAGCTTTAATATAGAATATCATTAAAAATTAATATAGCTCTCAGTTAAGGATGACAAAATAAGAGCAAGCATATACTTCCATATGAAATGTTAGTAAAGAAGTACAAAAACAAAGAAATCCAGAGTAGCGCTAAGAATGATGAGGGGTGATAATCAGCAGATGAGAAATTTTTATAAATATTGGTAAGGCATAAAATAAAATACATAGAAAAATATATAAAACAGAGCAAAAGAAAATGCACCCAAATACAGGTACAGGGGGAAACTGCAGCCACAGAAGAGCTCTTTTTTCCAGAAGAGTTCCAAAAAAGAATCACACCTGGACAGCAGGAGTGAGAAGGATTAAATTAAGGCATTTCTAAGGACCACCTTCTCCCTCGGTATGCAAAGAAATGTGTTGACTTCCTGGAATGGGTATATTCGACCTGGACAGAATTAAGATAACATTTCAAAAATGAAAAACATAAGCCTTCTGGACTTCTGTTGTAAATACGGCAGTTGAATATAAAGGTTCTTAATTTGGCCTTCAAGAATGGTTCAGCTCACCCTTCATGCCCTAAAGTGGGCTACCCATGTGATTACCCAAGCTCATAGGCAATCATCCTTTCAAGGAGAGACACAGTATGTTCAAAGACCTACACAAAAGTGTGAGAAATCCAAGCCAACTACCTACACTATTCCATGCAATCCTTTATTTGAAACTAAGAAAACATGGGAAAAAATTACAGATGGTTAAGGAGAACCAAGAAGATACAAATCAAATACCAAAAGAGAAAGAGCAAGTAGAACTGGCTCTGAGAAGGAGGGGGCTAGAGGATACAACACTACTGGAGGCAGAATAAATTTTAAAAATACATTTTTAAAAAATTATAATATTCAAGAAAATATTTCATCCGTAAAAGAATAGTTGATATTAAAATAAGTAGTTAGAGCATTAAAAATAGTTCTTAGGAATATTGGATGTGATTTAAAACTTAAAAATAATTTTATGAAAACTTGAAAATAAAATCAAGCATGAAAAAAGGGACAAAAATAATTAGGGAAAAGGTATAAAATTTAAGAGACATGGAGGCTCAATATGTGCCATTCAATATCCATCCAATATCCATCTATCAAGAAATAGAGGACACAGAAATTAAAGAGAATGAAATGGAGAAATAATATGGGAAATGTACAAAAATTGGACAATGTCACAAGTCTTCAGACTAAAAATTTCCCTAAGCACTGAGCAACATAAAAATAATAATAAAATCATACTTTAAATAATCCTTAGGAAACGTAACATTAACAATGAAAAGAAGTTCAATTTCCCAGGGGATGGAACTGCAGTTCGCTTTCAAGGGGAAAGAATCGGATTAGCCTTAGATCACTGAACACTAGATGACAAAAGAGACAAGCAAGCAATGCTTTCAACATTTCAAGAGGAAACTATATTAAACCTAGATTTCCATATATAGCTGAAATAGCAATCAAATTTGAAGGCAAATTAAGATCTTTTAGATAAGCAAAAGACAAAATAGTATTGCCCAGGCAGCCTTCCTGAAAATAAAATGAGGCTGTTCTCAGCAAAATGGAAAGGGGATCCAAAAAAGAGGAAGTACTGGGAATCAAAATAACTACCCAGTAATACATTAAGAAGAAATCTGAGGGTCACAGTTGAGCACGTGTTCTAGAAAGCAATTTTGCTTTGTGAGAGCAGAAAGTCAGAGGAATCAAAGAAGATTTTCTCCAAAGAGTAAGCGATATGATTGCTATTACATAAGTATATAATCAAGAAGCCGGAGGAACTTAATGGTAACATGAAGGGATATGTTACATTTGACAAAGGAAAAATTTGACAGTCAAAAACTTAAAACAAAAACTTGTACATAAAAATCACGGTTCAACTGTAAACCAAACAAAATTATGATATAATTTTGGCAAGTGGAGTGCAAGAAGAGAGAATTAATTTTATCACGATACTTGTAATAATCTCCTTCCAGCAACACCAGTTTAGTCATATAGGATAATATTTTGTTGACAATGTACAAGCAATGCTATTTCCAATAGAAACAGGGATGCAGGACAGAGCTTAACAGATGCATAGAAATTTCAAGTTTCTCATCTGGCAATGTTGAGATCAAGAGATGCTCCTAAAAGTATTCATTTGAAAATAGAGGGTAAGTTATTCTAATTATGTATCAGAAATAAAAATTAGTAATTAACAAATATTGAGAGAGGATGAAGAAAAGAGGGGACAGTGTATTTCCTCCTTCATGGTGAAGAGATTAGATTTTATCCAAATTATTGAATGAAGATATTGCTGTATGAAAATAGTATTTAGTGTTTTGAGATTAAGTGCCAGAAGAAGTGTGAACAGAAAGGATTAAAGAAATTACTTATGTGACGTAGAACTGAAGGTGGGGGAGAATGGGAGAGGGAGGATCTCAATTCCATTTCATATTCTTTTTTATTGTTTACATTAATTTCAAATGAATGTAATATTTTATAAGAATTGTTTAAAGGAAAAATTATGTCTTTCTATTATATTATCTCATCTCCTCATATAAATCTTTTCTTTAGATCAAACAATGCTTTTTATACTCACAGATGGTCTTAATTGGGATAATTTCTGTTGATTTACTGTAGTTCATTTTTAAATCCAATATTGTATTCACAAAACAGAGACCTTTGAGATACATTCCTGTTTGAGTGGAGTACCATAAAAATATCTGTCTCTACAGATAAATAATGCCTTTTCTGTTGATAGAAAATAAAAATTGTGAGGCCTTTAGTTGTCAGGAAACTTAAAAGTTGAATGCATTGCCCATTTGTAGTTATCAATTCACCTAGGTGTCTAGACTTTTAGATCATTTTTATTCTGATTTTATTCCTGTTGACAGATTGAGCATTTTGAAAGCCTTCTTAAATATTCAAATTAGCAGAAATTTTACAGATGCTAAATATATCAAAAGATAATAGCTCCACCACTGTAACAGATGTTTGCTACATGCAGAGTTGTGCCACGTTTTTGCCCTAACACATTTTATGTCCCTTGATTCTACCAATTATATATAATATACTATATCCCCACATCCCTATGCTGTATATGTAGCAGGTGCCCAATAAATGTTTCTGTGTTGGACTGAGTTAATCATGGGTACCACGGTTTTTCAATTTATGATCAGCAGTAAAAAATTTTCCCAAGTTAGGTATAAACAAAAGGAAAGTGTTTTACCTCTTAGCTACTTTTATATGTACTAATAAAGTTCTCCTAAAAGAAACAAACCAAATATAAAAGACTGACTTGTGACTCATAAACACAGAAATATTGCAGTTACCTTTCACTGGATCACTTTAAATGGAATTTTGACTTTTAAGAGTGAATATGTAATATGGACAATGAAAAAATCCTCCTGAACTAATCCATCATGTATGATTTTTTTTTCTACAAACTCCTGCATTTAACAAATACCTGAACCTAAATAGGGAAGGAAAAAAGAAAACAACTAGTATATCCTTTTGAGAAAAATCAATTTCTACGTCTTTAATTTATAGCCCAATCTGCTAAAACACTAGCAGCCTCACAAATGGAAGTTTGCATTCAAGGATCATTGAGCAGAGATGTTGTCCTATTGTACCAGAGTCACAGAAGTACTTTGAAAAATAATATTGCACCACTAATTCCCAGAGAAGCATCAATGTTCACTCTCACTTGGTGCTTCATTTTTTTCAGAGGTAGGTAAACCAATGTCCCTTAACAGGCAGCAAAGATGATGCCAACAACAGAGCTCTTCCACTGCAGAAGCACAAGGAAAAGCTGTGTCCATGGTGTGATATGGAGGGCACCGACTGGCATATTATTCCTCGAATTTTTCTCCCACCAGCTTGCAACAGAAACAAAAAGTTTCTACTATCAAATCAGTCCTTCAGGTCATGGCATCATCAGTAAAATACTGAAGTTAACACGATACTAGCTTACCCAGTAAACACCACATTTAAACATGGTCAGTCATTGACATAAATATATGTATTAGAAAAGATACCTAGCAACCAGTAGACATTAGGAATAAGAAAGAGGAAAGGAGTATTTCTCTGTAGTGGCCAAGTCAGGAGAAGTCTAAGAGTAGAGAGGGAAGACCCAGGGATAATACAAAACAGAGAATGCATGAGTCAATTTGAGATGAAGGAGACCCTGGAGAGAGGGACTAGAAACAAGAAGGAAGGGGAAAACAACTCAATACATAAACATCACAGCTTTTTCTATGACCTCTCACACATACTGAATTACAAAATAGTATATGAAAGGTAAAATTGATAACAAAACATGGCAGAATTTTATTAGAATATGCAGAGTATTTAAGAGAGGACTATAAATCATCATCATATGTAAGCAATTATCATTTACTTTTCCTTGAAAAAAATACGTGACCAGAGCAAAATAACCTGCTGAGAGGAAATTATGATACAGAACAATCACTTCTGGGTAAATGCCATAAGATAATGAAGCCTGAAAATGGTTCTTCAAAAAAGCACTTAATTATAAGTAAAATTATGAGCAATGATTCTCAGCTCTCGCTGTATACTAGAATCACCTGGGAGCTTTTAAATAATAATGATCCCTAGACTCACCCCCACTATCAGATATTCTGATTTAACTAATATGAGATGAGAACCAGGCATCAATGTTTTTAAAGCTCCCTGAACAATTCTAATGTGCAGCCAGAGTTGGAAACCACAGCTGAAGCCAGAATGTAAGCTTAGGGTTTCAGAATGTTTGGAAGCAGCTGCTTCAGGTTCATGATTTTTTATATAATTCTTGTTTCTTCTGATTTATTTATTCTTACCAGTAGACTGTTGAAGTCACTACTATAATACAGACATGACCATTTACACTGCTGTTCTAGAATAGGCCTCCTGCTGTGTGGTAGATCCAGATCTATTCAATTTCAAGTACATAACAGAACAAATTCAAGTGAAAAAGAAATGAGTTCTTAACGTTCCACCTGTGGTTGGGATTCTCATGAGTTTTATTTAATGCATTGACCCAAAGGACAGTCTGTGTTAACAAAGTCATAGCTTTCCCAATCAGTTGCTGTCTGGTTCTGGGGAAGATGTAGGAAATAGGAGGGATGACCCAAAAGGGTGAAAAGGAGAAATTGATTATAAAGGGACCTGAAGAAAGTTTTGGGGGAGATGAATATACTCACTATCTTGACTGTTGTGATGGTTTCATGGGTGTATAGATATCTCAAATTATATCAAAGTGTACACTTTAAACATGTGTCATTTGTTGTATGCCAATTATAATTCAATAAATGTACTTACAACTTTTAAATCTTAACTTTTTATATCAGTTTCAAGTCTGTCATATAAAAGTTTTTCCAAAAAAGTTATAACTTCAAATTAGTTGATTTCAAAAGGGATAAGAAAGCTCCAACCCGGAAGCAACTCTCTTACTAACCTATGACGGTACCTGACATTCCTTTCAGTAGTTGAAGCTAAATCTATAAATATTAATAGGAGTCATGATGCCCTCAACAATTATTATCGTACAAGCACCACAAATTAATTTCCATCTCAAACAGAGAAGGACCCAGTACACAAACACAGCAAATCTGGGATAGACACGAAGTGGGATGACTGGAAGCACAGAGGCAGCTCAGTTTGCATTAGGAAGCTTTGAGTACCTGAGTCCTTGGCAGGGTGAAGGTGCTGTGATAGAAGGGGTAGGTGGAAAAAAGAAAGAAACAGAGAATTTTGGCCACCAGACCACCATAACAATAGCATCACAAAAAAGCTAACCCTTATTGGTTTTGCCCTGCATTGCTAAAACATTTTTTCTTTAGGACTATTTATAAAAATAATCCTTAAATGATCAATGCCCTTGTGCTTGTTCAGGAAGACTTGTTACTTATAGATGTTCTCTAAATGCATTATTCTTTTAAAATACAGAAAAGAGAAGATAAGATTGTTGTCACTTTGATAAAGATTGTCTAGGTTCTATAAAATTTCATATGCACATAGTCAAGGAGGACATGTAGGCTCAAAATCCCCAAATAATGATCAGAGTAAGAACGTCACATATCAAAGAATTTCCAGCTTAGGAAAGTCCCACTGGTCAATCTATGATAAGAACCTTTATGAACAGAAGGTAAGTTTAAAATTAAGAAAATACTTTGAAACTGATTGTTTTCAATCAATATCATAAAATACAGTGTTTTTGTTATTAATGTTATTTATTTTAAGATCCATATATGCTTTTTAAAATATCTTCCAAGACTACCAACTGACAGTGCATATTGTGAAAATTGGAATATTTTCTTAGAAATGTCAGGGCATTGACTTTGCCTCAGTTTTTTCATTGATGGGCAAAAATCATTCTCCATGTTAGCCTAGTGAGTCATCTATCATCACAAAGTAGTATGTAGGCCATCTCAGAGATGTCCATCACACTGGTAATGTCTAACGGCTTTCTTAGAGGAAAAAAATTAATGGAGATTTTTATTATTGTTCTTAATTAGATTAAATGCCTCTGGGGGATACTCTTTCATGACTCAGATTCATTTACTGAGAACTATGAGAATATTTAGGAAAAAAACAGCAGTGGGAATGTATACTCATGCAAATAACTTATTTTCAAAATGCTGACATTATTCAGTCACGGGAATTTATTGACACCATTTATTTTGTGGCTTTCTAATTTAGGCATTTCTGAGGCCAGTCTTTGGCACCATTTTGCCTAGGGAACCCTCTGTGGTAAACCACCTGGGTTTATCTTTTCCAAGGTGTGCCCCAAAGTGCCTAGTATCATCTCATTCTCCCTTAGCTCATCAAAATGCACCTGCCTTGTATATTTTGCCTGTGTTGTTTCTGTGTTCTATAAGGTTATGTGACTTTTTCTTTCAATTTTGGCTTAAGGTATGGCTGACTCAGTCTGTGAAGCCTACTGGAGAACTTTTTTTTTTTTGGTATTTCAACAAGGAACATAAAATCCCTGAGCCAAAAACAGTAAAGAATGATGGAAATTTTACACATAATGAAAGGTATGGGGATCTCTTTGAAAGTCTCTTTCAACAAGATGGCTTTTCAATCTCCCTCAAATGAGACCACAGAGTCACCTTAAGGCATTCTTACTACTCAAATGACTTACAGGTAGTAATTGCTCAAGAAATATTTGCTTAACCAACTGAAACATTTATTTAACTAAATGAAAGAGAGAAAAAAGAGGCAAAGAACTGAAACCACTGAAAATGTATCAGAGGTTTGAAGAGAGTCTAAGAAGTCCTGATCAAGGAGGTAGGAATGGAGCTAAGACTGAACAGCTTAAGAGAATCCAGGAAGGAGAGAATCTCAGAGAGAATTAGGATTGTGGATAGTGCCAAGTCCTACAGTTCTAGAAATCCAGAAATGAGGACGAAGAAATGACCCTGGCTGGTTATTAGAAACTCATTGTAACCTCCAAGAGAGCATTTTTGGTGATGTAACGGGAGCAGGAAACAGAGTGTAAAAAACTGAGGAATTAGAGAAAAGTAAGAAAATAGTGACAATTAAAACAGGCTACTCTTACAAGGGATTTGGTAAAAGAGGATAAAGAGAAATAGATAAAGATAAAAAGTCTCAAAAGGATAAAGAGAAAGGATGTCTTTGCAGCTGGGAGGGAACTGAGTAAAAGAAGCCAGCTAAGAGGGAGAGACAGAAAGCATGAAAACAAAAGGCTAAAGACAGAAGGTTAGTTTTAGAAATAATGGAGTGAACTATATAGTTTTATAGCTTAAAGAAAAGAATAAAGAGAAAAAACATGAATTTAATGAATTTAAAGTTTTGGGATATGAGAGAAGGAAGAAGGAGGACTATTAATCCATAAAACTTAAGTTGAGGTCATTTTCTCAGGATTTGGAATGGAGCTTGAAGAATGAGTAGATTTAAAAATATTCAGAAAGAGATAATAATATGTAATAGGAAGAATATTTCTGTTAATGAAGAGGTATAAAACTGACATGAATACAAACAAAATTTTAAACACTGAAGAAATGAAGTAAGAATGTGATGAAACAATGAATCTACATACCAGATTTTTGTATGTTGATATTTCACCTATGTTTCTTTATACTTCTAATTTTAAAACTTAAATTTAGTGGCCTGGGGCCGTGGGTTTCAGAGATAAGATTAATAGAGATAATAGGTTCTAAACTCTTCCTTTGGGGGAAAGGTTGTGGAGCCACTATTTTCCTACATGGTCTCTATACAATAACACTAACCATTTCGATTGGAACTCTATGTGCGGGTGTGTGCATGTGTGTGCATGAGTGTGCGTGTGTGTGTGTTTATGACATACTTTGTAGCAATAGCTTGAAAGGGAAACACATTTTAAGTCAAACTTTCTCATCAAACATTGGGAAGTTGGTTGGCAAGACGGAAGGAAAGTTTCCAGCACCATTTGGGATTAGGGAATATAAGAAAAATTCTATTGATCTTCTCCTTGCTGAAAAAGGAAAGGGAAAGAAGGAAGATATAACTTCTTTTTTCTGAGCCCTACTCAGATAAAGAGAAAGAAAGTAGTGAGGAAGAACCCCATATTATTTTCCTAGGATACTATAGCAAAGTATTACAAACTAAGTGGCTTAAAAAAGCAGAAATTTATTGTCAGAGTTCTGGAGGCTAAAAGTCTAGGTATTGGCCATGCCATGCTTCCTCTAAAGTCTGTAGGGTTCTGGCAGTGCCATGTGTTTCAGATATTATTGCAGGTTCTTTGAGTGATGAGGCAAAAACACAGATAGACAGCCAGGCGAGAATACATAAAAGGACAGCTTTATTAGCTCAAAGAGCCTGGAGGGGTGGAGAATGAGGGCAGGAGAGTGGACCTGTCTTACCTAACCTGGCCTCCTGCAAGGATCAAGAAGGATGGGGTGTGAGGGAAGAGCACATGAGAGTCTCAGACTCTTGCTTTTATTGTGACCAAGAGGAGTAGGACTTTCTGACAGATACTGGGAATTGAGGTTTCAAATAATACAGCACAAAAAAAAATGGAAGGGCAAAGGCCATTTGGAGAATCTGAGGACAGCTTTTTATCATCCAAACCATATGGGAGCACCTGCCCTTGCAAGTAAATTATATGGTGCAAAGGATAGAAGTGGCAGGGGCCTTTATTATCTCAAGCCCTATAGAGGTACAGGCCTTGCTAATTGGAGTTATATCCACAGCAGTGTTAACTGGAGTGGTTGCTTAGAAGGGAAAGTTATGAGTAGACCAGGCAGGATGATGAGGCACCAAATATAATTTCTTTATACATTACAGCTTGCCAGTAATCCATGGTGTAACTCTACCATGTGGCAGTCCTCTCTCTCTTTCTCTCTGTTTCCAAGTTTCCTCACCATATAAGAACATCAGTTGTTTTGGATTAGGGCTCATGCTAATTGATTTTGGCCTCATCTTGACCAATAACATCTTCAAATATTCTATTTCCAAATAGAATCACATTCATGAGATGGGGGTTAGGACTTGAACATATCTTTTTGGGGAACAATTCAATCTATAACAGACATCCTACAAAGGAATAACAGAATTAAGTCATCCTGGTTGCTCAAACCCAGGGAAGCCACCTGCCCCCAAAACATCAGTGGGGACACAGTGCAACACAAAGTCTTCAGACAATAGGAAGGAAAGGCAGAAGCAGTCTGTGTTGGCATGTGGATTCTTTACTGCAGGCTTGGCATGTCTGCTGCCCAGCACTGCTTATCAGGAGGAGTTTGGAAGCCCACAGAGATCTGGAAGCTACAAGGCAGATGAGCATGGCACAGAAATGGTTGTTCCCAAGACACACACTGGGAAAATTAATTTGTTTACTATACACATTTAGGGGTATGGACTAAAAAATATACAGGTTACGCTTAGAATGTTGTGGCAATGGATATCCTTGAGGGTTTCATCAGAAGCAATTTGATCTCCTTCCTTTACTTTCCTTGACTTGAATTGCTCATCCTCTCTCCCAGCCAAGAAGTGTCACCTTTTTGTTGATGACTTCTACCTCTGTGGCCTATTTCTGTTTTTCTCACTCAAACTTCAGGCTTTTATTTTCAGCTGCACTGCAGGACATATTTTCTTTTATTATTATCTCAACAAAACATTTTATTATCTCACCTTCTTCTGTCCTATATCCTCACACCCCCCTTTTTTTTCATTTGCCTGATCCATATTTCCCAGGCATCTGAAGCTTTTTAGAATGAATAAGGCTGCATGATTATTAACCTTCAAATTTGACTTATACCAATAAAGATAGGACTTCATATTAGTTAAGAGTTTCCCCAATTTCTCCAAGAATTCCTAGGAGTCTCCAGAAGAGTCTCACACCTCCAAAATCCTCACAGTGTCACAGCTGAGATAGAAAGCATGCTTCTTTTCCCCACTCTGCACCACACTCTTATACTTGGAGATATGAACGGCATTAATATGCATGTCAAGACTCATGAGGTCCCTCAAGGAAAATGTGTCCTTCTAACTTAGTCTTCTCTCTATTCTAGTGGCTCAGCCTTAATCCTTAGAGTGTGTTTACCACACCATCTTCTCATTGCCCCATATAAATGCATTGCCCAAGCACCCAGGTAGAAATTCTCTCCCCATGGAGGTTAAATCATGCAAATATCTGACAGAACTAGTAGAGCTTCAGTCACAAAGCCCATTTGTGACTGAAGCTCAATCTTGGCCTACCTGGGCCTGCCCTCCTATATGTCAGTGACACCCAGGGTCTCATTCCCCCAAGCTATAAACCTGGATGCTACCTTTGAAATATTCTCTCCTATATTACATGGCAAATTCACCAAAACTTCTATTCATTCTTCTTTGATTTCTATCTTTGAGATTAATTTGGTGGTATACTGGAGTCAGCTCATAATGAGTCATGAGACCCAATTAAATTTTCAGGAATTTTGTAAGCCATTTGATCTCACACTGATTAGCTTCAATTTGCCATTGTGAGAGCATTTACACCACAGAAATTGGCAACTGCTCAAATCAAAGATTCCCCTGCAGAGAACCAATTGTTAAATATTTACAAGCATGGCACTTAATAAATCCACAATTTTCATGCAGAATGATACAATTCAATAACACACACATTTTCTGAATAATCTTTTAGCTGCTCCTCTTGCCTTCTTTCCACCTCCTATCAACTCATCCAAATCAAATTGCTGAATATTTTAAGATTTACATTAGTCCCTATTGCCAAGGGGCTCAAATATAAATGCAAAATTTTCTAGTATGTTACTGCTGATCTTAAAAAATATGTTATACAAGATAATACAAGCAATGCACTTGGCACAATGCTTTGGGCCATAGAAAATATTTGGTAAATACTGGTTGGTGTTATTATTTTTATTTGCACTAATCTTCTGCTATTCATTAAATTTATCTACACTTGAATCTAAAAACAAACAAATCTCCAAACTATTCTTCAACACAGCAAATTGTCATCTCCACAAAATTTATTTCCTGCCTGGAACAACCCATTATACTTCTTTCCACTAACCCAAATATTTACAGATCCAGAGTAGACCCTACCTTTATCAAGAACATTTTCTGAATAACTCAAGCCACAAATCTCTCTCCAGTTTCTAAATTCCTTTAGTACTTTATTCTTACCAAGATTTTAACACTTAGAAACACAGGACCGTTAATATTGCTCTACCTATTTTTTTTTCTTTGATTGTTTGTTTGCATGTACATTTGTTTTCCATGCAAAATTATGAGCTCCTTAAGGACAAGAAACATAGTATCAATATTTGGAAGCTAATTCACACACATACTTTCATGTTTCCAAACTTCATTTATTCTCACACAACCTCAACAGGATATTGTTCATGAGTGTGGGTGCTATGTAGAGTAAATCCTCCCAATATTAATAAAACACTGCAGATCCTCCTATCACTCACTCTACTTTTCATTTTGGGGAATATAGCACAATAAGGAAGAAACTTTTACCTCCTTCCAAGCTCTGACCCTCATAGTACATCCTTATTTCCTTTCATTTCTCAGAACAAATTAAAAATCATTAAAATATGAAGCAGTTTTCATTTATTTTTATTACTTCATAATTCCAGCCATTTATAACTCATTTAACCATTGCCCATAAATTTCAAAATTATGTGGCAATAAAAGTAATTAAAAAGCAGAAGTTATAACAATGCTAATGGCAAATCTATTGCAAACTTAATATGAACACTGTTAGCAGAATGGATGTCCAAACTCGGAAGGGGTGAGATGCATTTTACTTCATGAGTATGCAGACAGGGTCCATTCCCAATGAGATAGTGATGGAATTTGCTTTCCACTGCTGAAAACCCCATGTGACTAACAAGCCCTGATCCATCACAGCAGGAGAGCTAAGCACACTGATTAGCTACAAGTCTATTCTGAGTGCATTCAATCTCTTAGGGTCTTTTCAGGATTGAATATTGAATCCATCAGTATATTCTCTATTCACACTCAGATGGGAAGAGATTTATGGAAATCTGAAAGTCCAAGATGGTTGTGATGGTTCATCTCATTCAACTTTCTTAAAAATAATAAACAAATTAGCCTGTTATTAGTTTAGAGGGAAGGAAAACATTTTTTTTTCCCAAAAGATATATCATTTTCATTGTGTTTATATATACATGTGAGCAGGGATGTATAAACATGTGTGTATATGTATACATGTATTTATTTCATTGATTAACTAATTGGTGAGCCACTAATGCAGTCTTTGAACTATAAGCAGCTAACTATGAGGTTTGAGTAAGTTAGCATCAGTATTGGGTGAAGTACAAACACTTCACAGCTTTAAATCATTCTCTTTTGACCAGAATTATTCTTTGGGGTTAAAAAATTATTTTCATAATGCATTTATTTGCTAAAATTAATATCTAAACCAGGGACACGGCAAGTATTGGAGAAGTCACATCCTCCTCTCAGAGCTCTAATCCATTCACCACATTGAGAGGACATCCTAAAACATAGACTTGACCATGCCACTCCTCTGTGTAAAACATCCCAATGGCTTCCAATCAGTCTTAGGATAACTTCTGAAAAAAACAATTACGGTGAACTACCAGGTCCTGCATGGTCTGACCCTTCCTATCTCTTCCCCTTTCTCCTCAGCCCATAGGAACACTGAAGGTGACCTTGGAATATACATGCACTTTTGCCTTCCTAAAACGCTCTCCCACACTCCTCTTTTACCACTCTGCCAGATAAGTTCTACTTCTCATTCAAATCTCATTTCAAACTTACCCTCCTTCAGTGGATCCCTCTTTGGCTCCCCTGCCTATATACTTCCTGGAGTCCTTGCTGGTCCTCATAGCACTCCTCATTACTGTAATGTGTTTCACATCTGCCCCCAAGCTTACTATAAGATCCATTATTTGTCTTTTTTACTCCTACTTTGTCAAGGCCAAACATATTGCCTAGCATTTTTAAGGTGTTCAATAAATATTTGTTGCGTGAATGAATGAATCAATAATACAGTCAGCAGACCATGAAAAAATTAGCCATTGGGGGAAAAAAAAGCAGGTCATTGTTTTAGTCAGCTATGCTGCCAAAAGCAATATACCGAAATGGGTTGGCAATTACAATGGGGATTTATTATCTTACAGGCTTACAGTTTTGAGGCTGAGAAAAATGTCCACATCAAGGCATCATCAGGAGATGCATTCTCCCTGAAGACTGGCTGCCAGAGATCCTGGACTCTTCTGCCACATGGAAAGTTACATGGCAGCGTCTGTTGGGCTTTCCCTTCCTCTTCGGGCTTCCTTGCCTACTTCCATGGTTCTCACCCACTCTTTATTTGAATTTCATTCTCTTACAAAGGGCTCTAGAATATGATTAAAACCCACTCTTGGCCATGCCTCACTGAAGTAACCTAATCAAAAGACCCTTAACTGAAGTAACATAATCTAAACGTCCCACCTACAATAGGTTTACACCAACAGGAAAGGATTAGCTTTAAGAACATGATCTTCTGGGATCCTTTCAGCTTCAAACCTTCACAGTCATGAAGGAAAGAGTCATAAGTTTATTTTTGATGGATGCTAAAGAGGGGAGGAAAGAGGAGTAGGATGAGCTCATGTTCATGAGGAGTTTCCCAGAGATGGCACTCTACAAGACAGTAGAGCATAATAATTAACTGAAAAGGAGGATTCAAGGATTTCTGCCAATCACTAGTTTTGTAATATTTTTGCTGGTTGCTGCTAATTTTATCCAGATGCTTCAATACTCACTTCAAACAGGTAATATACCCGATGAAAAGAATTCTTGAAACTTTCCACAAACTATAGTAGCAACAATGGCTTTTACCACACCAGGGAAATCATAATGTATGTTGCAGGATCTAGAGATTCTTATGATTTGAATAATGGCTATGGTCTTAATTAATGGCATACATGAGTTTCCAAAAATAATATAATTATAGAAAAAAATCCGTAATCATTTTTAAGGAAGAGAGGCCTTCTTCTGAGTAGCAAAGCAGTCATTAATCACCATGTGCCATTGGTAATAGTGATGCTGACACCACCACCAATCATCTCAAGGAAGGCCCATGGAGAGGCAAAATTAGCAGTTAATTGCAGCAACTAAATTTAAGAAAGATGGCTGAGTTTAAAAAGATTAGGGGAAAGTGAAATATGTCAGTTGATTTGCATTTTTGTCTTGTAATATAGCAGGAGGACATCAATAAACACAATTCTTTAGTTAATTAAGGTGAATTCTATTATCTGAATTCCTTGACTGAGAGTCTTCTAAGTAAGAAATCAAAAGTTTTCTTCCAGACAAGCTCCACTGCAAGGTTTGCAGTTCCCTGCTTTCAGTCACAAAATTTGCACACTAAGGGTGACAGGGCAATTGAATTTTCATGGATTGGATTAGTGCAGCTTCCAAGGAAGGGAGAGTTTACTACCAGTGTTGCAATCTATGGTAATGAAATGAAATATTTAAATTAAATTTCAGGTTCAGCAAAACCTCCCTGCAAGATGGCTCTGGCAGCTGTTTCTGAATTTTTAGAGTACATAACCCCACAAATTACGCATTTATGCAAACAAAGCTGCAAAAAGGGAAGAAGACTGAGCACAAATTTCTTCATTTCCAGTTTGAAGCATTGACTTAAATCACAATAAGAATAGAAGTGCTTTGCAGTATTTACTTCAGGGCATCAACCTTTGGAAAAGAATACCTATATTAAAAAAAAAAGAGGAAGAAGAAAGAAAGATACAATCACTATGAAGGTTTTCTTAGAAGTAGCTAAGTCTTCCATGTACCTCATTCAAATGGAAAAAGAAACCAAAAGCAGGAAACTGTTATTGGAGAAAAAGCTAAAATTGCATTTTAGCATCTTTAGATTCAATCTATATTTTTTCCTTCTTTTCTGCTCTTTTTATTCGTGGACTCTTTACAACTTCACTCAAAATATGTTACCCAATCACCAACTCTACAAACAGAACTTTTCAAAGCCTTACAACTGCACTAAAGAAGCAATTCTAAAAATTCAATACAGTGATGAGGAGATATATCCTTTGCGTGAAACTCTATTAGCCAGTAATGGTGCTGGAGGGTGAGGTAGAATTAGAGTTTTATTTCACCTGCTGATAGCTAGAGATGTGGGGGGGGGGGACTTTTACTGAGAAAAAGAATGGAAAGCATAACAATTTAAATTTGTGTATGATTAAAAGTTATAAAAGTAGATTCCTGACAGATGACTTTTGATTTTTTTATCTTTCAGTTTTACCTAATGTATTAGTGCCTCATCATAATGAATTTAATCCACAACACAGCCTTCTGGTTCAATTTAGGAACCTGAGCCACAATGAACTGCACCTTCCACAAAAGTGACAAGTTTCCAGATTCTTTCCACCAACCTAACAACTCCTTTTCCCTAATTGCCAAATAGCCTTTCATGCCCTTTCCTCACTAGCAGCACCTATCCCAACCCACCTGCAAGTTCTGGACCAGGAAGTCCATTTCAGCTCCAACCAATACTCCTCCTCTTGCCTGTATGATCAGATGGGCAAAGATAATTCCCAGCCTATAGATACAAACAATAATATGATTCCTCAGATTATGCCCAGTATATATCCAGCAGAGATGTTTAGCCAGTTGCCTATGAAGAGCCCAAACATTGGTGTTCAACTGTCTACTATGAATTAAACAATCATGTTGGGGAAGCTTTCCATGCATCTTCTACTAGTGTGTTTATAGATGGATTCACAGATCCTTCAAATAACAAAATTAGATTCTTCTTGGGGTTGTTGTCAAATGCTAATCGTAATTTGACAATTCAAAATACTAGACAACGTACTGGAAAAGGGGCCCAGCTGTACTGGGCTGGTGAGAAGGTATATGCCGAGTGCCTCAGTGACAGCAGCATATTTGTACAGAGTAGGAACTGCAACTTTCATCACGGTTTCCATCTACTTCTTTCTGTAAGACTTCTAGCAGCTACAGCCTCAACATTTTTTAATAATCAGGAGTTTTCTCAACTTCTGGCTCAATCTGTCAGCCACAGGTTTGAGGCTATATATGAGCTCACCAAAATGTGCACCACTAGAATGAGTTCTGCCAAGGGCTAGGAAGCAGATGGCAGGATATCACCAGTGCCCCATGTCGGATTGGGATTCATGGGCCTCTTCACTGGGCTGGAAAAGTCCTCACTTGGATGGGCTCCCTTCTGAACCCCACAACTTCTATTTCAGAGTGCAGAAGTATGTTTTGCATTTATATTATTAGTGGACTTGTTTTAATTTTAGAGAAACTTTCAGTACAGATACTATGAACTTACATGGAAATCAGATATTACAGTTTTTTTCTATATAATTATGACATTTGTATTTTGTGATGAATCTGCATTTCCTTATGTTCATGTTCATGTAATTGACTCGCAAAAATGTCATGAAAAAAAAAAAAGTGTCATGAAAGATGGCAGAGTTAAATATTATGCCCCAGTTCAGAATTTGGTACTGATCTTAAACTGGAACATGCTTTTGCCTTATGGTCTGAACACTTTTTTTATTTGTTACTTTTTAAAAAATAATAATACATCACATGATGATAAGAGGGTATACAGCAAAAAGCAAGTCTTCCCTCCTTCTCTTGAACCTCCATGCACTACACTTTTATCAGTTTCTTTGTCCCAGCAACTTTTTAAAAATTATTATTCATTGTTTTGCAAAAGCATATGATAGAGGCTTAAAAAACCTATAAAAAATATTTTATTTGAAGGAACACTATACACTGCTCTAACATGTAGTGATCAGTAAAAACAAAGTGATCTATTCTAAATGATATCATAAAATTTATATTTGGTAGAGCTAAATGTAGGTCAATGTAACGTGACTTAATTCAGTGTATCTTTTGTGAAACATTTCCTTTATAAAAAATTATTACAAACAAAAAAGTCATAAAACTACAAGAGCAGATTTTTGAAAACTAGCAAAAATGAGGAACTTTTTTTACCGCTGTCAAAATTTGGATCTATCATTCCCCTACTGTCATTCCCGTTGCCATTCTTTTTGAGCAGCTGTTCCACTGTTTCCTTTTTAACACGGATGATCAAGAATCCATCCAATGAGCATTTACTAAGTGCTTATCCTTTGCTGTGTTTACTTGCTCCATAATATACAGAGGTGATAGGCTTTAAAGCAAACATACATATTTCAAAAGAGTGTGCTAGATTTGTTTTATGCACATAGAGCCTGGGAAAAGATTAGAGATTTAAATGAAGTTATAAATTTATGTTACAGTTAACTTCAGGACTAACTAAATTTTGTACTAACTGGATATTCTGAACACTAACAAAAATAACAGTTAAAAATTAAAATCAGAATATTCTGTCCTGATTATTTTCTGAATCATTTCAACAAAGGAACGTCAGCATTACCTTCGCATTTTAGCCAAATAATCCAACTAATGTTGACACTCACTATGCTGGAGGAAGTTGATACTCTCTATGCTGAAGGAATATTATAAGAAAGCAGGAAGACCAAGTGCTAGCAGGATTGTGCTGACCATATCCCAGGTTGTAATTGCTCAATTTAAATAAAGGTGTCTTGCAGCCAATTAGAGAGAACATAGCTTGAAATAGGAAGTCAGTTTTATACATTTACTAAACAGGTAGTAATTACTTGGCCTGGGGAAAAAAATTAAATATGTTTTCAATGTCATTTGTATATTTTTGTCATTCCTTTTGTTGGTCATTTTTTATGCCCAAATTTCCAATAACCTCAACCAATTCCATGGCTCAAATAATACTTCTGCTTTAGAATCAATATTCCTAACTATTTCCATCTTTTCAAATGGAATTCTTGATTCCATGTGAACCCCACTAGTAAAATTCAGAGTGTACAATCACCTATGCATAGCCAAATCTATGGCATGTATATATACACATATATAATTTGCAAATACTACGCATACAACTTACAAAAATATTTACAAATAACATGTAATATCATTATACAAATGTCAAATATCATTTATACAAATTATGTTTACTTGTTTTTTATTATATCATAAATATATTTCTATGACATTATATACCAATATAGATATCCTAATGATAACAAAATAGCTTATTTTAAGACTGGCTATAATGCATTGTTCTAATCTTCTATTGCTCTGTATACAAGTTCACTTAATGACAAATATTTATTCAGTTCTTACTATGCACCATGCACTTTTCAATGTATTCAGAATATAGCAAAGAATAAAACAGACAAAATGTTTGTCCTCTCGGTGTTTACATTCTTGTTTGTTTTTTTTTTCTTCAAAAAAATGCATCCTTATTTGCACAAAGCACTTTTAGCTGTGGAGAAACTTAACGATTAGATTGTTCTGTGGCTTGGTGTGGCCAAGGACTGTCTTGCAGGGCGGGTGTTTCTGGTCCCATATAATCCTTCAGTATTCCCAAACCATCCTCAAGTAAACATAAACTCAAATAAAAAATAAAAAAAAAGATGCTTGCTGTGCAAATGCAGCCTCAAGACTGGTCTTCTAGCCACCTTCTTCCCTACATTCTAAAACATTTGTTCCCTCAGCATTTCCTACATAGAAATTTTAGAATATTGACTAAATAGTGATGGCTTGAAGAACCTCTTCCTATTCAAGCTTTATTCCTTCCCTTTAATTGGCTGCAGGACACCTTTATTTAAATTGAGCTATTACAATCTGGGATATGATCAACATAATCCTATTAGCAATGGTTATTCTGACTTCTTACAGGATCCCTCCAGCATTCTGTACTGGAAATTTTTGGTTCACTAAATGCAGGTGTTTCTATATGGATAGACTTTAAGACCTGAAACTGATATAATACAGACTTGTCCCTTTCAGATAAGAGATTGAGACCCCAAACACTTAAAAATTATCATTTAAAAGATGACCATGGGAGATCCAAGATGGCAGAGTAGGGAATGGCAGGCTGCACTCTTCTTCCAGAAACTTCAGGAAGGTAGGCAGGTTTATCTGGCAGAAGGGAAGCTGTGGGACTGCAGGTGCAATCAGAAAGGGCAACTAAAGAGAGGGGTCCAGTTGGCTGGGGGGTGGGGAGGAGTTGTGGGAGATAGGGTAGGCAACCCAGCACCTAGCCAGTTCAGAGGGAGAGAGAAGCAGGGGAAATGACTTGACTGGAAGACCAGTGCTCAGTTGGCTATGAGATTGTGACTAGGGTACATCCCGGTGCCCAGCAGGATCTCAAAGTGGGGGAGCTGCAGGGCAAGCAGGTGTGGGGACTGGTATCCAGATGGCTCATAAGGAGAGAGAAGTAGCAGGGAAGGAGAGATAGGGTGGGGCAAGCAGCCTCATGACAGGGAACTTAGACTGGGATTTTTTTTTTTAGGTTCTTTCAATTTTTTAATTTTAATTTTTAATTTTTTAAATTCTTTATTCTTTATTTTTTTCTGCACGCCTAGGTACCTTACCTGTAGAGGGAGGGCTGCAGAGTGATTGGTTGGTGAGCACTCGGGAGGCCTGAGACAGTTGCTAGTGGCCTGAGAGGGAGGCCTGTTTTTTTCTGGATTTTTTTTCCTTTCCTTTCTTTTTTTTTTTTCTTTTTTTTCCTTCTTTTTTCTCTTTATTTTCTTTATTTCATTTTTCTCTTTTCCTATGCTTTTCTTTCATTCCACCTTCTCTTGTTTGGTCTTCATTTTCTTTCTTCTTTTCTCATCTTTCTGGTCTTTGATTTTTATTTTATTTTATTTTTTCCTGTTTCTTTTTTTTTCTTCCACTTCTTTTATTCTTATTCCTTTTTATTTTTATGACTTTTTTTCACTTTTATTATTTATTCTTTTCTTGGCTCTTTTATGATTCCTTTTCCATACTTTTTAAAATTCTTTCTGTCTTCTTTTTTTCCTTTTTATGGTCTTAATATTTTTTCAGGGGAACACAGACAACTACAAGGATAAGGAATAAGTCAAAGAGGGACCTTAACACAAGACAAAATGAAATAAAAACTTAGAGTAGAAAGAGAAACTAACCAGCTGAATAAGCCCACCATGATAAACAGATGCCTAGACACCAGCAAAAAATTACAAGCCATACCAAGAAACAGGAAGATATGACCCAGTCTAATGAACAAGCTAAAAAGCTGGTGGAGATGCAGAACATGGAATAACTAATCAAGGATGCCCAAACAAATGCCATGAATCAACTTAATGAAATGAAGGAAGAGATAAAGGATATTAAGAAGACATGGGGGAACATACAGAAGAAATTGTAAACATACGTAAAAAGATAACAGATCTTGTGGTGATGAAAGGCACAATGCAAGAAATTAAAAATACATTGGAAGCACATAACAGCAGATTCAAATAGACAGAGGGAAGAATTAGAGACATTGAAGACAGAACATCTGAAATCACACAGATAGTAGAACAGATTTAAAAAAAATAGAAAAAATTCAGTAGGAATTTAATGACAATATGAAATGCACAAACATACACATTATAGGCATCTCAGAGGAAGAAGAGAAGGAAAGGGAGCAGAAGGAGAATTGGAGGAAATAATGGCTGAACATTTCCCATCTCTTACAAGGGGCATGGTTGTACATGTTCAGGAAGCACAGCACACTCCAAACAATATAAATCCTAACAGGCTTACCCCGAGACACATACTTATCAGATTGTCAAATGCTCAGAACAAAGAGAGAATTCTGAAAGCAGCAAGAAAAAAGAGATCTATCACATATAAGGGAAGATCAATAAGATTAAGTGCTGACTTCTCATCTAAAACCATGGAGATGAGAAGGCAGTGGTATGACATAGCTAAGGTGCTAAAAGAAAAGAAACTGCCAGCCAAGAATTCTGTATCTAGCAAAGCTGGCATTCAAAAATGAGGGAGTGTTCAAAATATTCACAGATAAATTGAGAGAGTGTGTCAACAAGAGACCTGCACTTCAAGAAATACTAAATGAGTTCTGGAGGTTGAAAGGAAAAAACAAGAGAAAGAGGTTTAGAGGAGAGTGTAGAAAGGAAGATTATTAGTAAGAGTAACTAAAAAGATAGAAAGAGAAATAAAAACAAAATATGACACATAAAAACGCAAAGACAAATGGTTTAATGTAAATACTTCCTTGATATTAATAACATTGAATGTTAATGGATTAAACTCTCCAATAAAAAGACATAGATTGGTAAAATCGATAAGAATATATGACTCAGCAATTTGCTGCTACAAGAAACTCACCTTATACCCAGGGACACAAAGAGGTTGCAAGTGAAAGGTTGGAAAACAATTTTACACACAAACAATAACCAAAAAAGAGCAGGAATAGCTACACTAATACTGGACAAAATGGACTTTAGGGAAGTGGCTGTGGCTCAATCAGTGGGGCTCCCGTTTACCATGTGGGGGGCCCAGGTTCGGTTCCCGGGGCCTCCTGGTGAAGGCAAGCCCACCCGCACAGCGAGCACAAGCAGCCAGGGGGGGATAAATGAATAAATAAATAAAATCTTTAAAAAAAAAATAGACTTTAAATGCAAAACTATCATAAGAGACAAAGAAAGACACTATATATTAATAAAAGGGGAAATCTATCAAGAAGAAAGAACAGTCATAAATATTTATGCACCTAACCAGGGTGCCCCAAAATACATGATGCAAACAATGGCAAAACTAAAGGGAGAAACAGATGTCTCTATAATCTAGTGGGGGACTTTAATGAACAGTTATCACCATTACCCAGAACAACTCAATAGAGGGTTAATAAAGAAACAAAGACCTGGAATAATACATTAGAGGAACTAGACCTAACAGACATATATAGAACATTTACTCCCAAATACAGCAGGATATACATTCTTCTCAAGTGCATGTGGACCATTCTCCAGGATAGACCACATGCTAAGTCACAGAATAAGTCTCAACAAATTTAGAAATATTGAAATTATACAAAGTAATTTCTCTGACCACAATGGAATGAATCTGGAAATTAATAAGCAGCAGAGAATCAGAATAGGCACAAATATATGGAAGTCAAACAGCACACCCTTAAGCCATCAGTGGGTCAAGGAGGAAATCACAAAAGAAATCAGTAACTACCTTCAAATGAATGAAAATTAGAACACAACACATCAAAATTTATGGGATACAGCAAAAGCAGTGCTGAGAGGGAAATTTATAGCCATAAATGTCTATATTAAAAAAACAAGAGAGGTTGCGGCTCAAGATGGCGTTAGTGTAGGAGGGCACACACTGCAAGCTCCCAGAGCAAGGCGGATTGTGGACGGGGTCCTGCCCAGAGGTCTGTGCTGTGTACCCGTGGAGTGAGAAGCTTGGGACATCTATCTGCGCGGATCAACGGCGTGGACAGAACGGTGGAGATTCGTGAATTTTAAGGCTGCCGGTGGGGGTTGGCACAGACGGCTGAGCCCCGCGGTTAGGGAGAAAATATAAAATAAAATAAAACTGCCACTCGGAGCCGCGAGCAGGTGAGAAAGTTTTATTTTCTGGGGATCTGGCTGCCTGGCGCCCCTTGGATCTTGAGTGAACAGAACAAATGAGCTAATTGGCACCCGGTGAACTGGAGCAGGGATTCTGGTCGGGGGGGACGGAGCTGATTTCCGTAGCGACCTAGGGATAAGACCTGGGCCGCTGCGGAGCCAGGAAGAAGGGACACTTCCCAAAAGAGGGAGGGTTCTGTTGGAGGACAGGGAAGGGTATTTTTTATTTTTAGACATCGATCTGGCTGCCTGCACCGCCCCATAGCTTTGGGGAGCAGATAAGCTGACCTGAACCAGCATCAGGCTGAGTGCAGACGCAAATCTGCACTCAAATTGATTTACTTAGCAACCCGGTGACACTCCAGCTCGGCTCCAGAAGGGGTGGAATCGGCCATCTTTAGCATCCGCACTGACTAACATCAGAGCTACAGCTACCCTGGGGAGTCCAGGAAGTGGGATGTGCTTGATTAATTTCCACGGGCCCAGCTAGGGTATTTCCATAAGGGGGTTGGTCTAGAGGAGGAATTATTTTGGGTCCTGTATTTCGCTAAAAAATTAAAATTTAAATTTAAAAAAAAGTGAGGTCACTTCAATAAATGAAAAATAAATTCTTTTTAATTTAGTTTAATAGCTAAAAGCTGCTTCAGGACCTGCATATAGAACCCTGTGGGGAAATTGATTGATAAACACAAGTAGGCAGGAAGGATCCACATGGACCCTAGGGAAATCATTGACCCCCCTTAGCTCTGTTTGATAGCTTGCCTGTGTGGATCTTCGGTTTCTCTGTTTCTTTATGGTCCCTTGCTTTTCTTTCCTCTTTCCTACCCTCTTTCTTTTTTCTTCCATTTTTTTTTAAATTAGGTGCTGCTAGCTTGTCACTCTTTGCTGTGCTTCTTTTTCAATAATTTCCCACTCGCTGTATATATTGATTTTGTATTACAAACTATCGCTTATCCTTCCTGCAGCTTTCTGCCTTCTGTTTTCTGTTGTGGCTCTTAGATACAACATTTTTTCATAGGCCCACAACTCAAGGGTGTCAATTTCTATTCCATCTATTTTGTTTTCTTCTTTTTTTTTTTTATTAGTATTAACTTTTCCTCTCAGACCTTTCTTTACTATTTCTTTCCCTCCTCATAATTCTAGCCTTCTAAATCACTATATATATATATTCCTCCACTTGTTTTCCCAGTCCATTGTAGGAACTCCATTTTTTTTCCTGGGACTCTACACTACCTACACAAGTTAAATATTCATCTCATTAAGTCTCATTTCACCCCTCTTATGACTTCTATCAATATTACTATTATCGTTCTGCCTTCCTTACATCTTTTGATTCTTCTGGCCCTAACCTTTTGCCTTCAAGGGAACATAGAAAGAAGCAAGGAAATAAAACAAGAAGAAAAACTGCCAAAGAGAGAACTTAATTCACACGCAGAACCAACAGCTAAATAAAACTCTAGAGCATAGAGAAAAGCTAATCAACTGAACAAACCCATCAAGATAATATGATGAAGAGAGGGCAACAGAAAAATACAAATGACTCTGAGAAACTGGAAAACATTGACCAGTCCAAAGCACAAAATAAAAACCAGGAAGCAATGCAGAACATTGACCAAATAATGAAAGCTATGCAAAAAAAATATCATGGACCAACTTAAAGAATTGAAGGAAGAGATTAAGGATATAAAAAAGACACTGGGAGAACATACTGAAGAAATAGCAAACATGCCTAAAAAGGTAATGGATATGATGGTGAACAATGGCACAAGCCAAGAAATGGAAAAGACAATGGACTCACATAACAGCAGATTTGAACAGGCAGAGGAAAGAATTACTGATATGGAAGACAATACAGCTGAAATTAAAGAGATTGTAGAACAGATAGACAAAAAGATAGAAAAAATCCAGCATGGACTCAGGGAATTAACCGATAATGCAAAACGCACAAACATACGCATTATGGGCATCCCAGAAGGAGAAGAGAAGGGAAAGGGACCAGAAGGAGTGTTGAAGGAAATAATGGCTGAAAACTTCCCAATGCTATTGAGAGAGATGGATGTGCAGATCCAGGAAGCACAGCGCACCCCAAATACTATAAATCCCAACATGCCAACTCCAAGACATATACTTGTCAAAATGTCCAATGCTCAAGACAAAGAGAAAATACTCAAGGCAGCAAGAGAAAAGAAAACCATCACATACAAGGGAAGCACAATAAGATTAAGTGCTGATTTCTCAGCTGAAACCATGGAGGCAAGAAGACAGTGGTATGACATAGTCAAAACACTAAAAGAAAAAAACTTCCAGCCACGAATTCTCTATCCAGCAAAATTGGCATTCAAAAATGATGTAGAGTTCAAAATATTCACAGATAAACAGAAATTAAGAGAGTATGTCAAGAAGAAACCAGCACTTCAAGAAATAATAAAGGAATCTCTACAAGTTGAAAGGAAAAAACAATGGAGAGAGAGTTGGAGGAGAGTTTAAAAACAACTGAAAAGACAAAAAGAGAAACAAAACAACATGTGACATACATTAACCCAAAGAAAAACTGGCTGAAGTAAGAAATTCATTACGAGTAATAACACTGAATGTTAATGGATTAAATTCACCAATCAAAAGACACAGATTGGCAGAATGGATAAGAAAATATGACCCATCTATATGCTGTCTACAAGAAATCCACCTTCGACCCAGGGATTCAGGAGGTTGAAAGTGAATGGCTGGAAAACCATTTTACAAGCTAATAATAGCCAAAAAAGGGCAGGAGTAGCTATTCTAATATTAGACAAAATAGACTTTAAATGCAAAAATATTGTAAGAGACAAAGATGGACACTACATATTAGTAAAAGGAGTAATCTCTCAAGAAGAGAGAACAATCATCAACATTTATGCACCTAACCGGGGTGCCTCTAAATACGTGCGGCAAACTCTGGAAAAACTAAGAGGAGAAATAAATTCCTCTACAATTATAGCAGGGGACTTCAATACACCACTATCATCATTAGACAGAACATCTAGACAGAGAATCAATAAAGAAACTAAGGCACTCAACAATACATTAGAAGAACTGGACTTAATAGATATATACAGAACACTACACCCAAATACAGTGGGATTTACATTATTCTCGAGCGCACATGGAACATACTCCAAAATAGACCACATTCTAGGCCACAGAACAACACTCAATGAATTCAGAAAGATTGAGATTATACAAAGTAATTTCTCTGACCGCAATGGAATGAAGTTGGAAATCACTAAGGGCCAGAGAAACAGGTTAGGCACAAGGATATGGACGTTGAAAAACATACTCTTAGACAAACAGTGGGTCAAAGAGGAAATCTCAAAAGAAATCAGTAACTACCTTGAAACTAATAAAAACGACAACACAACATATCAAAACCTATGGGATGCAGCGAAAGCAGTCCTGAGAGGGAAGTTCATAGCCATAAATTCATATATTAAAAAAGAAGAAAGAGCTAAAATTGAAGACCTAACAGCACACTTGGAGGAACTGGAAAAACAACAAATTAAACCTAAAGGAAGTAGAAAGAAGGAAATAACAAAGATTAGAGCAGAACTAAATGAAATAGAGAATAAGAAAGCACTAGAAACAATAAACAAAACCAAAAGTTGGTTCTTTGAGAATATCAATAAAATTGACAAACCCTTAGCCAGACTAACAAAGAAAAAGAGAGAACAGATGCAAATACATAAAATAAGGAATGAGCAAGGTGATATCACTACTGACCCCACAGAAATAAAGAGTATCATAAGAGGATACTTTGAAAAATTATATGCCAACAAGAATGACAATTTAGAGGAAATGGACAAGTTTCTAGAAACCCACAAACAGCCAACATTGATGAAAGAAGAAATAGATGAACTCAACAGTCCAATTACAAGTAAAGAGATAGACTCAGTCATCAAAAACCTCCCAACTAAGAAGAGTCCAGGACCAGATGACTTCACAGCTGAATTCTACCAAACATTCCAGAAAGAGCTAACACCAATTCTACTTAAGCTCTTCCAAAAAATAGAATTAGAAGGAATATTGCCTAACTCATTCTATGATGCCAACATTACCCTAATACCAAAACCAAATAAAGATACCACAAGAAAGGAAAATTACAGACCAATTTCTCTAATGAACCTAGATGCTAAAATCCTCAACAAAATACTCGTTAATCGCATTCAACAACATATCAAAAGGATTATACACCATGACCAAGTGGGTTTCATGCCGGGTATGCAAGGATGGTTCAATATAAGAAAATCAATCAATGTAATACACCACCTAAACAGATTGAAAGAAAAGAATCACATGGTCATCTCTATAGATGCAGAAAAAGCATTTGACAAAATACAGCACTCTTTCCTCATAAAAACACTACAAAAGATAGGAATAGACGGAAACTTTCTGAAAATGATAAAGGGTATATATGAAAAACACAAAGCTAACATCATTTTCAATGGTGAAATCCTAAAAGCCTTCCCTTTGAGATCTGGAACAAGACAAGGATGCCCACTATCACCACTTCTATTTAACATTGTCTTAGAAGTACTTGCACAAGCTCTGAGACAAGAAAAGGACATAAAAGGCATCCAGACTGGAAAAGAAGAAGTAAAAATTTCATTATTTGCAGATGACATGATCCTATACATAGAAATCCCTGAGAAATCTACAACAAGGCTTCTAGAACTTATAAAGGAGTTCAGTAATATTGCAGGCTATAAGATCAATGTTCAAAAATCAGTAGCATTTCTGTATACCAATAACGAGCAAACTGAGGAGGAAATCAGGAAAAAAATACCATTTACAATAGTAAATAAAAGAATCAAATACCTAGGAATAAATTTAACTAAAGATATAAAGGACTTATATACAGAAAACTACACAACACTGTTAAAGGAAATCAAAGAAGACTTAAATAAATGGAAAAATATTCCCTGTTCATGGATAGGAAGATTAAACATCATCAAGATGTCTATCCTACCCAAACTAATATACAGATTTAATGCAATCCCAATAAAAGTCAACACTGTATTTTTTAAGGAACTGGAAAAACTAACCACAAAATATATTTGGAGAGGTAAGAGGCCCCAAATTGCCAAAGACATATTGAAAAAGAAAAATGAAGTTGGAGGTATCACACTACCTGACTTTAAAACATACAACAAAGCTACAGTGATCAAAACTGCATGGTATTGGCACAAGGATAGACCTACTGACCAATGGAACCGAATTGAGAGTTCTGATATATATCCTCGCATATACAGTCATCTGATATTTGACAAGGCCATGAAGCCCACTCAGTTGGGAGAGAATGGCCTCTTTAACAAGTGGTGCTTGGAGAACTGGATATCCATATCCAAAAGAATGAGAGAAGAATACCATCTCACACCTTATACAAAAATCAACTCAAGATGGATCAAAGATCTAAATATAAGAGCCAAAATCATAAAGACCTTGGAAGATAATGTAGGGAAGCATCTACAGGACCTTGTAATAGGAAATGGTTTCATGAACTTCACAGCCAAAGCACGAGCAGCAAGAGAAAAAATAGATAAATGGGACCTCATCAAAATGAAAAACTTCTGCAGCTCAAAGGATGTTATTAAGAAAATAATAAGGCAGCCTACCCAATGGGAGAAAATATTTGGCAACCATATATCTGATAGGAGCCTAATATCCTGCATATATAAAAAAATCCTACACCTTAAAAATAAAAGGACAAACAACCCATTTAAAAAATGGGCAAGTGACCTGAAAAGACAATTCTCCAAGGAAGAAATACAAATGGCTCAAAAGCACATGAAAAAATGCTCAACATCACTTGCTATCAGGGAAATGCAAATCAAAACTACAATGAGATACCATCTTACACCCATCAGAATGGCAGCTATTAAAGAAACAGGAGACACTAAATGTTGGAGAGGATGCTGAGGAATAGGAACACTCATCCACTGCTGGTGGGACTGCGGTATGGTCCAGCCACTGTGGAAGACAGTTTGACAGTTCCTCAGAAAACTAACAATAGATCTTCTGTATGATCCAGCAATTCCACTGCTGGGTATATACCCAGAAGAACTGAAAGCAAAGACACAAACAGATATATGCACACCTATGTTCATAGCGGCATTGTTCACCATTGCCAAAAGATGGAATCAGCCCCAGTGCCCATCAACAGACGAATGGATAAGCAAAATGTGGTGCATACATACAATGGAATATTAGTCAGCTATAAGAAGGAACAAAGTGCTAACACATGGAATAACGTGGATGAATCTTGAAGACCTTATGTTGAGTGAAGCAAGCCAGGCACTGAAGGATGAACAGTATATGACCTCACTGATCTGAACTGAGGAAAGTGTGCAGTCTCTGAGAACCATTGTCTGAAAGATAGGTTAACAAGGGAGAGTAAGAGAAGAGCAGGCTTTGAGCCATCACCCATATGGACATAATCTATGGTAATGGGATAGAGTGTGGTTGCATGTTGGGGGATGGGGCAGATGGGTGGTGGTGTTCCTGGGTTTGGTGGTGCAGCACTGGTGGGTGGGTGGATTAGGAAGGGCAGGTTCAAATTCCCAGGGCATATAACTGTGAATCTTGACATTCCATGGGTCAGGATAGGGTGGTATCATGGGCCCTTGGGGGCTGGGGGGAAGGGAACAGTCAAGATCTAATGGGGTGTTAATATGGGGTGGGGAAGGGGGGTGGTTTGGTATCTGGGACTCCTGTGTGACTTTGCTGTGACCTAAAACTTTGAAAATTAAATGAAAAATTGGGAGACAATGGGGATTAAGAGGGGGAAGATGTCAAGGCACACTGGAAATCCGATAACACACTGATAAAAGGAAGGCAAAAAATGAAAAGAGAAAGGGGAAAAAAAAGAATATATATATATATATATTTTAATGTATTTCCTTTGCTTTTTTGCCCATTTTTTTGAATGTCCCAATTCGCTAATTATATTTTGTTTTGTTTTTTTTGTTTGTCTGATTATTTGTTTTTGTTTTTTTTTTTTCTTTTTTTCTTGTTTTTTTTTTTCCTTCTCTTTTTTTTTTTTTCCCCTTGAGTTTCCTTATGTTTGTCTCTTGCATGTAAGCTTATCATAGTTGTTTCTTTTTCCTAGTAAATGTATTTGATTATTTTATGGACTACATGTTCATGGAGGATTTGGATCACAGAAGGGTTACAATGGGTACTGCAGGGGATTATTGGTGGGGGGTGTCTGGGAGGGGGGATTCATGGGAATTAGTTCATCCAAATATACATGAAGATACACAAAATCATTCTAAAGATCAAAAGATGGGGCATGGTCACGATGGGTGGACAATCACACAATAAATGAGGGAATCTGAATTCTTAGCCTGGAGAGCTCTGCCACAGTCACCAAGGGAGCAGCAATAGTCCTCTGAGCACAGTGTCTGTCAAAGAGGATGACCCACTGATGTGTTCTTTTTACTGATGACTACTCTTGTGAGTCTTTGCTCTTGTAACTGAGACTTAGCCTGCAGTTGTGGGGTGCCTAAGAGTTGCCACCTGAGAGCCTCCTTGTTGCTCAAATGTGGCCTCTCTCTAAGCCAAACTCAGCATATGATTGCACTACCTTCCCCTCAATGTGGGACATGACTCCCGGGAATGAGCCTCCCTGGCAATGAGGGATTAATACCAAGTGCCAACTGGCAACACAACTGGAAAAAGACCTTGAATAAAAGGGGGAAAAGGTAAAGACAAATGAGTTCAAGTGGCTAAGAGACTTCAAAGAGAGTCGGGAGGTCATCCCAGAGGTAACTCTTACGCACACCTCAGTAGGAGATCATAGAACATCTAAGTGCCTATCACCGCACACAGAGGGGCTCCTGAGAGCTCTGGAGACACCCAGGTCCTATATAAGTGGGGATAGCCCCAGAGACTGATGCCTTATCAGTGGGCTCTACTTTGGAATCTGTGCTCCTGAGAGTGACAGAATTGGACTCAAATAAGTCCTCCCTGCACAGAGTTCATCAGTCCCTTCTATTCAAACCTATATGTGATGCAGAAGTTTTTAGGTATACTTCCAGATACTGGAGCCTCTGGCCTACCTATGTGCCAGGTGTGCGTGGAATCTCGGTGGAGCTGCAACTCCTACCCTACAGCTCAATGGACTCATCCAAGTCACCTGGCAAGGAGACAACGATGGGTAACGGCCAGCCCAGGGAATGGACAGGGCCTGCATCTGCAGGCAGGATCATCCCACCCACCATATCCATGGGATATAAGCCCTCTCTCACTTGGAGGTGGAGTGGACATCACCATCCCAGTCCCCTCAGGATTGGGGGGAGAACTATGGGCTAGAGTGGACTTGATGGTATTCTGTTGTAAACATATGGTGATTCTAGCAATGGAAGAAATTATAACAATGTGGTGGAGCCAGTGGCCACTTGACACTTTTGGGGCAGGGAGGGGACGAGTAGTTGAAATACAGTGGTTTCTTTGGGATTTGGAGGTTGTCCTGAGTACCGTTGTGGCAACAGATGTAGGCCATTTTAAATCAGCACATACCACTCAGAACTGTGTGGGAGAGAGTGTGGTCTATGTTGTGAACTGTGGTCTAGGGTTGTTGGCAAGGCCCCAGGATGTGTAAGTCCATTGAGGGTGGTGGGCCACACTTGTGGGTGATTTTTGTGTGGGACGTGGCGGGAGGTGTGGGGGGTGGGCAACATGGGAATCCCAGGGGGTTCTGTGTAGTATTTTCGGTAATCTAAGCACCTCTTAAAATATATTTATATATATATATAAATAAAAAATTAAAAAAAAAAAAAAAAGAAGTGGAAATGGAGAGACGGAGAGGTGAGGGATTTTCTTGTTTATTGTTTGTCATTTTTTGTTTACTATTATTGTTGAAATAGTGAAAATACTCTAATGATGATTGAAATGATGGATGCACAATTATGAGATTATACCAAATACTATTATTGTACACATTGAATGAATTGTATGCTTTGTTAATATGTACTGATAAAATAGATTTGTTTTTAAAAATAAAAAAAAAAAACAAGAAAGAGCTAAAAATTAAAGATCTAACTGCACATCTGGAGGAACTAGAAAAAGAACAACAAACCAATACTAAGCCAAGCAGAAAGAGGGAAATAACAAAAATTAGAGCAGAACTAAATAAAATAGAGAATTTAAAAACAAAAAACACTTGAAAAATTAACAAAACCAAAAACTGATTCTTTGAGAAGATTAATAAAATTTGCAAACCCTTAGCCAGACTAACAAAGAGAAAAAGAGAGAAGATGCAAATACATAACATAAAAAACAAAAGAGGGAATATCACCACTGATCCCACAGAAATAAAGAGTATCATAAGAGGATATTTTGAAAAATTGTATGCCAACAGATGAATAACTTAGATGAAATGGACAAATTTCTAGAAACACACACAACCCACATTGATTAAAGAAGATATAGAAGAACTCAAGAAACCAATCACAAGTAGTGAGATTGCATTTGTTACCAAAAACTTCCCAACCAAGAAAAGCCCAGGATCAGATGGCTGCGTGGGTGATTTCTACCAATCATTCTGGAAAGAACTAACACCAATCCTGCTTAAACTCTTCCAAAAAATAGAACTGGGGGGAACATTACCTAACTCATTCTATGATGCCAAAATCACCCTAATATCAAAGTCATTTAAAGCACCACAAGAAAACTACAGAACAATCTCTCTGATGAACTTAGATGCTAAAATCCTCAACAAAATACTTGCTAATTGTATTCAACAACATATCAAATGAATTATATACCATGACCAAGTGGGTTTTATCCCAGGTATGCAAGGATGGTTTGACATAAGAAAATCAATCAATGTAATACAGCACATTAACATATCAAAAGAAAAAAATCACATAATCATCTCTACTGATGCAGAAATAGCATTTGACAAGATACAGAATCCTTTGTTGATAAAAATACTTCAAAAGATAGGAATAGAAGGGAATTTCCTCAACATGATAAAGGATATATATGAAAAACCCACAGCTAACATCATACTCAATGGCAAAAGGCTACCAATATGTCAAGCCCTCAATATTAATACATGTAACTATGAACCTTATTCTTGTAAAATTGAAACTTAGCCTAATAATAGCTATTGCCTAAGAGTTACCTCCTGAAAATCTCCTTGTTACTCAAATATGGCCTCTCTCTAAGCCAAACTTAGCAAATAAATGCATTACCTTCCCCCCAGCATGGGACATGACTCTCGAGGATGAGCCTCCCTGGCACCAAGGGATTAATACCAAGCAGCAACCAGCAATGCTTTGGAAAAAGACCTTGACCAAAAGGGGGAAACATCAAGTACAAAAGAGTTTTCACAGCTAAGAGATTTCGAAATGAGCCAGAAAGTCATTCCAGAGGTTACACTTATGCATGTCTCAAGCAGATCTCACTAACTGCCACTGTAAACAAAGCGTCAAATAGGGGTGCTCCTGAGGGCTCTAGAGCCATCTGGATACCATAGGTAAGGCACACAATCCCATGAAATCAGTGGGCCTTTCAGTGGGCCTTACCTTGAAATGTATGACAACGTATTTCTTTAATGTAACAGAGTTAGACTCATTTATAATTTCCCTACACATGATTCTTCTACCCCTTTTATTTGAGCCTGTAATTAGCACTATATCATTAAATATATGTCCCAGAGACTTAAATCTTTGGTCAGTTCATATGCCATTTGTGCCCTGAATTTCTCAAGACTTGCAGCTAACCCCTACTCTCCAGATCATCAGACTTACCCAGGACAACTAACAAAATGATGATGATGGACTACCCCATCCCCCAAAACAGAGAGTTTCTATAACTGCAAGCAAAACAGTTCCTTCTATCTGCCCCATAAGATCTAAGGCCCCTCTCAATCTGAGGCAGAGTAGGCATCGGCATCCCCAAATCCCTAAGGTTGAGGCATGAACAAACATGGGGGGAATACAACCATGGTCAAAGTAAACTTATTAATATTGTCATAATGGAAGAACATGTAACATTGTTATAAAGATAGTGGTTACCACAAACTTTGATGGGAAGGGGAAGGACTAATAAGAGGAGCAAAGGGCATTTTTAGGGCTTTGGATTAAGTGTAAATCATAAAGTAAACTATAGATCTTGGTTAGTGACAAAGCTTCAATATTTATTCAATTGTAACAAATGTACCCCACAATTGTGAGATGTCATTAATAGGGGAAGATGTTGGAGGGGAGGGGTGGAATATATGAGAATCCCTTAGACTTTTGATGTAACTTTTTTGTAATCTAAAACCTCTTTAAAAATAAAGTTTGTTATATTAAATATATATATATTGAATTATATTTGACCCCAAATAAGTTCAATTTTAATTCAACAAAGTTATTTAGTTCTTATTAAAGTCCAAGCTATCTATTTATATACATGTATATACATATGTGTGTATGTATGTATGTGTATATATGAATACATAGATGTAGAGAGAGAGATTGAAGATAAAGGAGGAGGAGGAGGAGGAAGAAGAAGAAGAAGGAAGATGAGGAGGAGGAGAGGAAGGAAGGAAGGAAGGAAGGAAGGAAGGAAGGAAGGAAGGAAGGAAGGAAGGAAGGAAGGAAGGAAGGAAGGAAGGAAGGAAGGAAGGAAGGAAGGAAGGAAGGGAGGGAGGAAAGATGGAAGGAAGGGAAGAAGGGAGGGAGGGAAGGAAGAAGGAAGGAAGGAAATAGTGCATATGGATCACACTGCTTTTAAACAGTTTATCATCTGAGAGAATAAATTAATATGATTATTTTCAAATAAAATACTGTAAAGTTACATGTATAAATAATTATTTAGCAATTTGTTTAAATATATAGTTAACTGACTTGCTGTTACATGTTGCATTTATATAAAACCAATTATATACTAGTGCCTTGAAAAAAAAGCTGATCATGTCCAACAAGATTAGATAGTTCTTCCACTGGGTATACTGTATGTCTGTAATATATGGGTCCCATCTTTGATCATGAAATTCCTTTTAACCCAGCTTTGTCATGCTACTATTCTGGGTATAAGAAGAGCAAAATAATGGTACCAGAAATTCAGGTATATGGTGTTGTGAAGTAACAATCATAAACATAACATGGTGGGAAAAGACTTTCTACACCCAACTCTACTA
Organism: Tolypeutes matacus; assembly: GCA_026826555.1. Taxonomy (NCBI): domain Eukaryota; kingdom Metazoa; phylum Chordata; class Mammalia; order Cingulata; family Chlamyphoridae; genus Tolypeutes; species Tolypeutes matacus. The sequence goes on from JAKSZT010053770.1 coordinate 21,455,278, forward strand.
TCTTCCTATTCCCCTTTCCACACACACACACACACACACACACAGAGAGAGAGAGAGAGAGAGAGAGAGAGAGAGACCATATCTATTAATTGTACCATCAGCTGTCAGTAGACTTTGTGAAACCACAGGACTTCAAAAGTGCCACTATGTGGCAGTGATACAAATCATCAGGTTCTCCTACTGCAAGCCACTGGGAACCAGAAATGGTCCTTTAGATGAAGCCTCAGGAGCAGAGAAAGGCCTTTTGACTGTGAATGCTGCACCTATCAGCGATGACAATGACAGCAGGTAGAAAGAATGCCAGATTGACAGGGAGGTACAGGGATCCATTCCAAACAAGTTTGCCTGAGATAGCAGAGGGCACTCTTCATATTCAAGCTGGCATACTGGGCTCGAGACTCCAATGAAGGTGAGGAGAGAATGGGCCGAACTACAAATGAACCTCCTTGAGATTGGGAGTACTGTGTGAGGCTGCCCATTGGTGATATGGGAGGCAGAATCATATTAATTTTATTTTATTTTAAAAAGAAGTGTGACCTTCTTTTGTACTCCGAACTGAAGATGTAGGATACACTATTACATACAATAGCTCTTATTGAAGAATATATATTTTTCACATGCTCTTGGTAAAGCACTCTACTAATGCTATAGAGAATTATAAACATTAATAGAAGATAGAGTCCTGTGTCTTCAAAGAACTTAGAATACATACAAGTGTTTTGTAAAGAATTTGACTACATTACTCTGAAATTTATTTTAAGTATCTAAAATTATAAAAGAGTCCAACAACTTTATGTCACACAATTAATAGAATTTCTTGCACATTTAAGCTTCAGGGGCCATAGAACAATTATACTAATTTCATTTCTTGCAAAAATTCTTCTAAATTGTAAATCTGAAAGCCACTCATAAAGGAGTTTTATTTCAGAGTTAAATAACTACTGAAGAAAAGGTCATCACAAAGATAACAGCCAATATGCAGAAAAAAATATTTCCAAAATTATTTAAAAATATTTAAATCTCCTAGACTTTAATTCATGTATACATGAACTATACAATATTTAATGCATTTATACAATATTTAATAATATTTAAAATTAGCAAAGAACAGTCTATAATTTGCAGTACTTTAAAGGAAATACATAACTTTTGTAAGGTTCACAAATGTCAGGGATTTTGATGTTCTTTCATTATTATCCAGCTCAAAAGAATGAATCTTGTTTAAAATAATGAACCTGATCATGAAAGATAAGGAAAGACTGAGGAACTTTCACGGATTGGAAGAGAATAAGTGGACACAAAAACTAAATGCAACCTGGGATTCTTGAATCTATCCTAGGGCAGAATAAAAAGACATTAATGGGATGCAAAATGTTAATATAGAGAAACTGGGGGCAGGGTACATATGGGAACTCTGCACTTTCTGCATGATTTTTCTGTAGACCTAAAACTGCTCTAATTTTAGCAAAAGACATTGATGCATAAATGGTTTGAATTCAAATACAGTGTGTAGTTTAGTTAACAGTGTTAGGTCAACATTAAATGCCCAGTTTTGATCAAGGTAATTTGTTATGTAAGATGTTAACATTAAGGGGTGCTGGAGGAAGAGTACTTGGGAAGTATTCATATAATTTTTGCAAATTTTCAGTAAGTTGAAAATTATTTCAAAATTAAAAGTTAAAAAAAAAAAAAAAATCCCTGAGTGGAAATGTCCTGTTTTCTTACGCAATTGGTCGACTTTGCTACAAATGAAATACTTCTCTGCAGAATGCCTAAGGGTTGAGGATGTGATGAGAAAATAAATTCTCACCACCATCAGAACACTTACTTGATGGCATCAGTTACACAAATAAAATACATTTCTCATCTTGTTAAAAAAACAATTTAAAAATTCAGCAATTAATAAGCTCAAAAACTTGTGATAATGGTGATTGAAGATATTTCATTACAGCTATATTTTCTGCATTATTATGTTAAGCTCATTACCATATTTTTTCTCCAGAGTCATTTTTTATTCTAAAATTTTAGGTAAAAACTGCTTTACAGATTGCATTCCACAGTGTTCTTTTGGACTTTGTCATAATACTATAAACTACAGTAGAATCAGAGAATGTGGGGTAAAGAGGCCCTACCCAGCAGGGTTTTTTGAACAAATGATGAATGGATTTAGTATGAAACAATTTAATTTCAAGTTTTCTCAAATGCATTAGCCCTGAGGGGTGTGCTATTGGGAAGTTTAAATTCAATCTACTTTCATTGTGAATAGAGGCAAAGGCCATAATTAAGGCCTGTCTTCAGATCCCTAAATTTTAACTTCTCCAAATTAGCCTTGGTCAGCAAACACACTTATCCTCAAAGGGATAAGATGCAATAGCTAAGAAATAGGATTGTCTTTACTATAAAAAGTAAGCAACTTTGTTATTTTAAGGTCACAGCATAGCACTCCTTCTTCAAGTCAGCTGTCTTTCTGGCTTTCCCTATGACCTATATTCTACCTTCTGGACACTCATTTGGTTTAAAATTTCTGATAACACCAGGCTCCAAGGAAAAATAAACATAATGCTTAGAAGGACACCCCATGTGTACAATCCGTTCAATAACAGAAAAACCAATGAAACTTAGTTTGGCCAAAGGGCTAGTTGTTAACACAAGAGAGAAGAGGGCTTAGTTTAGGATAGAGAGAACTTGGAAGTCCAAAAATATAAAAATATAAGCTACTGCCCAGGGAGAGGGGTCACACAAAGAAACCTAGAAGTCGAAGGACCTGAGGAAAAGAGAGAAATAGTGGCAAAAGCAGTAATGTGAATTTCACCTCCTTACAACTGGCTGGGAAGAGAGCCTTCTAAGGCTCTAAATCCAGGGTGATGGCTCCTCTCTGAAGCTGTCAGGATGCAAGTCATGTTCTATAAAGAAGGGAAAAACAAATTCACAGCTGTAAATTGTCTTGTTCCAGATCTCAGCCAATACACATCTCAAGACGTTATCCAAAATGTTCACAGAATTTACTTGGAACTCTGAGCTGAAATAAAAATGAATGCCAAGGGAAACTGTCATAAAGTCAATCAATGTAGAATAATAACTACTTTTGGAGGGGAAAAATAGCTTCAAAATTGCTTTGAAATCACAAAGTATCCACAGAAGTTTATATTATAATACAGTACACTTATTTCCAAGGTAATTTCCTCCTCTCTGGAATAATGTCTTTATTTAGAATTAGGCAAAAATTAAGCACCAGAAAAAGCACAAAGAAATTGTGTAGTTGACCATATCATTTATTTTAATTCTCTTAGGGTTGAGGGTAGAAGAGGTAAATGAAATGGCTCTAACCTTTAGAAAGCATTTCTTCCCCACACCTTTGCCATCCCCTCCAGGATATTTCTAGTCAGTCTTTTTCCACTGTTTGTATCTCCAGCTGGCTTTCAAATTTCTTGAAACTGTTAGAACAAACCATTTCAGATTCAAAAATTTAATTGGTATAAACAAAATTATCATATGATGTCAACACCTCCTCTTTACACAGTGCTCTTCCAAAACTATTTAACTAATTATCCTTCTGAGGATTTGGCTGAAACACAAGCACAGCTTCTTTGTTGAAATTATATCTCACTTTCTAAAAAATAAACTGACATGAGTGTTTGATTTTTATTTTATTTCGTTTATTTGTATTAGTTTTGTCAATGGATAATAATTTTGGAATCAAACCCAGCCCTATGCATCTACGAGATTGAACCCAGGTGCCCACTGTTCCAGGGAGGTCCAGCTTCACAGGAGAGTTACTTGTGCAGTCATACAGGACTCTGTGTTCAGAAGGACCCTGTTTTTGGTTTAATGCTCTGCTATCACCATCTCAAAACTCTTAATAATTTTGAGCAAGGGGACTTGCATTTCTGTTCTGTATTATGTGTTGCAAATTATGTAGCTGGTCCTGGCTCCAGGTAACACTGCTGCTCAACGAAACTCAGCCGAAGACCCTGCTCCCAGCCTGCCTAAGCATTCTGACCTTGCCTTTCCTTGATCCTGAAGAAATTCAGTTCCTAGTCTTTTTCCAGAATGCTACTACAGATTTTTCTTGTTTCTTGTAGCCAGCTTTAAAAAGAGGAGGAGGATGGGTGTATCAGGGAGAAAGGTGTGGGAAGATTTTTAGAAAATATTTTGTGAGGGTTTTTTAATACCAGGCACAACCTTTTTTTGCATTTGTAAATGGTAGGCTTCAACTCTAAATATAACTCTATATAAATATATAGTAATTGATACCAAAAAAGCAAATAATTTTAAACTTGATGATAATAACTTTAGAAATCATGTTGTTGAACCCTTTCTTGTTTTTCTTTCACAGGGAATATGAAAACAAAAATGCCTAAAGTTACATATAGAGTTGGGAGTTCAGCTGTGACTAAAATCCAAGCCCAGGGTACCGTCAAGCACACCACTCAGCCAATGAAAGCCAAAGTACCCTTTCCAAAGCTGGTGCACCACAGGCATATGTGTGACGTTGCTAAGAATGGAGCCAAGACACCATCCACTTCTCCACACAGTCCCCACAGTGCCCCAGAACACACAAGTGCTTGTAACCCAACTCTGTGAACACCAGATTCAGTCATTAGAGGCTGGGCTTGAGAGCGGTGACTGCTGAGGGTCTACGTTGTTACCATTGAAGAGTGGGGTGAATAGATACAAAGCATATTTTTTTAAGTATTTGTTCATGCAAAGTGTAATTTGAGGCTCTCACTATATACAATCATGTATTTTTGACTAGTTTCAATATTGCTAGTTCTGAATACTAGTGCTGTCTTCATTTGTAAGCAAACGTGGCAATAAAAGACACTTTTCTTTTGAGTTATTATTGATTTTTATTTGGGGGTGGGGAGTAGGTTCCTTCAGCTGTACATGAAATTTGAGAACAAAGGAAGAGTTCATTTCTGCTTGTGTCATGAAGCTAGAGCTCCCTCCAGTGATCTAGCAGGCTGTGTGAACATCAAAACACCCTTCCTTACAACTGTTACAAAATGAATGCAAAAAAATCTAAGCTTTAGCCAGGTCAATGCAGATTTTCCCTCCCTTTTCATTTTTCTTCTAAAAATTAAACTCAGCCAGTAAATATGTACATATTGACTTCTCCCAAAGTCTTGTTAAATATTTATATTTAATCTCTAATAGAATATTTAGAGAGTAGAATCAATAAAATATGATATGGTGAAGGAATTTTCATTTTGGCAAAGAGACTGTCCATGCATTGTTATTACTTATAAACTTTCATGACTCTGCAGGTGAGAGCTTACTTTCATAGTTATTAGCATACAAACAAACAACAACAATAACAAAAACCTAGATAGGATAAGTACCCTAGCATTCACACTGGAGTTGTTAATTATATTTCAGGAACTTTTTTAATGAACTGAAATGGACTATTTAGATTTATCACAGCCCCTTTTGCAATCCTCCCATAACTGTCTTCAATTTACTGGCTTCTACAAACCAAGCATGACCCTGCTGATATTAGTGATGCCATATAACTCCATCAATGACAGGTAGTACCCAAAAGGATATATGAATAATTCATGAAACTAAGGACCAAGTGGATATTAAATCACTGTTGACTGTGAGAAAACTATTTATGATTTTTGTGATTTATCGTTAGCTAGTTAGCTAGTTACTGGTTTACTTAATTCCTCTAAAGACCAGATAAGATACTTGTATTAGTCAGCCAAAGGGGTGCTAATGTGAAATACCAGAGATTGGTTGGTCTTTATAAAGGGTATTTATTTGGGGTAGAAGTATACAGTTACCAGGCCATAAAGCATAAGCTTCTTCCCTCACCCAAATCTGTTGCTACGTGTTGGAGCAAGACAGCTGCCAATGTTTGCCAGGGTTCAGGCTTCTTGGGTTCCTCTCTTCCCGGGGCTGTGTTTCTCTCCGGCCTTAGCTCCTCTGGTTCCTCCACAAGTTCAGCTGTAGACTATCAGGAGAACAACTTGCTTCTCTTCTCCAGGAACCTTCTCTCCAACATCAAAACTCCAACATCAAAACTGTTTCTCAAAAACTGCTCCCTCTGTCCTTTGCCTTGCCTTTTATATTCAATTCTCCCACCCAACAAGGGGTGGGCTTCAACACCCTATTGATGTGACCTAGTCAATGCCCTAATCATAACTTAATCATGCCCAGATTAACAGATCAGTTTACATGCATGATCCAATTATATTTTCGGAATTCATAATTACATCAAATTGCCAAACGGCTACAGTACTCCCTTGCTTAGTATCACAAACCACAACCAAGGCTGTCTCAATACATGTGTGCCTATTCCCTCTTCCTCTGTTCCTTCCTTTGGTTCTTTCCTCCTCTCTCTCCTACTTTTCTATCTCTTCCTCTCTCCTTTCTTCCTTCTATTAGGTTTTATGGAGACTCATAGCTTCAGAGCTGATAGGTATGCTAAAGGTAATCTAATCCAACCCTCTGAGAAGAAATTCAGAAAGGTCACAAAGCTTAGCCCAAACAGCACCCATTTCCTTTCTATCCTCCTTTCTTTGTGCTAATGTCAAAGCACCTGTGCATTGCTTGCACTAAGGACTTTACATTTCATGCCACCGTTAGCTCAAGGTTATTGTATGGCTGTGTTTTATATTCACTAAAATGCTTATGCAATTTAAAGGAGATGCTAGATTTAGCACTTGAAATAAGAGGGTTATCAAGATATGGATAGTTCAAGCAAATTGCCTAGTCAAGAGAAATTGCTGCAGCCTCTACACCAAACACAGGTGTTCTGTCACCATTAGCCACTGCAGGAAAGTCCAGTAGGAGGAATAAATCTTACGATAGTCCCAGGTGTTTAGCCTTAGCAGTAAAGTTTCCATTGAAGGAATCCACAAATCTGGGTCAAAAGTTTGGTAAGATTGTTGAGGGAAATCCAATCATCCAGCTGACCTAGATTGCTTATGTTGTTCAAATAATTTTACTATGTATAAGCTATTTCCATAAGAGAGTAATTAAAAACTTATACTGAAAAAAATGTTCACTGTAGAAAAACACAGCAAACCCAGAGGCACATACACTTAACATGTCTCAAACAATTTCAATGAACAGTAGAATAGCTTCTACGAGAGAAGCATACCAAATTTTTTACCCTCCCTTGTGCAGTGGTTTCAGATTTAGTAAGCATGAAAATCTCTTAGAGAGCTTGTTAAAGCTCAGAGTCCAAGAGGCTGGCCCCCAAAATTCTTTCAGTAGCTGCCAGCTACAGTGAAGTCATCGCTCTTTTAATCAGGATCTCTCGGTGCTGCTGATGTGGGCTGCTGGGTAACACAGCTGGAGAAACAATTAGGTCAACTATTAAGTGTGTAAATAATCCCCGTAGTCCAAAAAGGAGGGTTGATTACTGTGTTACTTCCATTTACTTCCTTTGCCATAGGAAGGGAAGTGAAGCAGAATCAGAACCAGTGGTCTCTGTCCCTGCCTCTACGTTGAGCAAGTCTTCAGCTTTCTCAGGGAGCTGCTTTACAGAAAACACAGGGTTATGGGAAAGATTTTTTAAAAATCTGTATGTAGAAACATATTTCCCAAAGCATTAAAAATAAAAATAAGGTGTTTGTTTTACTATAGAGTAAGATGTTGAGGGAATTTCCCCAGCCATGGTTTACAATGTACAGATATGTCTTCTCTCCTTTATTTGATCATTACAAATGATGTAAGTAAAATCTCCTGAAATAGTAAAACAAAGGTCTGAATTACTGAAGGAAATTTATAAATGTTTAAAATAATATAAATAAAAATGGCCCCACAAAACTGAATTTAGTCCATGAACCTGGACTAAAAGCCAGGCTGCTAAATTTATGCCAATTTTATAAGTGGTTTAAATCAACTTTTAAAAATTGAGTCCACATTCTTCATCAATATAAGGCAAAATAATAAGATCAGGCACCCTGGCATGAGTAAAGATAACTGCTTTGGACTGAGACTAAAAATGCAAGAGTTTTTGAGTCATTTTAATTCTTCAATTCCATCATCCATAAAATAGGGATTAATAATGTTTTCCTCCCCTCGAGGATTGTTCAAAAAGGATAGCTAACAAAGCAAAGGGTTGTAAATTATTTTTTAGGCCTGCTGTGTTGATGCCAAATAGAGTTAGATTTAAAATCTGGGACTTTTAGAAGCTCCAAAATATTACAAAGCAAGTCACATTTCATGGCTAATTTAAAACATCAGGGGTTCATACAAGTTACTTATAATGATATTTTCCAATTCACATGTTATTTGATGATTTATACAGCTTCAGCTTTTATAGTTGAGCTCAGCCATTCCTCTCTGACCAAGGTTCTCTTTTATCAATACGACCAGCTCACATAACTGTCTATATCTTTGAGGGGATTAAGGCACTACTTTTTATCTGGACCTGGGAAGAGTAAATTCAGAGATGATAAGAAATTCTGGTTGCAAGTCCAATGTGTTATTTACTTAGGTCAGAAAAAGAGCTGTTATATACAGACTTAGGAAGGCTTTTTAAAGCACTGATAAAATCTTTGTGTGTCAAATGGAAAGGCACTGAAATTATTTTAATACTCTACAGCTCTTAGGAGTTGAACTGAACTTTTAGTAAAAAGAACTTGATGCTCTGTCTGAATTTTTGGCCTCCCAAAGGCAAAAGCCAAGTAAAGCAAAAACAAAAAACAAACAAAAAAAATGATTGTTTCAAATCTCTGAATGACAATATGAAGATAAAAACATTTGTAAGTTTAAAAGAAACTAGGAGGCATCAGAAACTCTGAACAGAGGCAGTATGAGAGCTATTCAGTGTTTGAAAAAAAGTAACTGATCCTAAAAATCGGCTAGGATATTAGATAAAAATACAAATTCCTAGGATTCACCCTAGCTCTCCTGAACGAGAATTTTAAGAAGGCAGTAGTGGAAATCTGAATTTTTAGCAAGTTCTGTAACTTCTTGCTACACAAGATTTTGTTGTTGGACCAACATCAGCATCTATTAAAAATTTGTTAGAAATGCAGACTATCAGTCTCCAACCCAGAACTGTTGAATCAAAACCTGTAATTTAATAGGATCCTTAGACAGTTGACAGGCACACTAAAGTGTGAAAAGCACTGCTCCAGATGATACTTATATTCTAAGTTATATTCAAGTTTTGGAAATAGATATAGTGGAAGGAGTCACAGGATTTGAGTTGGGATCAAACCCCAGCTCTGCCACTAAGCAATTTTGAGCTTCCTCCTACCGATACCTAGGAGAGACTAGAACAAGAGATTAAGGGTGGATTCTTCCTCACTGAACAAATCATCATTTTAACTGCAATGAACCATCAAAGGCCAAGAATTCCCAGAGGACCTTCTTTGGAGAAAAGGGAAAGACTAACTCTACAAAGATTGTTATTAAATGGTTGTTAAGGGTCTACCATGTGACAGCCATTATACCAGGCATTTTAAGTACATATCTTTCATTAAAAACTGCCAGCCTACATAGAACAAAAGACACACACACACGTGCTCATGCATGTACACATAAGCACACACACACACATGAAGTCATGTAAAACTGGTGAAATCTGAAAAAGTGAACTGTACCAATGTCAGTTTCCTGGTGGTTATAGTGTGCTCTTGTTATGCAAGATATTATCATTATGGGAAACTTAAGGAAGAATATATGGGCTCTCTCTGTATTACTTTTACAGCTGTATATGATTCTACAATTATCTCATCTTATTTAAAATAAAATAAATTAAAAAACCTCTCTCAACTTAACAAAGACTAGAGTACTATCCCCATTTTGTGTTCGAGAGGTCTGAGGTTTAGGAAGATAAGCCAACTTTCCCAACCATCCTTATTAATTAGTAAGTTAATTAATTTGGAAAACTGTAGCCTATAGTGGATGATGCATCAAAGAAGAAATTTATAGGTTGTAATGCATCTGTGTCTTCTATACTATACCCTGGGTTACAAATGCCACTGCTTTTATCCTATTCGTTAATGGAAGCACTATTGAACCCAAATGCCACATTATTTCAGTAGAAATCAAAGCAAGCAAAAAAGAAAGAAAAAATCACTCTAGATAATAAGAACTACTAGATCTACTGTCAAGGAACAGGAAACCAGGAGTTTTAAAAGAAAAATAATTAGCTCATTAAGTTACAATCTCTTTCTCCTCTTTTATGCCTTGAAGAAGAAATATTTTCTTTCTAAAGAAGGATAGGCATAAATTTACTTCAAATTGTAAACCAAAGTCAATAGAAAATATTTTCAGTTTGGCAACAGCTATTTTTCAATGTTATTTTTAAAAAGTATTTCCAATGTGATCTGTTCATCCTAGAAGAAAGAGGAAAAGAAGGAAGGAAAGAAGGGAGGGAGGGAGAAGATCAATAAAAGAAGCAAAAAACATAGTAAGAACTAAAAAATACACTGAACAACTATTTTTTAAATGAGAAAAAAATGAAGAAATTTCATAAAATAAACAAATAGTTAATAAATTTTTAAAGAATGTCCTCCCTCTCTAGTAAGCAGCATTAGAGTACAGATTCTTTACCTATCAAATTGGAAAATATATATAAAAATAGTAAGTTCTGCAAAAAAGGACAGACACCAGCATGAACCTAGTGGAATAGAAACACACGTAACCTTTCTGGAATGCACTTAGGTAGCACACCACAAAAGGTACAAAGACGTCCATGCAAGGATATTCATCATGTCTTCATTTCTAATAGTGAAACTGTGGAAACAAGATTAATATACAACAATTACACATTAAACTTTAAAACATCTGCATAATAGAATAAAAAGTCATTTAAATAATGTTATTGGCAGGGAAAGTGATCATTATGTTATGTTGAATGAGGATCTAAATCTATAAAGGAGTCATACAAATTTTGTTTATAATGTATATATACATATGCATAGATAAATTCTAGAAGTAAATATTTTAAAAATGTTAAAAATGCTTACTTCTGGAAGGTAAATTGCTATTCCCTTTAGACAATTTGTTTTCTAAATTTCCTTAGAAAGAATGGATTACTCTAGGACCTTCAAATGGAAGAAAAAGAAGGATCTTTCTGGAGATGTGCCTGAGTCTCTGATTTTCATTTTCTTTAGTCAGGTGACTGTGGAAGGAGAAGAAAAATAAAGAAGCTAAATAGAGAAAGACATGCAGACTGAAAGAAGGGCTTGAGGTACATCCCCAGGCAAGATTTCCCCAAGACAATGATGCTTGCCCAGTAAAGTGACCAGGCTTGCCACTCTTGTGAGAATGCCTGCCCAGCCACGGCACTATCACCTTTGGTTAGGATTAGAAAGGTGAACCTGTTTCAGATTCATTCATTCCGATGTTTTTCGGTGTGTTTTCTTTTCCATTAGTTTCCTAATAAAAGTTCTATTTGAAAAAGATCAGCCTTCCGTTGCCTGATTGCACATCTCCATCGGACTAGGAGAAGCGCAGTATATTGCATCCATGGAAGATCTAGAGGTGGTTTCAGTGAGATCCCTGCTTGAGCCCAGGAGGGAGCATTTAGAAAGGAAGAAATGTTGGAAGAGGTTAATTAGTTGCAACTGTGGATGCTGGTCTCTTTCCATTTGGGACTTGATTTCTATTTTGCATGCAAAATAAGTTAGACTCTGCTGCAGTAATTTGCCCTGCCATAATAAGACTAAAACAAGCTGTGCCTTTAAATGTGAAATCAAAGGAATTTTTGAAAACCATAAATGTCTCTTTGCATACTATATTTTTACAAGGCAAGTGTTTTGAGTCTTTGTATGTGCATGAATGTATGTGTGTAAGAGTATCTTTGTGTGCTAGAGAGTGAGAATTCTTCCCTCCATGTGAGCACAAAACAGAGAGAAGTCTAGCTCTAATAAAACCTTGCAACACTTCTTAAACATAAAAATCCTTCAATTACAAATAAACCAGGCAGCTCAGAGAGAAGAAAGTGAGAAATATAGGCAGTTGTTTAAAAATTAACCAAACCAAGGAAACCATCAGAATTCCAGCCTTCCTCCCCCATGCCAAGAGGCAATGTCAGAAGTCACCCTTGCTCTGAGTACTGTATGAATGGGGGCACACACCCCATGTGATTTCTATACACATAAGCCTAGTCAACAATCAATAGCAGATAAATGAAAGTTGAAGGTAAAATTCTATTTCTGGGTAATGAAGAATTTGGGAAGAGTAAAATTTAGGGATGGGAGGCATCTCATAGTGGAAATCACTTTTGTTTCTGTACAACCAGCAGTTTTAAAGGTGTTCTATTCTTACTTTTGATGAAAAATCAAGAAATAAATAAGGCAAAGTCATGCAACAATAGTCAAACCTCATTTAAGAACATTCAATGTTGTTTAAAGTTTCAACTATAGAGGTATAACTAAAATTGCTTGCTGAATCAAAATGTTAACAGATATGCAATAAGCTGAGTTTCATAAATTAACAAAATAATACTGGACTTCTAGGAGTTCCTGTTCCTGCTAGCCATTTGATTTTCATAGATTTTCTGTCTTTACACTTAAAATATCCACCATCTTATTATAAAACTTACATAGATTTGATATACCAGTGGCCTCCCTTTGCTATGAATGCCAACAGCTGCAGATTGTCCTAAACTTAGAGTTTATGTGACAGAACACTCTCATATGCCTTTTGCTTGTGTAAAAACCTTTACATTATCTTGTCAAAACAAGTTGGCTGCTGCTACTTAGGAAAGGACTATTTCCATATAAAAATAGATCTTATTTCCACATTAAGTTAGCAGGGCAATCACCAACTGAGTCCTAAATACAAGTTCAAAGTCAATAAGGTTGATCTAGGGTGGCCTTGTAATTTATTGGCAAAACTGGGGCAGTTTTGATAGTGAATGGGACCACTAAATAGTCAAACCTGGGTGCCCGGTCACTCTACTAATATTACAAACTAAATGGCTGCCTCTTTGTGTGTTTATCCCATTGTAATAATTGGAAATGCATTTTAAGACACAATTTATTTTTCCCATAAAAAAAAAAGAATGCTCAAAAGTAAAATAAAGGTAGAATGACCATAATGTGAAAGCTCAAAATGTGACAGTATGCAAATTCTTCATTCTATATCTGCTCTATCTGAGTGTATACCTTTCGGGCTCAGTGGCCCTTTGTACCTGTGCTTTCTGTCCCTGCCAGGCTGCAGGTTACACACAGAGAGAGCATCAACCACATCACTGGCAGAGACCTCACTAGGCTATTGTTTCAAATAGAAATTGGAAGCCAGATGTGTCACAAAGCCACATTGAAGAACATGATACACCTAGAAAGAATGGAAATCTATCTTTACTTCTAATTGCAATTTCGGTTCTGGAGAAATCAAATCTCATAATACTTTGTCATTCCTCTCCCCCTTTTCCCTTGATATCTTCTCTCTCTACCTAAACTTACCCTTTAATGTCATGAAGCATTGGTTTTCCTGCTCTTTATTTTTCTGTTTGAGACCCTTAGATGATTCCAGTTCTAAAACTTGCTATCATTTACAATCTTAAAAATTATAAAGTGAAAACAGGCTACTTCATTTTATATCTTTTTCATTTTGAGATCGGATTTTTCTGTGGGCATTTTATATTTATTCAGAGGTATGACTCGAGGAGTATTTCAGAAAGATAAATTAATCACGAGAAAAGGAGTTAACATTTACTCTGAACTTGCCATATTTCGGGTAAGGGAGGGAAAAAATAAGTAAGGCTCTACTTATGGAGAAAAAGAAAGGAATAAGGAGAAAGGGAATCAGAATTGCATTCCACATATGGCCCTCTGTCTACTTGGCATCAAATGGCTCTTAAAAAGATATTACCCCAAGGCAAAACATTGATTTTTTTCCCTAAGATAAAGTTTGATCTATCTATGACATACATAAACATACTGCTCAGTGAATTTTAACAAAGTGAACACACATATGCAACCGTGCACAATTCATGATGTTGAACACTAATAGCACCCCAAGCCACTCTCATGACCCCACCTAATCAGTGCCCTCCTTCCCCAAAGGTAACCTGTCTTCCGACTTCCATCACCCTTGATTAGCTCTGCCTATTTCAGTACTTTACACAAATGGACTCATACAGTATGAAATCTTTTTATGCCTGGATTTTTTAGTCAATATTTGGTCTATGAGGTTTATCCATTTTGTTGCATTAAGCAGTAGTAATTCATTCTCATTGCTCTCTGGTATTTCCTAGTATGAATATACCACAATCTATTATGTTGATGAATTTTTATTTTGCTTCCAATTGGGGGATATAACAAATCATGCTGTTATGAATGTTCTTGAAAATGTCTTTTGGTGCATATATGCAAACAATTCTCCTGGGCATAAGCATAGAATTTCTGGTCATATGGTATACATGGATACTGCCAAGCAGTTTTACAAACAGGTTGTATCAACTTATGATCCTGCCAGCAATGTATAAGAGTTCTCATTGCTCTACATTCTCATCAAAACTGGTATTGTCTGTCCTTTAAATTACAACCATTTGGGTGTGTAACACTTGATTACTAAAGAGATTGAAGCATCTTTTCATTTGTTTATGGTTATTTGTATATTCCCTTTGTGAAATATCTGCTGACGCACCTTGTCTATCTTTCCAGTTAGTTGTCTTCCTTTTTCTTATAGATTTATACACGTTCTTTATATATTATGGACAGTAAGTGTGTGTATATATATATATATGTATATATATATATTATGTAGAATATATATATTGAAAATACATTCTCCAATTTTGTGGTTTGCTGTTTTATTCTTAAATACTTTTTTATTGCTTTCTTAAAATTAGTTTTGTTAAAATTATCAATCTTTCCTTTCGGCATGTGCCTTTTGATTGCTATTAAAGTTATAAATATATTCTTTTAAGAACTTTCTTTTATAAACTTTATTGCTTTTTATTTTATATTCAGTTGGAATTTGATTGTATCTATTATGTGAGGTATGGGATAAATATTCATTTTTTTACATATAGATATCCAATTTATTGAATTTATCTATTTTAGAAAAAAGATCATACTTTCTTCACTGAATTGTAGTATCACTTCTGTCATAAAATAACCGACCATATTTGTATACCTCTAGCTTTAAGATATGAATATAAGGCTTTCTTTTTTTTTCATATTTATTCATCCCAAAGTTTTTATGTTTCTTACTTTTTATAACAATTAAAAATATGTTCTCATTACCTGGTGGTTTCATTTTTTATCCATAGTTTGGTTCTATTTAAAAAGTCCACTGCTTATCCTCATACATTTGAGAAACTTCTAGTTATTTTATAATTGAGCCTTAGCTTTTATTCTAATAGTCAAAGGAAATTGTCTTTATTATTTTGGTAGATTGAAATGTATTGAAACTTTCTTAATGGCCAAGCATAAATCTGATATTAATTTGGTTATGGTGGCAATTTTCTAGTTAGTGCTTGCATGTTATAATTTTCCTAACATTTGACTTTTAATATTTCCTTATCATTTTATTTAAGTTGTATGTCTTCTAAGCAGCATATAGATGTGTTTTGATTTTCAACCAATCTAACAACCTTGTCTTTTAATAAGATAATTTATTTTATTTATTTTATTTTATTTATATTTAATGTAATTATTTCTACATTTAGGTTTAAATCTACCATCTTGCTCTTTATTTCTAGTTTTCCCACATTTTCAATCTTCCTTTCTTCTTTTTTCTTTCAAAAATGCATAACAGGTTATACATTCTATTACTTATAGTGGTAACATTAGATATTATAACAAGCATCCTTAATTTATGCTTGTAATTTATAATGTAATTATAAATTAGAGTTTTACCATTTCCCTGTCAATGGTAGGCCTTCAGAATCCTTTAACATAATTTTCCTATATCCTACTTTTTGTTTGATTATGGTCATAAATTGTAATTCTACATTTAGTTAAACATGAGACATTATTTGTTTTATTTTTACAGTCAATGTTCAGTTAGATTTGCCACATCACCATACTTTCCATTTTTCTTCTTACTTTACATTATTATTGTCTGATGCAATTTTTCTTCTGCCTGAAGGGATTTCTTTCATATATATTTTAATTCAGGTTTGCTGGAAACAAATCCTCTCAATTTTTACTTGTCTGAAAATGCCTTTATTTATCTGCCTTTTTGAAGGATATTTTTACTTAGTTCACATTTCTAAATCGGTAGCTATGTTTTCACACATTTTAAAGGTATCGTTTAATTTTCTTTTTACTTTCACTATTTCTATTCAAAACTCAGCTCTGCTCAGCTTTTTAGCATCTATCTTCTTGGCTTCTAAGCCCCTTGTTCTGTGCAGTTTAAGACTCAGCAAATGAGCCAGGGGAAAAACTGGTGCAAACTATATGCCCACTTCTTTGCATCTCCTTTCTATTCATAGCCTTGGGCTCTCAAGTCCTGGCTACTTTGGCAGTCCAAAACTACAATATTTACCTCCTTGCCCCCATAAGATTGTTGTAAACTCTGTTGGTTTTTTGCCCTCATCAGGTGACCTATCCTTGGCTTCTCAGCCTCTCATCCTGTGCAGTGAGAATCAGTAAGTGCCTGTGCCAGAAAGCAACACACAATAATTAATCTTGGACCATTGGGAATGATATGTGATGCCTGAAATTTTACTGCCATATAACCTACCCTATCTTTACTGACACTTATATACACAAAGGAAATGTGTGCATATAAAGTGTCTCCTTCATCCCATATCATTATATTATGAATAGCTTTCTTTTTGTCCAAGGATAGCCTTGGTAGAAGAGAGCCGATCAATAAAAGCTAACTCCTCCCTTCTATACATAGGAGTCTTTTGTGAGGATTTTCTAAGGTAAAGAAGATAGAACAGATCCCAATGTGTTTTTGATTTTGAGCTTTAACTAAACAACTGCCATAATTAGAATTCAAGCCAGCATGTAAATTCATGCATTGAAGACCTGTGTTCTTTTACCAAAAAGTCTTTCAAAAGATTTCTAAACTTCCTCATCTGACCAACAGTAATTAAAGCTCTTTTCTTGACCTATTTATTTCATGGTTTCTAGAAGTAATTTTTTTGTTTATTTTTAATTTTTTTTTTAATTAGAGAAGTTGTAGGTTTACAGAAAAATCATGTAAAAATACAATGTTCCCATATACCTCCTCCTATTTTGAGACTTAGCATTAGTGTAGTAGCATTGTTACAAGTGATGAAAGAATATTAAAATAGTACTATTAACTATAGTCCATTGTTTACATTAGGCATTTTCCCCATATTCCATCCTGTTATTGACACCTATATTAATATCTGACATTTGTTATAGTTCATGAAATAACTTTCTTATACTTGTACTATTACCTATATTCCACTGTCAGCAATAGTGTTCACCAGTCCTATGTTTTATCTTCTAAATTTTTTTATATCAGTGTTACAAGTTACTCTGTTAACACAAGATAATAACTACAATAGCAATAAATCTGCTTTGGTCCATAGTTACACCCCCCCACACACACCCCTTATTTTTGTTCATTCCTCAAACTTGAGGGATTTGGGATGATGTCTACTCTGACTGCTTCAGGCTGAAAGAGGACATAGATATTTGGGAGCAGACGAAAGGAACTGTTTTGTTTGCAGTTGAAGATACTCCTTGCTTTGGGGATGGGACTTGCCCATTATCATTATTTTGTTTGTTGGCCAGGGTAAGTCCAAAGACCTGGAGAGCAGCAGTTGGCCACAACTCTGCTGGGTTTCAGGGCCTGACCGGCATATGAACTAACTGAAAATTTAAGTCTCTGAGAAATATGTTTAACAGGTACATTGAAAATTACAGGTTCAAGTAGAAGGAGTAGAAGAGTCATGATCTGGGGAATTATAAATGAGTATAACAACATTATATTGGTGAAATAGATTTTCATATAATCCCAAATAGAACCTGCCAAGAGAGTGTTGATTTCATGAATCTGTGTGGCTTGCCTTTGGTATCCAGATGACCCTAGGGCCATCAGGAACACTTTTTAAAAAAAATAAATAATAGACCTTATTTTTAGAAAAGCTTTAGATTACAAAAAGGTTACCTCAAAACTATAGGGGATTTCCATAAAACCCACCCCCTCCCCCTCCCACATTTTCCCCTATTAATAATATTTTACATTAGAGCAGTGTATTTGTTAAAATTGATGAACCAATACTTAGAAGTGCTACAAGCCAGGGTCTATAGATTACATTATGGTTTACACTTTCTAATGTACAGTCATTTTATGTTTTGACAAAATGTATAATGGCCTGTATTTGTCATTGCAATATCATGCAGAACAATTCCAATGCCCTAAAAATACCCTGTTCTTTCCTCCCCCCTCAGAACCTCTATTAAGCACTATCTTTATATTCATATTGCATGTTCTTTAGCTACTATAATAAAAATAAATCTAGTTTGGTCCATGGTTGCATTCCCCACTTACTGTTAATGTGGGAAAGTACGGGAGGGTTAGAGAATGAGATGGGCATATGGGAATCCTTTATATTTTTTATGTATCATTTATGTCATCTAAACCTTCTTTAAAAATTAAAAAAAAATAATTAAAAAAAAATACATAAGGAGCACTTTTGTTTGAGCTTTGTTTACTGTGGCAGTTTGTGAGAGCTGCCTGAGGCCTGCATAAGCGTTATCTCCAGAATGACCCCTGGACTCACTGTGAAATTTCTTAGCCATAAAAACTCTGTTTTATTTAATATTCCCCCTTTGGTCAATGTCTTTTTCCAAATGCATGGCTGATTAACGCTTGATAGTAATCCCTTGGTGCTATAGAGTCTCTTCACCAGGAGTCAAGTCCCACATCACAGGGATGGTAGTAAGTTTATTTGCAGAGTTTGGCTTAGAGAGAGGCCACATTTGACTAACAAGTAAGATTTCAAGAGATAACTCTTAGGCATTAATTATAATTAGGCTTAGTTTCATTATTACAAGAATAAGGGTCTTAAGTGCAAGCATTCAGATCAAAGGCTTGGCATATTGGCCTGCTTTTTTTTAATTAAGCAAGGTTTATAATATTCCAGAGATTTTTTTGCCATCTTATTTGAGAAAGTAGCAGAACTTCCAGAAGTAAGTAATTTGAAGTAGAATAAAGCTTTATATAAATGCATGGCAGTAAAAACACCTTTATATTTATGATGAAATTAATTTCAAATAAGATACTTCATGTTCTAAAATGTATTCTTTCAATTAATATTTGAGTCTATTAAATGAATTCAAACTATTAGAATTCAAACTTGTTAATTAAACAGCTTTATCCTGCCCTTACCCAAGAGAGAAACATTCCCTCTTTTACAATTAATGGGAGTCACAAAGCTAAAAATCCAAAGAAATATTAGATCCCACAGCTGACAGTGTCTTAGAGGTAGTATTCTGCTCCCTCACATGGAGCCTTAACCTTGCCCTATAATGAAGCTCTGATATGATGGATAGCTTTTATAACCCCAAGAAAGTGACTTCTCATTAAAATAAACCTGTGACAAAAATCATATTACAGAGAGTAGAAAGGAAGCAAATTCTTACTTGTGTGATGTAGTATAATGTGAATGAGACTGCCGCTTAAATTAGGAATATATTAGCTAGTGACTTTGAAAATACTTTTTTGTTCTTTAACTTTGAATGACCTGTTAAACTGATCTGTGAAGGTCATGACTACCCTTGGAAAGTGGTGCTTAAATCCCTTTCAGTAGCAGAAAGTCCTGGTTGAATTAGTGCAGACCCTATGGAGACTTCTGAGGCTGTTGATAAATCATGTTTAAGAGCTTTTCACCCCAAAGCTCAGCTGTAAACTCAGGCAAAGTCATGAACAAATTTGAGGGCAGCAATGCTCCATAACTATTCCCTTCTAATCCAAAGTGATCCCTTCTGAGCCACTTCAGTATCAAGCACCCCATTCATCAAATTAGACTGAATCATGCATATCTTCACTTGTATGCTGATCCTTGGTGCAGCCAAATCTGGACCAGGTGGAGAACAGGCAGACTGAGCAACTGACTCATCAGTTAAAAATAAATACATAAGTACATGGATAAAAAACCAACACATAGGGCTTTAATGTGTTAAGTGTGAGACAAGGGCAACAATGATGGTTTCTCATTTTATTTGGATACCATGCTACTAAAATATATGTATGGTGGAGTGGGTGTAGCTCAGTGGTTGAGCACATGCTTTCATGGGAGGTTCAGTCCCCAATACCTCCTAAAAATATATATATGTATATATGTGTGTGTGTGTGTGTGTGTGTACACACATATATATGGTACTCATCACCAGTTTGACTATGCTAAAGAAAAAAAATTTAACTTGTCTTCTTTAGCAGCTTTCTTTCTTATATTGAGTCCCTTAACTTTCCTCAATATATTTTTTTCTCCAAATATTCAAGAAATAGATAAGAAAGAAACTTGTGTCAATAAAGAAGCATAACCATGTTTAGTGTTATCTAATCAAATTCCAGGCCCAATTCTAATTTGGGAAAGTAATAGAGCACAAGGCAACAAATGGCGGTTGGCTCCATGAAGTAGCTTACAATCTACTCTCCTAGAGGATAAAAGTAGTTTAGATTGTGAGCTTACAGAGGTCAATGATGATAGCTTTAAATTTTAGGGTTGCTCTACTGGACCTCTTGGTTTGCATATATTAATTCATCAGAAAATCTCTTCTCCCTCTTCCTCCCCTGTAGAACTTTCTCATAATCCTTATGCCCTATTAATATGTCTTCCTTTAAAACTTTTCTTACATCCCCAGACAAAATTCTTCAGTTCTTCATGTGACTAATTTTACTCCTAATACATTCCTCTCTTGAAGCACTTAATATATTATGTTGTATTTTAATTGTCCATATTCCATTTTACTTAGTCATGCCCCTCCCTTATTATCACCTGCATCCTTCTCAAGGTGAAGGTCCAGAAGGGAAAAGGGCAAATGGGCATAAACGATTAGGCCAATCTGCTGGGATGTAGAATTCTTTGAGCTGTAGCAATGGAGCAGAATCTAAAAGACCCATCAAGAGCACCTCTTCTCAACTCCTGTCCATCAACAGATAGATGGGTTTTTTAAAACATGGTAATAATAATGGGATATTATTCAGCTGTGAAAAGGAATGGAGTTCTAATACATGAAACCTTGAAGACATCATGTTGAGTGAAATAAGCCAGACACAAAAAGACATACTACATGATCTCACTGATATGAAATTATTAGAATGGTCAAATCATAATGTCAGGAACTAGAATACAGGTTACCAAGGGTTGGGATACAGGGAGAGAATGGGGAGTTAATTCTTAACTGGTGCAGAGTTTTTGTTTGGGGTGATGGAAATGTTTGGGAATGTATAGTGATGATAGTAACTCAACATTGTGAATATAAATAAAACCACTGAATTATATATTTGAATGTGATTTAAAAAGAAAATTTTAGGTTGTATATATATTGTAGGACAAAAACTTAAAAGCAAAAATATAGGACTGTACAACACAGTGAAAACAAAACAGAAAAGCACCTCTTCTGCTACGTAATTGATGACCAACTTCTTAAAAAGCATTTTTGAGGGTGTGACACCATGAAAGTGGAACCCAAAGGGAATCGTTTTGAAAAGAGTTGCTGTGCCTTAGCTCTGTTTTCCAAGAGCCCACACCCACTTCCGCCCTTGAAGAATAGGGGCGGGAAAGATGCCCATGAGAAGAAAAAAGTAGCTCCACATTTGGTACAGAAGCCCCAGCCAGGAGCAAAGAGTATCTATTTCAAAAGTTGATCTTCTGTCTTTGAGGATTATGCCCTGCTGTAGACAAGTGGGTTAAGGAAGATACAGATTCATTTGAGGTAATGAACCACTAAAATATGGCATATTCAGCAGCCTAACATCTGAAAAATAAGATCTATGTTACATTCGTATGGTATCCTTCGCCCCCAGTAAGGAACTGAACCTCCTGACAGTGATTATTGCATTAATGTATGATTATTGAATTAATTTTAAAAATCACAAGTGCTTTTCACAGTGATATAAATACATGTGTAAAAATTAAATTTCCGTTTTGAAATAACATCTCAATTCTCCATTAATTGATAGAAAGCATGAAGTTGATAAGAAAAATTTCAAACAACTTTGGACTGTGCAATGAGCTCTGGTTCTCTTCCTGACCCAGGTGTGAACTCACTCTGGACCATAAGCGCTCACCTTGGTCTTTCAAACTTTGTTCCTCCCTTGTTAAGAAGAGATTGGCACAGATGAGTCTAGCCAATGTCCTAGCAGCCACCGAATCTCCGAGGAAGAGGTGGTGGGTATTCCTTCCTGAGCCAGGCAACGAGAGAAACAACGATAAAAGCTGATGATACAGCTTGATTTCCTCACGCCTTGGGCTCCAGGATGCCTGGGCTGAAAACTGCTCATGATCTTGCTCGCACAGTCTTTGATTCTGCCCTGCTTTGTGACACTATAAGTCTGCAAAATCAGGAAGGAAAGGCCATGAGACTTCCTTCCTCCCTCTTGCTTTATGAGTAATAGAGCACTGGCACTAAAACCAGACAGACTGTGGCTCTAGACAAGTCTTTCAATTTCTCTGTACCTGCAAACAACAGGGTAAACAGTAGTTCCTATCTAATAGTGTTACCATGAGGACTGAGGGAGGTGATGCACACAAAGGGCTCACCACAGCCCTGGGCACCTAGTAAAAGCTCATTAAAAATTAACTGTTTAGAATTATTACTGACTTCTCTGAAGAAAGCTGATTAAATACACACTCAGTCCCCCAAGGTTAGGCAAGAACAATGACTCTGTTGACTGCAAATGGGAGGATAATGATGAGAGTTTGCACCGCCTCTGTTTTCATTTTATCAGAGGCCTTCTTGTTCCACTCTCTGGGATGCCTTCTCTATCCATTTTCATATTTGGAGAATTGGCTGTTTTCTAAGTAACAAATAACACACCTGAAAGCTAGCTAATTTATCTTCTTTCCAGTATCTACCTCATTCAATCCATTCCTATCATTGCAGACAGATTGATCTTCTCAAAATAAGTTGCTCTTCTTATTAGTGTCTCTGCCTGGCCCATCCCTTAACTGACCAGCAATAGGTCTTGCTTTTACAACCATACCTCAGTCTCATTAATTCAGCCTTGGATTTTGTCACCTGGACTGAATTTTGGTCACTGTTAGGACTATTTCCAAGATTCCACTACAACTGCAAATGATCCATTTTTCTTCTGCATTCCTGTAGTTCTTACTCTATATTTCACAGATTTGGTGTTTATACATTTGTTACCAGTATTGGAAAATAATTTTAAGGTATATATCTTATCTCCAAAAATATGAAATAGGATTCTTAGAGTAAAAAATCCTTATATTTTCACTTAATATAATGTCTTGCATGTAGTAGATGCATAATAATTCCTGTTTCATTAAGCAGAATGTGAACTCTGAGGATCAGGAGCTTAGAGAAGTGATGTCATATTTTGAATCAATTGGAAGGAATATTTATTGCTCCAAAACTCCACACAGCCTAACCAAACTGAGTCTGAGCTCTGGAGATTGACTCAACCACACATTATGTGCACTTCAAACTCTTTCAGGTCTTAATAAAACATAGTTGTACAACATGAATTCCGAGTCACATTAGTTATTGCAAGAGAAAACTAATCTGCCAGAGAAAAGGAGAAAAGATTGTATACTAATTCTCCCTATGTTTCATTTTTAGTTTCTGGCCATGAAATAATTTTAAGGACTGAGGGTAAACAAACAGGAGACCTGATTAAAGATCTTCCAGTTGATCCAATAAGCAGGCCCTGCATCTGAGATTTTTCTAGGGTGGAAATGCACCTGGAATGATTGACTAATTCGGGGAGTTTTTCCAGTGTTCTCTGTATGGTGTATTTTAATCAGCAGTACAATTTAGCAGCTGTGTTAATTAATTAGCACATTAATCAGCAAAGCATTTTAGCAGCTAATCTCTCCCAAACTAGCAGTTTGCGATAAAATCTTAGCAGGTGGAGAACAAGCAGCATACCAAGTTATTTTTCAATGTTATCATCACCGTTGGCCTAGCAAAGGCTGATATTATGCAACCAAATTGAAACATTTCTTAAACTATACCTATACAGGGCACATTTGAAAAATTGTATGCTTCATGCAGAAAGGTTTAACAATTACTACTTTCTCCATAAAGCAGTAGCTCTAAAGAAAACTGTCAGGCACTCCAGGAAACAATCTAAGTGTTCTTAAAATAGTCTTTGAGTAATTTCAGAAGAATTCAAGGTTACTCTTCTATTAACAAGATTATTTATGTAGCAATGAGAAGTTTCAAGGTATTATTTTATATTTACAAGTTACAATGATTAAAAAGAACAAAATACTTACCTCAGCGATGAAAATATTACAAGTCTAATTTTAGTTCTTTAAAACCTTTACAGTGAACCTTATAGATGAGAAGAGAATAAGAAAAAATATCCTTCCAATACAATAGAGTCAAATGCATGTAGTAGATCCATAGCCAAATGTAATATAATTTTGATGAAATATAAATTGGAATATTTCCTTGCATGGAAACATCACTTCTCTTTTGCTTCATTATATCTTAAATGCAGTGACATGTGCTTTTATTGAATCCATGCCTATTGAATTCCACATGTTCCAAAAACTTAAAATTTGACTGAAAAATCCCATAGGCTGATATTAAAATGCCCCTCCATTTAAAAAGTCTTGGGATATTTAATTCTTATACACAGCAATCTATTAGTTTGAACTAGTAAAGCAGTTCTTAATCCTCACAGCATTTTCCTGAGAGAAATCACTGTTCTTTCGTGACTCCACATAACTTTTTGAACCTCAGAAAGGAGAAGGTTAAGGTAACCAAGGGAGCGTGTGCTGGGTAAGCATTTCCTTACATTGCAAACTCTTGTCATATTGATTTTTCCCTCTAGTTCACGGAAATTGCACTCTATTTAAATCATATAATACAACTTGGAAGAATTTTAATTTCCACTCTATTTTTGTGTCCATTTATAAATCACAGTTAAATCTCTCCATCTTGTGCCCTCTCTTTTCTAAATTTTCAACTCTTTCCAGCCTACTTTATCAGCATTTCCTCTCCAAGCCCAAAGAAGTTACAAACCTTTGAGAGGAAAGATAAGTGAAAATTCAATTTTTCTCTACAAAAAAAAGTTTTAATTACATTTAGTAAGGTCCCAGTCAAGTGTTATGTTATTAGGCTCATTTCTTATAATTCCTTATAAATAAAAGGGCTGCTACCCATGCAAGTCAATCTACAATTCTTTTTGAGAGAATGTCATTGCCTTGGATACTCATATGCTTAGGTTAGAATCTATTCATACCCTTTTCCACAGCTACAATCACTGTAATTATGTTGTTGGTACACTATTTGCCTTCATTTGTGAGCACAGTATTTGTTGTCGATAGATGACTTATGGGTGAAAAACCTCATTTAACCATGAGTCACCCTCTATTGATGTAATCTTTCTTACTTTCTGAATTTTGATGATTAATATAAGCTGCCTGGGCTCACATTCTCTCTCTCATTGACTGAATGTCTCTTCCTCCCTCCATCCCTAGTCTGCTTGGACGTGCGCATGCACACGCACACACACTGACACACAGGTGTCATTGGTCCTTTATAGGATCTATTCTAGGGGACCTGGTGGAGTATTGATTAGTATTGCACTTTATCAAGGTCCTAAGCATTGTTGCAGCATACTCACTCTCTTTCTCTAAGACTGGAATAACCTAAGTTAGTCATCTTCAAGTGCATCTCAAAGGGATGATTAATTTGTTGTACAAATATTTATTGAAAATCTGTTACATGCACAGATGTTACTCTTCAAGTCGTCAAAATGTGTTAGCAGGAACAATGCATTACTCCTAACTGGTTTTGCTGACTTAGGTAAACTCCTTCCACCTGCAAACTGTCATCTCGTACACTGTTGCTAGAATGCTTTTCTTAAGACATGAAACCGATTTTATTACTCCCCTACATAAAATCCTTAAGTGCTTCCTCATCACCTTTAGGATAAAAGTTAAATCTTATAGAGTATCCTACCATGCCCTCTTTCATCTGGCCTGCCCACTGCTCTAATACTGCCTCCAGGCACCTCTTTATACAAGTCCTACTCCTCAACTGCAGACTTATTCCACCATTTGTTGCTTCCCAAACAGACTGTGCTCTCTTGCTTCTGTGAACTATGGATGCTTTTCTCTAAATACAGAGTGCCCTCATGTCTCCTTGCCCTAGATAATGCTTGTTCATTTATTACGACTCACTTCTGATGATACCTACACTCCCACCATATCTGGTCCTGAATTGGGCCTATGTTAGTCTCCACTTTCCTTGCACTAATAGAATTCTGTGTACATCCCTCTTCTTAGAACTCACAACATTTAATTTTAATAATTTCCCTGTCAGTTTTTCCCACTATGCTGTGAGCCCCTTGATGTAAGGGACTTTCATCCCTTTCCCCCCGCAACACTTTACTAAATGCCAAGTAATTTAAAATTAGATAATGTCGGTTAAATGAGGATAAACTGTGATGAGAAGTAGAAGGTGGTGTCAGCCTTGAGCACAGGCTGTTGGGGAAGGCTCTGGGCTCCAGGATAGAAGGATTGATACTAGAAAGAGGGAGCTGTGCTTTTTTTTTAAAACAAATCAATTTTACTGATACATATTAATAAAGCATAAAATTTGTCCAAAGTGTACAATCAATGGTATTTGATATAATCACATAGTTGTGCATTTATCACTTCAATCATGATTAAAGCATTTTCATTATTTCAATAATAATAATAATAAACAAAAAACAGACAAACAAACAAGAAAATTCCTTACCTCTCAATCTCTCTATTTCCCCTTCTTTACATAGCTGCTAATCCTGGCCATTTTTGAACAATTATTTATTTGTTTATTAAGCAGTTTTATTGAGATATAGTCACATACCATATGATCTATCCGAAGTGTATAATCAATGGGGTTTTTTAGCTGTTAAAAACTCCTTTATTGTAAAATTGTAAAATAAATAGAAAAATAGATTGAAAGAAATTACAAATTTTTAAAGAAAGTGCAAGGCTGGGTTAGATTTAATATAATCAATTAAAAAAATAGATAGCATAGCAACATTTATAAATGTAAATAATTCAAATATAGTAGAAATTAATTATAACATAATTCTAATTTTTATGGTACAGCTTTAACTATTGGACATAATCTCTAAGAATGAAAAAAATTATTGGTTTAGTTATTTAATTTTCATTTAGGCCATAATTCTTTCTAGATAACCAAGTTCCTATTTGGGAATTCTTCACATCTTATTCAAATGAATTATAGCAGATAATTTGCCAACTCATAATTTTATGAGGCAGAAAAACTCAAAATCTTGTTCAACAGCAGTTATGCCAAATCATTATTGTTCCAGATAGATTATTTTTATTAAAGACTATAAATAAGAAATCATTAAAGAAAAAGGAAGTATCCAAAAATATCTCTTCTCCAGCCCTTCTCAATTAAAAGCAAGTGTTTATTTTGTATGAAAAAAAATTACAGAATATAGTGATCACAGGATTAATTATTGTTCATATACTATAATGTTTTTACTTTACATTTATCTGGTCTACTCCAGCTCTTTTTAGGTTATTATTTGCATGGAATACCTTTTTCCATCCTTTCATTTTTATCCTGGTTGTGTCCTTTCATCTGAGGTGGTTCTCGTTGACAACATATAGATGGCTCATACTTTTTCATCAACTCTATCAGTCTATATGCCTTTTGATGGGGCCGTTCAATCCATTAACATTCAGTGTTAGTATTGTAAAGACATTACTTACTTCATATATTTTGGCCTTCGGCTCTCTGTTGTCATATTGTTCTATTGTCTGTCTTCTTAATCTTTAGTCTATCCTTCCTAATAATCTTCATTTCTACAATTTTCTCCAAATCTCTCACCCTTGCTTTTTTCCTTTCAGGCTACAACATCCCCTTTAGTATCTCTTGCAAATCTGGTCTTTTGGTAACATCCTATCAGTTTTTGTTTATCTGTGAAGACTTTGAACTTACCCTCATTTTTAAAGGACAGCTTTGCTGGATACAGAATTCTTGCTGGCAGTTTCTCTCTTTTAGTACCTTAAATACATCATACCACTTTCTTCTCTCCACCATGGTTTCTGATGAGAAGTCAGCACTCAATCTTATCAAGTTTCCCTTGTATGTGATATTTTGCTTTTCTCTTGCTGCTTTCAGAATTCTCTCATTATCTCTGATATTTGTCATTCTGAATAGTAGATGTTATTTTGTTTGGGGTGTGTTGTCCTTCTTGGATATTGATATTTATGTCCTTCATAAGGGTTGGGAAGTTTTCAGTCATTATTTCCTCAAATATTCTTTCTGCCCCTTTTCCATTTTCTTCTCCTTCTGAGACACCAATAATGTGAATTTTTGTAGGTTTTGCATTGTCATTCAATTCTGAGATGCCTCCATTTTTACCATTCTCTTCTCTTTCTGTTCTCCTGTCTTTTCCAGTTCAGATGTTCTGTCTTTGAAATCACTAATTCTGTCTTCAAGCAATTCAAATCTGCTCTTATGTGCCTCTAATGTATTTTTAATCTCATCCATCATATCTTTCATTCCGATTAAGACAGTTACTTTTCTTTGCAGGCTTTCAAATTGTTCTTTATGCTCTCCCAATATCTTCTTAATATTCTTTATTTCTTTAGTCATACTTTCTTTAAATTCTTTGAAGTGATTTAGGTGAATTGTTTGATTATCACTGATTAATTTTATTAAATCCTGTATCTCTTCAGGATATTTGGTTTGTTCCTTTGGCTGGGCCATCTCTTCCCATTTCCTAGTATGGCTTGTAATTTTTTGCTGCTCTCTAGGCATTTGAATATGTTGGTGAATTTACTCTGATGGCTAATTTCTCTCTCTTGCCTATTGTTTTTTTTTTTTTTTTTTTTCCTCACAGCTCTTCTTTGATATTTGGTTCAACTTATTCTCAGTCTTTAAACTTGCCCAGCTTAAGTTTTCAAAATCAGGCCAGGGGCTTACTAGTGGAGTGCAGATTATCTCCCAGGGGTTGGCTACAGAGAACATGGAGAACAGTTTAGTCCATGTAATTTCCAGACCTGCTATCTGCTGGCGATAGTCAAGGCACCTTTCCAAGGAGGTGTTTGAGTCTCGGCTTTCCTATGTTCCTGTGCTGAATCTCCAGATCATAGATTCAAAATGGGATCTGCTGGCGAAATTCACTAAAGAAAACTCCCTGACTTCTCCTCCCTTTTCCCTTGAAAGTGCTGACAGCAAGGAAGATGTCTGTTTTCCTCTCAGTTGGCTGCAGTGAGCCAGGGTTTTTACCCCAGCTTAATATCTTGTGGGGAGGGGAGGGGAGCCCTTCCCAGCCACCATGGGGGCCTGATAACTCATGTTTGTCATTTTGGCTTCTTTGTGTCTCTGTCCTTCACCCTCCTGGGAGTTGTATAGCACTGCCCTAGTCTGCTGACCCCAAAGCAGGTCCCTCGGACAGCTTTTGACTCTTTCTCCATTGTTTTTGTGAGAGCATTCAGTTCTGCCTGTTAGTCCATCACCATCTTTCCACAATCCTGTGGAGAAGTACTTTTTAAACATGCCTCATAAATATCAAAGTGATGCTAAGGACATTTATAAAACTTGGACTTTTGCAAAGCTCATGATGCTCATGACTGGAATTAATAATTGAGTAGAACCCTTAGGTTGTTATAAAATTTTTAATAGCTTATAGACAATCAACCTACTCTTGCTCTCTTTATGGGATAGTATGTCTCCATCTTGCTCAAACAATGGTAATTTGGGAACATTGGAATTTGCATCACCTTAGTGGTCAGATTTGTCAGAATAAGTCATGAAAATCATGTGATGTTAGCAAGAATAGTTTTATCTCAGAGGAAAGCAATCCTATAACATACATAAATTACACACAATCCCTATTTTAAATGAGGAAACTGAAGCTCAGAATCATTTAATGACTTGCCCATAGTCACACTGCTAATAAGTAGCAGATGTAGGTGTCAAACCTAATTTCTGAAATTAACCTAATATGCTATTTCTCTATGCTATTAACCATAGCCGAACATCTTAAACGTCACAAAAGTAATCAGGTATTTGGACTAGTACAAATTCATAACAACAACTGAGTGTCTGTCTGAAGTGGCAGGAGGAGATTAAGAGGTGGGGATGTAATAGGGAACAGTTAGTGAATATCATCCTGACATTGAATCACTATTCTTATTTTCACACAA
Source organism: Tolypeutes matacus (assembly GCA_026826555.1). NCBI lineage: Eukaryota > Metazoa > Chordata > Mammalia > Cingulata > Chlamyphoridae > Tolypeutes > Tolypeutes matacus. The sequence continues at coordinate 21,485,516 of JAKSZT010053770.1, forward strand.
AAAGGAGGTAAACTATTGTTATACTAGTTTTCGAATATTACATTATCAGAAATAATTATATCTTTTCTGCCAGGGTAAAGTGTCAGCTAAGCTGAGTCTGCACCTTTTATGTCTTCTGATATTAATCAAAGGCTACTGGTTGGGCCTGAAGAAGTAATTATGGAGACTTTACACTGCGTTAATACATTGATTAGCTAATAAAACAAAGTTACTCACAGCAATAAATGTTAGTTTTATATGCTTTCCCTAATATAACTTATCACCAAGCATTATATAGAGAAAATCATAAGATAAAGAGGAACAAGAAAACAGAGAGTTTCAGTAACTCACTAAGAAAGCAAGGGAGGCTCCAGGAGTTACTATAAAATGGCAAAAAGCCACTAATCAAGATAGTTCTGTCAAATCAGAAGGAAAAGGGGATCCAATTATAATAAAAGATCATTAGGAATTAGGTACAAATGACAAACAAGAGGAGGCCATCTTGAAGAGTGAACTTACCAGCTGCTGTAGAGAGATGGAATGTGTCCTACCAAAGGGGAAACATGGATAACATGAATCCTGCCTTCCTTGAATCACAGCAGTGCTAGAAGAACCTGGAGAAGCCAATATAGTTCAAATACTCTACTTGAAAACTTAGTTGACTGGTTTATTAGGAGAAATTTGTACTTTTGAGATAGGAGTTTTACAGGGTTAAAGATTTAGAAATAGGAGCAGTTACTTGGGATACCAACATAAGATTAAAGAGTCACCCTTCTCTGTTAGTCCAAATTCTTAAGTGTCTGTTGTGCACTGAATGCCAACGTAGCCATGTGGAGAATAATAGTCAACAGCATAACACTTTGTTAGCTGATGTTATAAAAATTTCTAAACCAAACTGTGAATATTGATCTGGGAAAGGGTTTAAAGAGTGAGAAAAAGCATGACCATCCCGCCAATAGTCACCAACACACAGGGTGAATCCTCCACCAAGGCTGATTTTAATAACCAGCCACTATGACTAAGAAGTGAAATTGAGAATGTTCCCACATTCCCGCTGTAGAGGGAGAATTCCAAAGAATGATACTTTCTCTTAAAGGCACAGTAATTTGCAGCTTTGAGTTGTCATGGAATCAAATAACTTTTCCTACATTTCTCCTGTAGTAGGACTACTTGGTAGTTATTATCTCATTGTATCTAAATTTGATAACAACAATATTCTAAAGGTTGTTGGTACTATGTCGTAGACATAAATTTGTATAATTTTTGATCAACTGTCTATCACTACAAAACAATATTACCTTGAAATCCATAAGAAGGATTGTATAGGTAAATTACAGTGAGATAATTGAACAATTAATCTTCCTTGAAAACACTTTTCCTACCAAGCAAATTCTATGTCAATCAACTTTATTAACCTGAGGATATAAACAGAAAATAAAAGGACAGTGACTTCAACAGACTCTCTCTATTCTAGAGTACACTCATCATCATCACCTATCACTCCTTAGTAATTGGAGGCTATGAAAGTATCACTATAAATTAGCTTCAAAGTCTTTAGGAGATTTCCATGGGACAGAGGAAGGAGACTGTAATTTAAAGAACAGAGAGGATGAAGCATAAATGAAGGCATGCTGTGCCAGCAAATCTACTGTTAAAACAAAAGTATGAAGAACCTTGAAGAGGAAAGAAAGGAGTAGGTTGCTGAGGTCAAAGCACATTATTCTGACAAGGAAAAGTGATGGGAAGGTGAATGAAAGATGGGTGGAAGATATGTCATAAATAACAATCATGATTTTCAATTAATAACAGCTCTTAACCTAAAATTAATGCTGTTTTATTTAATGAACACAGTGAATTAATTTTCTTCTACCACATATGGCTTCATTGTTAATGCTATCTTTCTCCTTTTTCTGTTCTTCTTTAGATGTTGTCCCATTATTCCAACTACCAGTTGCATTTCCCATTCTATTTTCTTGACCAACATTAAAATTAGGCAAGTATGAAATTAAAACTCCAAACATTTTCAAAAGCTATTTCAAATTCAGAGATTTATATCCCTTGCAAAATGAGATCTTGACTTTGATGCTGGTCAGGGGCACATTAGATCCCTAAGCACATTTCAGCAGAGATTTGGGATAGTTGGGGTAGTGTGGAGAAAGAGTAATTTTTTAAGTCCTTTGTGACTAAGTTCTCCAGGTCACTTATGTATGTAGCATTTAACAAATTCTAAATAGGTTCTCTCCAAGTAAAGTAAAATGCACTATATTTACGTGGTAGCATTCAATTTATATAATGACACACAAGCATTGGGGCAAAGATAACGCTGTGATTTTGTCCATACTCAGAATCTAATATAAAATAATGCTGCCCAAGGTCATAAAATGCTCTCTTAAACCAAATGACATTAAAGGCATAGAAAGAGGCAGTCAGTATTCAGGTGCAGGCTATCTCCAGCTTGCTCTGAAATCCACGGTGGAGGGATTGTTTCATCATTACTTAGAATATAAAATGTTACCTTGATTAATATTTAGTGAAAAAAAAATGGTTCTAAAGACCTTTTGAAAGGAACAAAAACTTAGGAAAGCTTTCATTTCAGTAATAAAAAATCCTCAGCATCATACAAATGAGGATAGGGTCCTTATTTGCAAGGAGTCTTTAATTAAGTTAGAAGAAAACCACACATGATAGATCAAAGAATCCCTTTTCCACACTCACACACAAAAAATCAAATTGAGGCAGAAAACATGCTAGCTTAAATCCTCAAGAGTATATTTAGAAGTGTGAATTTTATACTCAGGCAGACCTGGAATGAATCCCAGCTGTGACACTATCTGTGTGATAGCAAGAGAGTTTCTTAACCTTCCTGAGCCTTGTTTTTCCTCAGCATAAATTTGGAGAATATTAGTACCCACTGCACAGAGTTGTTGTGAGATTTAAATGAGAAAATGCACAGGGCCTGGCATATAGTAAACATTCAGTAAATATTAATAATAAGAGGAGGCTATCTTTAGTGCAAAAAACATAAGATTGATTCTGTAACTTCAAAGATACTTTCAGCCCATACTGCTTCTTAATTCCTTTAATGAGTCAGGCTATAAGCAAAACCAAATTAAAGTTTATCTTTTCTCCAACAAGGGGCTCTTTCTGGGACACTCTTTGCCATTGCCACTATCTCATATTCCTGCCTCTCCTCTTTTAGACAATGACCTATAATTTGTCAAAACATGTTCAGGAAAGATGGAATCAAATGTGCATTCTAAACTTCCTCCAAAATTGGAAACACTTTTGGTTTGTCATTTTAACGCTCATTCTTTCCACTAGATTCTCCATCTCAGTCCACAATCATTTTCATAACTCCCCTACTAAAAACAAACAAAAAATCTTGCCTCCATTCAGCAACCAACTAGTTATCATCTATTCCTTTTCCCTACCACCAAACTTCAGTGGAATAGCTCTCAAGCTTCGGTGGAATCCTTTGTAATGGATTACAACTCCAATCGTCTAAAACATTTCATGTATGCTCATAATTAGCTTCTCCATCAGGCTGTGCTAAAAGGATTTTCACCTTCACATTTTTCTTTTCCATCCTATATTTATATGTGTTTCTACATCATTGTCAACCATTCGCTCCGTTTCATGTGTATGCCTGCCCCACCTAAACAGGATATTGGATGGAGGCTTTTATTTATATTCAGTCCATCTTTCTAGTTCTTGCAGCAACGTTTTCTTGCCCCTGGCACAATGTCCTCTTGATCTCTCTGATTATGTTTGCTTCAGTTGTTTTATCCCTGGCACCTTGTAACCATTTCCATCACTGTCAATGGGGCTGCCCTGGGTGGTATTTCTGCTTCATTTGCTCAGTGAGGAAAGGGCTCCTGAGCCATTTGACATCACCTGTAGACTTTCCTCAGGCTAGATAAGTAATTGCCCGACCTGAGGCCCTTTATATTTTAAGTAAACTACAGCCCTGTCTGGAATTTGTCATTTTTATCAAATTTCAATCCTATTTGAAGAGCTACCAAAAGAACCGTGCATGTGATCAAAGTCTACCTATAAGTTTTGGAAGTTACTCATATGTTGACAAGATGATATTGCCTACTATTGAGTATGAAATAACTGACCTTCATTTACAATGTTTTCAAATCTGTAACATCACAGAATGCTTTCATGACAAAAAAAAAAAAAAAAAAAAAATGGGGAAGGCAGTATAGTTTCACTCTCCTTAGCGATGTAATGCTTCAACTCTGATAGCATAAGGAGCTGGTATTACTCTCTACATAGACAAGGCTGGGTTATCTAGGTCTTGAGCTCCTTTGCAGCAAGGGACTGTCCTTATCAAAAAACACACTTGAAGCCTATCTAGAGATATGATGCTTTGGTCTATAACACAAATTAAACACAGCCGTAGCCTTCTAGGAAACATACTCTGTGAGGTGCTTATAAATGCCTATTTAGGTATTATTATTCACAATTGGATTTGCACAGTTTTCTTAAAAATTAATAAGTCTTTTTATGGAGCATGTCCTCTGACTCTGTGTTAGATGTGATAGAGAAATGTAAATACCAAATGATTTATTTTCAAATCTCACCATTTAGTCTTCAAATAAAATATGAAGCCCAACTTTTGTAGTTTTGTTTATTTTGCTATTATGAAGAGATTTTTGTTTCATTTTATAAGGAAAATTTGATTCTGATAATGTTGGTAAAGTTAAAGGTACTGGAAAAAAAATAGACAAAAGCAATTTTTGATAGACATGCCTTTTATATACTGAATGACCTGTCTACATAAAACTATATTTTTATCAACTCTTGTACCCTTTACATCATATTAATAGACCTAGAACTATAAATAGTTTAATATGAACTTAATTATATTTTTGAATATTTCTTTAAATTGGACTGAAAATAGCCATCAGCCCAGTATTATACACTGACCTGTCAAATTTAATTATATGATATTTGTTAGGCAAAGTATTTTTAATGTTTTTTCACTTTCACCTTTAAAATTTTGAGCCTAAATGCCTTTACTTCAGTTTACAATTTTCTATGCTGTCATTGTATTTTTTAAATACAATCATGTTATTTAAGATACTTAATCTACTGTGCCTCTAAAACAAACTATGGAATAAGTTTAAATTCTGATCAACTTGAAAAGATGGACATTTTATTTTTTATTGAGTGTAAAATAAATATACAGGATCTCTCCAGTTATCCTGAAATGAGAGATCACTTTATTTCTCTCTACCACAGGGAGAAAAAAGAAGGAGGGATCTTCAACAAAATGGAAAATATAGTTTTTAAATTATAAAGTCTGGTCCTAGTAAACAGTAAAAGTGGTTGTCTCGATGCATAAGGCAGAAGGATGCCCCAAACAAGCACATTAGCTTTATAGATATCTCCAAGGCTTCAAAAGCTCTATTGTCTCTATTTCACTTACTTAAAGTTGAAACAGTAAGGATAGCAAAAAATATTTTAATTTGCAAAACTAAAGAGATATACTGTGTATTATTTTAGAAACAGCTAATATTAGTGATTCTATTTCTATATTTTCATAGTAATCTTTCTTGTGGTGGCATAGGTTTCTGAGCAAGAGGAAATGTATGCTGTGGTCAGCACCATCTGTTTCTCCCTGCAACTGGAAGGAGGCACTTGCCAAATGGATGAGAGAAAATACATGAACCAGCTAAACCACAGAGCCATAAAATCCACTTAGGAAAAGCAAGTTAGTTCACACTATGAAGGCAATACAGGTAGAAGATCTGCCATTTACTGAGCATTTTTACTTTGCACAAAGTAGTTTACATATATTATGTTACTCAATCTTAACTTTTCCATGTGTTAAGTAATAACATCTTAATTTTATATAAAAGGAAACTAAAATTTAGGGAGGGAACTGACAACTAGTAAATAGCCGCCAAGCATGGACCCAAACACAGACCCCTAAATCCATGCACTCACCACAGCACTCAATCTGCTCAAAACTTCTTTCTTTTTTCTTCATCTTTGACTTCTTTTTTCTCCCTTTCTTGTTCTTTTATTTGCTTAACATCTCCCTAAAATATGACCCGTGGAACCATATGTTATCCATGCACAGGCTCACTCATTCTTACATGAAATATATATATATATAATTTATTAAAAACACTGAAATATTTCTAGATTTCAATAAATACATTCAAATGATTATTGCTCTGATGGAGTAAAGTTACTTGTCAACATTCATCATGTGAGACAAACCTGTTAATGAATCATTCACAAAGATAAAACAGAAAACTTCCCACCACCACCACATTCTCACCTTCACAGCCCATTGTGTCCCTTTCTACTAAATCATTTTGCATAGTGAATGTAAATGTTCATCGCTCTTCCTCTTTATGATTAGGAGTAAGACAATTCACTCTATTAGCCAAACTTTTAGGAAAATTTGATTTTTTTTTTTTTTACCTAGAAATTTGTGTATAAGCATTGAGTCTTTCTCTACAATTGAAAGTACCAAGTCTGGTTTCTGATAACAATTAACATGACTGCTTCTGCCCCATTTGAAGACTACTGCACAGAAATTTCACTCAATCGTCCATTACTGTTAGCTTCTAGGCTGCTACTTTTTATTATCCCCCCAAAATTGATATGGCATTTGTCCATTATTACATATTAAATATTGGTAAATCAAACATCTACATTTTCTATTTTATCATGAAATTAATTTTCATGTTCCCTCATTGCCAAGGGGTTCTTATTAGTCATATGAGAGGCATATATTACACAAATCACATAAAACCATATAGCTACTCCTCATTTTATTAAGTAACTAGTTGGAGTGTCCATGGGCATTACTATTTTGCTCCTCACCAATCTAAATACCACAAAAGTTTAGACTAGTTTTCATGTAAAAAATTTAATACTTAATACTAATCCTGGAAGAAGGGACTTACCCACCTTCTGGATTAGTTTTGTGGAACTGTTTCTGACTTATTTCTGTTCAAAATAGGATGTATTTTCATAAAACATGTTTAATATACTTACATTATCTCTATTCATATAACTATTTTTATACATATACCTCTATCCATATCTATACATAATTTAAATCCTTTCCATTTGGAGGAAACCACCATCTCCAATATAAATTTTTAAAAAAAAACCATATTTAGCTATATTTTTTCATTATTTTTAATTCCTATGCACCCAGTATTAATCACATGCATCAAGATCTTCAAGATCCATAGCTTTACTTTGCAATAATAATCATCGCATCTGTTCAGAATGGTGGAGTAACCCTAGACCTTGTGACTCTGTATGCATGGGGGTCATATGCTTGCTGAAATAAACTTTGCTGAGTACTAATTAAAATTCAATTTATCTTTCAGACTCCACTTTTCCAACTCTATTAACTTCAGTCAATCTAGCCAGTGCATCAGCAAGGCCAGTTAAAACACCAGGGAAACAAAGTTTCCTAGGGCCCTGTCTGAGCTGGCCTATAATTCCCCCTGATTGCCAGATAAAATACAGGACACCCAGATAAATCTGAATTTCAGATAAACACCAAATACTTTGTAGTATATGTACGTCCCAGAAAGTGCATGCAATAGTTTTGTTCTAAAACGTTATTTGCTGTTTATCTGAAATTCAAATTTAACTGGGCACACTGATTTTATTTGTTTGTTTTGCTAACTCTGTCAACTTAAGGGATTGTCTTCATATGTTACAACTCCATGCCTGGAATATTTAAAATGACATAATTATGTGTGGAATTTGGGGTATATCTTATAAGGTTAATGCATCAACTATCAAATTTTTAGCAGACTTTGTCATATGTTTTCAGGTGATTTTCTATTTAGAATTTGATTGTTACTATCTTTTGGAAAATGTTTTTTCCAACATTCATGGCTAGCTCATATCTCTTATATTTAAGAGAAGAAAAATCAACTGCATTAAAACACAACCTAAATCATCTTCCAAACACGACCTAAATTATCCTCCTGCCAAAATTTTCCCCAGACCAATATTTTAGGGACTCAGGGAGTTGACCAATCTGGTAGAAGGTATAGAAGAAGGAATTAAACTTTTCTAAAGCAATATGGGTGGGATGACTCCTCAACTTCTGCATATGTACTCCACAGGCTACCAAAGATGACTTATTTTTTTTCTCTTGAAGATTTTTTTGATTTTCATTTTAACCTGATTCACCTGTTGAATAAAATTTGGGTGGAGAATGGAAGAACAGTAGAGGGCTTTAGGCAGTAAGACTAAATATTTCTGCCTATAATTTATAATGAAACATAATATCAATTTATCTCTCCAGCCACTATTCAGAAACAGAGTGAATAACCATAAGGCCCAGCCAGAGACATGAGACTGGCTTCAGGAGGGATTTAAGCATGACATGATGTGTCAAACCAAGTGATGTAACTAGTTATTTAGTTACTTGTCAGTCAACAATCAACATTTTAGCCAAATTCAAATAATCATGGTTTGACTATATTCAGTGAAGCTTTGACCAAAATTACAGAAACACATAGAAATGTTAGAGGGTAATTGTCGCAAAGAAAGCAGGCATTGGTGGTTGGAAATGGAGTTCATATTTATTAAACACCTCATTTAAACCTTACAACTCTGTTTTAAGTTGTCCACAACAATCTATACCTATATAAATGATTTTTAAAATGTCAGATAATGCTTGAAATAAAATGGAAAGATGTATCTTTTTGCATGTAATTAAAATATTTCTCCTTAGCAATCATTTTTTAAGTTTTTTCACTTTATGGCTCTAAAACAGTAGATGTTTCTTAATGTTTTAACATAGACCACTTTGAGAATTTGAAGTAAGAAAATGTGGATCTTCATTCCTAGAAAAAATATGTATAGAAATGTATATAACTATCCAAAATCACTGATACAATTTCAGAGGACTCATGGACCCATGAACATCCTTGTATATATTTCAGTATCTTGCACACAAGCACACACATCCATACACACACAAAACAAATCCCCCCAAATTGCAGCTTCCTTCCTTTTGAGTCCTTGCACCATAATCTAACATATGGTATCTAATGTTTTATCATTCTTCATTAAATTTCTGAATATAATCTTTGCTTTCCTATGACAAAATAATCTCTTCAAAGAAATGTTCCTTTTATTAAGAGATGCTTAATAATCACATGCCGACTGGTGGAAAGGAAAATGCAAGTAAAAGAAAGTCTTGATTACAGGAGAACTTACAAATTGCCCCATGGAAGGTGGAGTTTTAAGCAAAAGTGCTTAAACTGTCTCTAATCATTGCTTCTTCTGCATCCCTTCCCCACTAAATTGAGGATTACTGCACGACCCTACGGTCACTGCAAAGCTCTGCTGAACAGCTAACTGAATTTCAGCTTCAGTGAACCAAATCTACACACTTACAGGTCACAAAGTTTGAGCCCAAGTTTGGGGCTGTAGAGGAAACACATTCTTACTTCTTTCTCTATTTCTGTACAGCATGCTATTCCCTCATTTGATGTCTTCACACTGCCCTATCAAATCCCTTTGCCTTTATGTCTGACCCAAGGCCATTTAAAACTACTAGGCCTAACGAGTAGGACAGCCATGGGACTTCTTTTAATGTATCAACGCAATAGAGAACACATACTTATCCTGAAGACAAGTTTTGTTGCACTCTGATTATAGCTAGGTAAGTGTCAGTTGCATGCTCAGGTTGACTGCCTTCTGAAGTGCCCTAAAAATATAGTAGAAAATTAGTATCTGATGCTAAGAGGCTCAGAAATCTCAGCAAATGCTTTCATTTTTTCGTTAGTACTTCATACCTTCTTCATTTAGAAAATAAGTAGAACACATGTTATGTGATTATAGGTAGCACATAAAATATCATATTTATTTTAGCTTACTTTTTCATCCAGAATGAAAAAAAAATTAAAAAGTTCTTTTTAAAAGTAAGTCTAGGCCAGGTGTGCATGAAATCTAGGTGGAGCTGCAACTCCTACCCTACAGCTCAATGGACTCATCCAAGTCACCTGGTGAGGAGACAACGATGGGAAATGGCCATCCCAGGGAATGGAGAGGGCCTGCATCTGCAGGCAGGATCATCCCACCCACCATATCCATGGGATATAAGCCCTCTCTCACTTGGAGTTGGAGTGGACATCACCATCCCAGTCGCCTCTGGATTGGGGGAAGAACTATGGACTAGAGTGGACTTGATGGTATTCTCTTGTTCACATATGGTGATTCTTGCAATGCAAGAAATTATAACAATGAGGTGGAAAAAAAAAAAAAAAAAAGTAAGTCTATACTAATGGTGGCTCAAGCAGTTGAGCACCTGCTTCCCACATGGGAGGTCCTGGATTCGATCCCCAGTGCCTCATTAAAAAAAAGAAAAAGAAAAAAACTGTTTATACTAATGGTAGCTTCTTTGGAAGTTAAATTAGGACAAAGAATTTATGATGCAGATGTCTATTTCTTTGTTTCTCTTCTCTGGTTTTATTATAGATAAAATTTTAAAAATAGGAAGGAAAATAAAAGACTTTCCAAAATTATTTTAACCATTAACTCATTATAGACTCTATTCCTCTCCATAATATTTTCTCAATGAAATTGTCACATTCTCATTAGATAGAACTGGCTCTGCAATTAAGAAGGAGATTCCTTTCCATCAGAAGCAGAGTGGGCATCACCATCCCTAATCCTCAAAACTGAGGAATGAACAAACATAAGCAGGGAATGCAACTATGGACTAAAATAGACTTATTATTATTCTAATATTGGAAGAACTTGTAACATTTCTATAAAGACGGTGGTCACCAGAGATTCTGAAGGCAAGGAGAGGGAAGAATAGGTATAACAAAGGGCATTTGGGGGACATTGGAATTGTTCTGAATGATATTGCAATGACAGATACAGGCCATTATACATTTTGTCAGACCTATAAAATATACAGTGCAAAGTATAAACCATAATGTAAACTAGAGACCATGGTTAGTAGCAGTGCTTCAATATTTTGTTCATCAATTTTAACAAATGTACCACACTAATGAAAGATGTTATTAATAGAGGAAAATGTGAGAGGGGGAGGGGTGGGGTATATGGGAATCCCTTATATTTTCAAAGTAACTTCTATGTAATCTAAAACTTCTTTACAAATAAAGAAAAAAAGAATGTAATTACAGAACTTACTATTAATAAAATGTAGGATGTGAGAGGTTTGTATTAACCTCAGAAATACCCAAGTGGGCCTTGTACTGTGACTTAAAGAAGGCAGCCTAGGAAATCAAATATGGAAGAAGGGCAGGGCCCAGGACATAGATTGTCTGAACAAAGCCTCAGGTTAAAATATTGTTCAGCAGTTGTCATGTGATGAATCACATGCTTTGATTTTTCAAGTTCCTGATTTTGTCTGGAAAGAACTCTCAATATTAGATTTAGAAGAAAGTTTTGAGAAAATATGAGCACTTTCTGTGATTGCCACAGAAGTGGAAACCAAAGTGAATGAGAAAAATGGTAGTGGGGGTGATGAGAAGACAGGGTTATGAAAACATTTGTCACCTGAGGAGTTAAAAATAGTCTCATAATGCAAGCAGGCAGTGGAAACCATGAAAAATAACAAGAGCTTAGGAGCTCTTAGAATAATACAATATCAGAGCCAAAGTCAAGGAGATCTTGGGGAACTAGTGGCATTTCAAATGCCTTCCTCGGCACTTGCTAAGGCCCTAATGATTAATCATCAAGAGGAAATTTTGCATTTTTCCAAAGTCTGGTGATGATTTGCAGCATTCTTTCACTTACCATTTTCACAGAAATGATGAGCCTAGCAGAACAGTCAGATGTTTGAGGACAGGCCCTATCATACTAGGTCAAGGATTAGACTCATTAAGTATTCTATTATTAGTTCATTTCTTCATTGCCCAGATATCTGAGTGGGATCCTATACTCATACGGAGGAGAAAGTGAGAGAAAGTATCTAAAATGGACATTCCCATAAGGGGAAAATGACACAAAATGTTCTTTCCATTTTGTATTACTAGCCCCTCTTGCAAATGTGGGTATAGCTCTATGTCACATAAAAGCTGATACCTGAGCACTTGCCTAGTTTTCTGTTGCCATATGGGATGAAAATGTTTCATCAGTTTTCTATACAATATCTCAGAGATATATGAAGTGAAAAATATTGAAGTGGAAAAAAAATCTTCTGACTCAAGTCCAAATATGGCTTCACTAAATCAAAGCATTTATTTAGAGGGAAACTGGCCTTAATGATTGCACCACATTTTAATTCAGCCTCCAAAATCTATTTTCTAGATTAAATTATTAGTTTATTTTCAAAGCTGTACTATGTCCAACATTTTTTAAACAATTTTATTTTAGTCTTGTAGTCTTAGAATTCCCCAAAGAATAATCTAAGCAATAATGAATTATGGAAAAATTACTTTTCCTTCCAATAATTTCATATCTGGTCTACCTGTCATTTTTGCCTACCAAATTAACAACAAATAATGGAAACAGGCATCAGTTCCTGGGACATTCAGTTCCTAGAGCCTGGCTATTTTCACATTGCCTTCTCCACCAGGCAGAAACCACCCAAATATCAGAGGAACGACTATCAGCCCATATTGCTTCCTGAAGTGATCATTCAGTGAAAGAATAAATCAGTTTCATTCCTGCAGCTATTTCTTGCTATTTTACTTTCATTTGCTCTCAGCTTGAGTGAGAAATTTACTTTTGACAGTTTGTTGTTATATGAGGAGCTAGTTGTGTTGGATTGGAAAATAATGAAATCTTTTTTTACACAGTTACTAAGACTTCCTCTTCCTTTAAAATACAGATGAAATCCTTACAGAATTCATGTTAAATGTCTTTCATTGAACAATATTGAAATGTGATAAAAGCAGGTGTTCCAAACTGCCAAGTATATGACAACTTCATATACAAAGGAAGCAGGATATAGACCGTTTTTATTGCTGAGGTAGATCAAAGTTATATTAGAAGTCCCTTGACTATTCTGAATTTAATTCAATTAACCTATAGTGTTTATGGATATGTCATTCTGCAGCATAACAGCTTAAGTATACTCAAGGTTCTGTCAGACCAGTCTCCAGACAGATTTTTAAGTAGAAATGAAGACATCAAAACCAGATTTAAAGCTATTATGAGATAGCAGAAAAATTATACAATCAAATGCTAATTAAAATTGTTAATTAAAACTTTTGAAATATTAAAATATTTATGAAGATTCCTAGGACCAAAAAGAAAAAGAGATAATCTATTTTCTTTATCTTTCTACAAAGGACTCAAACCCATATAGAATCAATAAAATAATAAAAAAGAGGTAAAAATTAAGACTGAAGAAAAGAAAAATGCAAATATGCCTCCCAGAAGATTCAAACATAGGTGTTGTGATTAAGCTTCATATTTGCTTCTGAAGTTCCTGACAGCCAAGTAAAGAAGGAAGAGTCAGATCCTTGCAGCAAGTTGCTAACAAACTTCTAAAAGATGTCTTCATCTATAATTTTATAGAGAGGACATAATGATATAATGGAGAATGTGTTCAGCATTGTTGATATTTTTGTTTTTACAGCAAGTGTTGTAACATATTTCATGGTGCTTATATCTTACAGTGACCATGGATAATGAGAAAGGACCTAACTCTGAAACAAAGTTCAGGAAAGGTGACTCTACAAGAAGTACAAAGGCTTCCAAGTATGTAGGGTTCTGCTTGAAAGACAGGAGCCAAAAATTAAGTTTAAAGTGGCTTGATAGATGGAGTATTCTCATTTTTCTCAGATCATGCTTTAGAAACAAGCAATCCAATGGCAGAGTTGCTTTCCTATTATGAATTTAAGAAACCTAAAGAATGTTCATTTCTGGATGAAAAATCCACCCACCTTTGCCCAATAATAGACCCTAGTCAAGTCACTGCTGTGTTACACAACTCCAGGAGGCATATTTACATAGAATACAACGTGACTGTGTATCTGATGTCCCTGTCCAGGTTACAAGACCTAAACTGAAAATGCTTCAGATGAGCTCAAACTCATGATAAACTGCTCCTCTGAGGCCACAAGAACACAAAGAATAATTATTTTTACCAGGAAAATATTCAGGGTGGTATTAGTAGTCATCAGTCATATTCTAGAAAGATTTCAATAATGATTCCAAAAGCGATCTGATTCTGGGAAACATGGTAAAGGAGAGAGATTCTATAGACTTCTTTTTTGACAGTTATTTTTCTCTCAGCTATCATTCTATGTCTGAGCATTCTACTGACAGTTTATTTCTCTGCTCACTACTTTTATAATAAGTATTATGATACAATAGTTATTATTATAGTATAAATATTATATATTAATTATAATAATTTTATTATGATTATGGCAGTAGCATTATTGATTATGTGTCATACACTGTTCTAAGAGATTTAGATTTATTAACTCATTTAATGCTCTAAGACTTCAATAACGTAAGTACTAGTATTTCCCTCATTTTACAGAGGGACAAACTGAGGCACAGTAAGTTTAAGTAACTTGTAGAACGTCATGCAGCTAAAACTGATGTAACTAGGATGATTGCAGAGCTTATTCTTCCGACAGGGACAGATAGTGCTCATTAAATATCCCCAGCCTGTTTTGCTGGGAAAATGAAAATGGGGCCAAGTGACTATTTCTTACTAAGTAACTGTGATTTTAACTGTGAGGATAAATGACATGGATCACTTTCAGGCTGAGGCAGTTAAGATCTGTTTTATCTTTCTCTATTATAATGACTTGGAAGCCACATGTGAAATTTCAGTGTCACAAGAAGAGGTAACCTAGATCCTGGAATTACCAAATGGAAGAGAGCACCCACCAATCTAGAGAAGACTCTGCATAAGTGAGAAATAAACTTGAGATTTGAATTTGGGAGGTAATTTGTTATCTCACAGAGCCTTTCTTGCTTTGACTAATGCAGTTCTCTTAAACACTCTCCTGTAATCCAAGTTTGAATTAGACTTTCAAAGAAAGCAATTGAGATGAGGATTTGTGATCTAAAAATAAAGAAAGCTTGACTTCTATATCCTCCAGTGTGGTAGACTTTGTAGCCTGAATGATCTTCCTAATAAACACATATATAATACTAGATTAAGGGTTTTTAAAAATACATTTTAAATATATTATTTAGATGGCACAAAGACAAGGAATCCACAGAAACCAAATATTACGTAAAAAACAGGATCCTAGAAAGTCAGTTATTTTCTAAGAGTTCTGAATCCTGGAGATTTTCCATTTTGATTGATGGTTTTACAGGCTCAAGGGAGAGAAAAGAGAGTACAATATTTCCCCAAGGTAGATAGTATAATAACTGAATAAACTGAATCCTTAGTAAAATTTAGATTATTGTTCAACAAATTTCTTTCTTGCGTTGATGTTAGGCTTGGCTAAGCAACTTACTTTGACCGACAAGATGTTAGAAGATATGATGCAAGCAAAGGTTTGACTGTTTCTTGCAAAGAGGGACTTGCCCTGTACTTGCTCTATCACTGCTATGAGAAGAACAAGCCGTGAAGTTTGCTGGTCCCAGGAGGATGAGAGACCTGCAGCTTAGAGTCAATCCAGCAATACTCATCTGTGATGGTTAGACTAACATGTCAACTCAGCCAGGTGACTGTGCCCAGTTGTTTGGTCAAGGAAGCACTGGGTTATTTGTAATATAAGGACATTTATGAGCTTTAGTCATCAGTGAGTTAACTGCATGAATGGCTGATTACATTTACGATCAACCAAGGAGATTGCCATCAGCAGTGAGTGACATTTTATCCAATCAATTGAATGCCTTAAAAGAGGAAGTGATTTCAGCATTCAGAGAGTTTTCTCAGCTCATCTAGACAGCCAGCATCTCCCAGAAACTCATCAAGGACCTTCATTGGACTTCCATTGGAGCTCCTGGTTTGAAGTCTGCCTGAAGAACCTGGATTTGTGCATCCCCACAGTCACGTGAGAAACTTTTATAAAATCTCATACTTTTTACAGATATTTCTGGTTGATTCTGTTCCCTAGAGAACCCTGACTAATGCAGCTTGGTACCAGAAGTGGTTCTTAAGGAACAGAATCTGAAACATGGGATGTCTGAGGTGTTTCTGGGAGTTTTGCAATTGACTCTCTACTGGGACTCAAGGATACTAATGACTCCATTTCCAATAATGAAGAGGCCACTAAAAGTACATGGTGTAAGTTGGAAATGGAGATACACAAAATATCATCACTGGATTCCCCTACTTCCATGCTTATAAGAGACAAGGATCTGGGTGAGAGTGTTTTCAATACCTTAACAGAGTTTTGTGGATTTAAAAGGTACAATGCTGTTGGCTGGCTCTTCCTAGATACACTGGTCACAGTTACAAAAGAAAGAGATCAGCTACAGGCTTCAAATTTGCAACTTAAATGGGGCATGAATAATGTGAAAGTTTCTATGTGTGCTCTGAAAGAAAATCTTGCTTCCTGCAGCCAGGAAACAAGATTTGAGATATCTGAGAACCAGAGTCAGACTCTCATTGTGTGAGTAGCAGAGTTACAAACAAAACTAAAATCTCAACCCCACGGGGAATCTGCGGTTAAAGTGAAGGCATTGATTGGAATGAAGTGGAACCCAGAGGACTGGGATAGAGACATATGGGATAATGAATATTGGTGGGAACATTGGAACCTACATTCTGCTGAGACTTTTACCAGATAAACCTGCGATGGCCTGCCCTGTGGACACCACACTTTGTCAACTTTGCCAGCCTCCAGCCTGCACCAGGGAGTCCAGACCTCCTTCCAGCCCTGAGGCAGGTACCCGCCCAGCTCCAGCATACACTGAGGCTGCATTGAGGAATCTGCCCTCCCACCCTTGCCTGAAGAGATTAATCCTGTTTCACCAGAAAAAAAATGCAAAGGAATGCCCTGAGGTCAATAGCTTGCAAGACATTTCTAATCCTTCTCCTTACCCACCCCTCTCTTCTTCAAGACCTATTACTAGACTAAAATCACAATAAGCCCCCAAAGGTGAAATACAAAGTGTGACCCATGAAGAAGTACACTATACTCTGAAAGAACTGCATGAGTTTTCCAACTCATATAGACAGAAATCAGGGGAATATGTGTGGGAATGGATACTAAGGGTATGAGATAATGGTGGAAGGAATATAAAGTTGGATCACGCTGAATTTATTGATATGGGCCCACTAAGCAGAAATTCTGGATTTAACACTGTAGCTCGAGGGGTTAGAAAGGGTTCTAACAGTTTGTTCGGGTGCCTGACTGAAACATGGACAAAAAGATGACCTAGCATGTCTAAGGTTGAGATGCCCGATTTGCCTTGGTATACAGTAGAAGAGGGAATTCAAAGGCTTAGAGAGATTGGAATGCTCGAATGGATTTACCACTTGAGAACTGCCCATGCACCCCAGGAATGTCCAGAGGACACACTTTTAACCATGACTGTGAGGAATAAATTTGTAAGATTAACTCTATCTGAAGAGCTCTGTCATTGCTCTTCTCTGTAGTCCAGATATTACTGTAGGCAAAGCTGTAATAGAATTAGAATCTTTAAACATTATGGGGATGATCAGGTCTCCGGCCAGCAAAAGTCAAGTATCAGCAGTTAATCGCCAAAGACAAGCTAGGTGTGGCTACTTCAATGAAAGGCAGATTCAGAACAGCTGTCAAAATAGTCTGAGTCACAGGGAGTTATGGCGTTGGCTAACAGAAGTGGAGTACCAAGAAGTGAAATAGATGGGCAGTCTACTAAATTTATTCTGGATCTGTATAAGCAGAAGAGTTCTAGGTCAAGTGAACACAACCCTAACTCAAATTACAGATCCAGAGAATCATGGCCCCTTACTTGAGATAATTTATGGACCCAGAACCCCTTGAATGAAGAGAAGGCCAGGTCCCCTCAGGGAAGGATACTGTTAAACTACCAAAAACTTATACTATTAAGCTTTCTCCCACCTTTCCCCAAGGACACCTACGGCCTTTTACCAGAGTAACTGCATTGGGGAAAAGGAAATAATTAGACATTTCAGGGATTATTAGACACCAGCTCAGAAGTGACATTAAATCTAGAAGACCCAAAACTTCATTGTGGACCACCAGTCAGAGTAGAGGCTTACGGGGTCAGGTGATTGATGGAGTTTTAGCTCAGGTCCATCTCACAGTGGGTCCAGTGGGTCCAGTGGGTCCCCGGACCCATTCTGTGGTTATTTCCCCAGTTCCAGAATGCATAATTGGAATACTCAGTAATTGGCAGAATCCCCACATTGGGTCCCTGACTTGTGGAGTGAGGGCTATTATGGTTGTAAAAACCAAGTGGAAGCCACTAGAACTGCCTCTGCCTAGCAAAATAGTAAATCAAAAACAATACTGGATTCCTGGAGGGATTGAAGAGATTAGTGCCACCATCAATGATCTGAAAGATGCAGGGGTGGTGATTCCCACCATATCACCATTCAACTCTTCTATTTGGCCTGTGCAGGAAACAGATGGATCTTGGAGGATAACAGTAGATTATCATAAACCTAACCAGGTGGTGACTCCAATTGCAGCTGCTGTCCCAGATATGGTATAATTGCTTGAGCAAATTAACACATCCCCTGGTAGCTGGTATGCCACTGTTGATCTGGCAACTGCTTTTTTCTCAATTGCCATTAGTAAGGACCACCAGAAACAGTTTGCTTTCAGCTGGCAAGCCCAGCAATATACCTTCACAGTCCTGCCTCAGGGGTATATCAGCTCTCCAGCCCTATGTCATAATATAGTCCGCAGGGACCTTGATCATCTCTCCTTCCCACAAGACATCACACTGGTCCATTATATTGATGATATCATGCTGATAGGACCTAGTGAGCAAGAAGTAGCAAACACTGTAGACTTACTGGTAAGGTATTTGCATGCGAGAGGATGGGAGATGAATCCAACAAAAATACAGGGGCCTTCCACCTCAGTGAAATTTCTAGGTGTCCAGTGGTGTGGGGCATGTCAAGATATCCCTTCTAAAGTAAAGGATAAGCTGTTGCATCCAGCCCCTCCTACAACCAAAAAAGAGGCACAACACTTAGTTCATCTCTTGGGATTTTGGAGACAACACATTCATCATTTGGGTGTGCTACTCTGACCCATTTACTGAATGACCAGCAAAGCTACTAGTTTTGATTGGGGACCAGAACAAGAGGAGGCTCTGCAACAGGTCCAGGCTGCTGTGCAAGCTGCACTACTGCTTGGGCCATATGATCCAGCAGATCCAATGGTGCTGGAAGTTTCAGTGGCAAATAGGGATGCTGTCTGAAGCCTTTGGCAGGCCCTTATAGGAGAATCACAACTCAGACCCTTAGGATTTTGGAGCAAAGCCCTGACATCATCTGCAGATAACTATTCTCCTTTTGAGAAACAGCTTTTTGCCTGCTTCTGGGCCTTAGTAGAGACCGAACACTTCACCATGGGCCACAAAGTTACCATGAGACCTGAGTTGCCTATCATGAGCTGGGTATTGTCTGACCCACCAAACCATAAAGTTTGGCATGCACAGCAGCACTCCATAATAAAAGTGGAAGTGGTATATAGGAGGTTGGGCTTGAGCAAGTCCTGAAGGCAGAAGTAAGTTACATGAGGAAATAGCCCAAATGCCCATGGTCACCACCCTTGCCATGTTACCTTCTCTTTTCTAGCCCACAGCTTTGACCTTTTAAAGAGTCCCTTACAATCAGTTGACTGAGGAAGAGAAAACTTGGACCTGGTTTACAGATGGTTCTGCATGATATGCAGGTACCACCCAAAAGTGGACAGCTGCAGCACTGCAGCCCTTTTCTGGGACATCCCTGAAGGACAGTGGTGAGGGCAAATCCTCCCAGTGGGGAGAACTTCAAGCAATGCACTTGGTTGTTCATTTTACTTGGAAAAAGAAATGTCCAGAGGTGCATTTGTACACTGATTCATGAGCTGTTGCCAATGGTTTGGCTGGATCATCACAGACTTGAAAAAGGAACATGATTCGAAAATTGGTAACAAAGAGGTCTGGGGAAGAGGTATGTGGATAGACCTTAATGAGCTGGCAAGAAACATGAAAATATTTGTGTCCCATGTGAATACTCACCAGAAGGTGTCTTCAACAGAGGAAGATTTTAATAATCAAGTGGATAAGATGGCCTGCTCTGTGCCTAACGTTCAGCCTCTTTCCCCAGCCACTTCTGTCATTGCCCAATGGGATCATGAACAAAGTGGCCATGGAAGTAGGGATAGAGGTTATGCATGGGCTCAACAACATGGACCTCCCCTCACCAAGGCTGACTTGGCTACTGCCACTGCTTAGTGCCCAATCTGCCAGCAGCAGAGATCCAAATTCAACCCCCAATATGGCACCATTCCTCAAGCTGACCAGCCTGCTACCTGGTGGCAGACTGACTACATTGGACCACTTCTACCTTGGAAGGGGCAGCGATTTGTTTTAAAATGCATAGACATATACTCCGGATATGGGTTTGCATTTCCTGCATGCAATGCTTCTTCGAAAACTATCATCCATGGACTTATTAAATGTCTTACCTACTGCCATGGCATTCCACACAGCATTGCTTCTGATCAAAGAACCCATTCCACAATAAATGATGTGTGGGAATAGTCACATACCCATGGAATTCACTGGTCTTACCTTGTTCCCCATCATCCTGAAGCAGACGGATTGATAGGATGGTGGAATGGCCTTTTGAAGACTCAATTATGGCATCAACTAAATGGCAATACCTTTCAGGGCTGGGGCAATGTTCTCCAGGAGGCTGTGTATGCTCTAAATCAGTGTCCTCTCTATGGTGCTTTTTCTCCCATAGCCAGGATTCATGGGTGCAGGAATCAAGGGATGGAAATGGGAGTGGCACCACTCACTATTACCCCTAGTTACCCACTAGGAAAATTTTTGCTTCCTGTCCCTGCAACCTTAAGCTCTGCTGGTCTACAGGTCTTAGTTCCAAAATGAGGAGTGCTGCCACCAAGGAACACAACAATGATACCATTGAACAGGAAGTTAAGACTGCCACCTGGTCACTTTGGGCTCCTCTTGCCTCTAAATCAACAGGCAACGAAAGGAATTACTGTACTGGTGGGGGGGGATTGATCCTGACTATCAAGGGGAAATAGGACTGCATCTACATAACGAGGGTAAAGAAGAGTTTGCCTGGAATCCTCTAGGGTGTCTCTTAGTACTGCCATGCCCTGTGATTAAAGTCAATGGAAAATTGCAACAACCCAATACAAGCAATACTAACAATGGCCCAGAATCATCATGAATTAAAGTGTGGGTCACCCCACCAGGCAAAGAACCATGGCCAGCTAAAGTGCTTGCTGAGGGTAACTAGAACATGGAATGGGTAGTGGAAGAAGGTAGTGACAAATATGAACTTTGACCATGTGGCCAGTTACAGAAATGAGGACTATAATAGTCATGAATCTTTCTTCCTTGTTCCATTATGAGTATGATTGTATAGGTACATAAAACGAATTTCTTTGTTTTCTTCCCCAACCTTTTCCCTTACTGTATAACAAGTTGTACTAGTTTCATGTCATAATATTTAAGGATGTCAAGTTTAAGAGTGAATATTACCCAAGGTCTTGCATACTATTCTGTAGGGAATTAATGCATTTCTAATTGTACGCAGGAGAGTTGAACATTTTTAGGTGGAAATATATATATATATGTATGTCTGTCAATGTTTTTACTTAGAGACTAAGTATGGTTTAAGGTAATGTGTATGGTTGTTGAGTTGATGAGGAGTGGACTGTGATGGTTAGGTGAATGTGTCAACTGGGCCAGGTAATTGTGTCCAGTTGTTTGGTCAAGGAAGCATTGGGCTATTTGTCATACAAGGACATTTATGGGCTTTAGTCATCAGTGAGTTTACTGCATAGATGGCTGATTATATCTACGATCAACCAGGGACATTGCTGTCAGCAATGAGTGACATGTTTTCCAATCGGTTGAACGCCTTAAAAGGGGAAGTGATTTCAGCATTCAAAGACAATTTCGTCAGCTTGTCTGGACAGCCAGCATCTCTCAGAAACTCATCAAGGACCTTCACTGGACTTTCATTGGAGCCCCTGGTTTGCAACCTGGCTGTGGGACCTGGACTTGTGCATCCCCAAGGTCACGTGAAAGATTCTTATAAAATCTCATACTATTTACAGATATTTCCTGTTGATTCTGTTCCCTAGAGGACCTTGACTAATATACTCATCCTTGATCACCCAACCTTCATCACATGTGCAGATGAAGGAGAGAAAATAAATGAATGTTGTTCCTAACCAGTGAGTTTTTAGATGGTTTGTTATACAATATTTTGTGGCAATATTAATTGTTATATACCCCATTCGGCTATACATTCTGTGCAAAAAGGAATGACAAACTCATCACTGAGAAGGAGATTATAAAGGAAATTACCAGCCTCAAGTCATGAACTGGATGGAGGGAAAAAATAGTTTCTTTTGAATATTTGTAAGGACAAGTCAACCTTACACACTTTGCAATATAAATTCATATCACCTGTGTGGTTTGCCTCACTTTTCCTGGGTGCTTTTTAACCTAGAATGTATCCCAGACAGATAAAGTCAAGGAAAATTATGAAAGAGAGGTTAAAAATAGAGGAAGATAAAATAATATCATCTAACATATCTACTCAGCAGTCCAGAAAGAGATAATAGATAAAAGAATGGCAATGTGTAAAGAGAAAATGGCTGAGACATTTTCAGAATTATTGGATTATACCAATCCTCAGACACATGAAAATCCAATGACTCCAAAGCAGAATAAATAATAATTTTTAAAAATACACAACTGGACATGCTGTAGTGAAGCTGGAAAACACAACAACAAAAACAATTTTAAAAGCAACTAGAGAGAAAAGACAATCACATATCAAAGAGCTGCAATTAGCATGATAGCTGACTTATCAATAGGAATAATGGAAGTTAGGAAATGGTAAAACAACATCTGCAATAGGATTAGAGAAAAATAATTGTCAGCATAGAAATCTATACCCAGCAGAACAATCTTTCAAGAATGAAGGTGAAATAAAACATTTTCAGACAAACAAAAACTGCAGCTATTCACTAAATGTAGCCCCTTACTAAAGGAAGTTCTGAAGAATGTACTTCAAGGAAGGAAGATGATATAAGCTAAAAGGTCCAAGAGACAATCAAAACAAAACATGAGTAAAGATAATGAATGGGTAACTATGCAAGTAAATACCAAGTAAACATTGACTAAGCGATGATTCTTCTCAAGTATTCAGCTCTCCTGTCCTTCTATTTGAACCTATAATCAGTACTAGAGTTGGTATGAGTACATCCAAGAGACTTAAATCTTTGGGCTGTCCATGTGCCAGCTGGGCCCTGAATCTCACGGAGTTGCAGCACCAACTCTCCAGTTCATTGGTCCCACCCAAAACATTTAACAAGGAGGTGATGATGGACAACTACCATACCAACGAACCGTGAGAGTCTATAACTGCAAGCAAGAGAGTCTCATCCATTGGCCCCATGGGATTGCAGCCTCCTCTCAATTAGAGGTGAAGTAGACATCACCATCCCAGAATCCTCAGGATTGGGGAGTGAACTATGGACTAAAGTAGACTTATTGGGATTCTATGATAGACTTACTGTGATTCTAGCAATGGAAGAAATTATATCATTGATGTGGAGGCAGTGGCCACTGGAGGCTCTGAGGGCAGGAAGAAGGAAAAACAGGTGTAATACGGGGGGCATTTTCGGGACCTGGGAATAGTCCTAAATGATATTGCAATGACAGATGCAGGCCATTATATATCTTGCCGTAACCTACAGAATTGGGTGGGAGAGAGTATAAACTACAATGTAAACTTTAATCCACACTTAGTGGCAATGCTCCAAAATATGTTCATCAATTTCAATGACTGTACCTCACTAATGAAGGATGTTGTTAATGTAGGAAAATGTCAGAGGGGTAGGGAGTGGGGTATATGGGAATCCCCTATATTTTTCATTTGACATTTGTGTAATCTAAGTATCTTTAAAAAAATAAAATAAAATAAATTTAGAAAAAAAAAAAAAAGAAACCTGTCTAGAGGCCTAAGGCAAAGTCCCAGTCTCTCTGAATGTTAGTCAATTTAAAATAGCTGCATAGGAGATCACCTGAAAGGGTGTTACCACTGCTAATACAACTTACCCTTAGTAGTATAAAAATTCATTTATGCATTTAAAAATGAATGCAGGCATGAGTAAATGAAACTTACCTCCCCTTATTATTAGCAACCCATCTTAAGACAATTATAATGAAGTTTAATTGAAACAGAATTAAGCTGGCAAATATGGTATCTATCTGGCACATTGACGTGATATTTTGTGGTTCTGTCAGTATAGTTTATAGCAGTGAATTCATTAAGTAATGTGTGCTAGTTTCTTTTATTTTAATACAGAAAATTAAATGTGGCAAATCTGGGAAGGTAATTAGTAAAAACACCAGGAATGTAAATCAGAAGGCTCTGGAATACATATTTAAGTCCAGTATTTAGAGAAATTTACTAAGAGCCACAAGTACCAGAGCAATAAACTTACTATTTCATTTCTAAAAGAGAACTATGAAGGAAGCAATGTTTTATAGATAAGCATTTTTTATCTGATGGAATGTAGTTTTTAAATCCATACTCACTTTAATTCTTCTTTGCTTTAAATCTTAGCATATTTTATTTGTTGTTGGCACTTAATATTCTTTAGAATCATCTATTTTCATGTTATTCAGATTCTCTTCTAAGATTTTTACTATTAATTCATATTCCTGAGCTTATTTACAGGCTGACTGATGATGTTTCTGATATTCAGGGTAAATTTCCAAAGGAAAATACTGATGATTTCTAATTGCCTTCTACTCATTTCTCAAACTGTACTGGTTCAACGAACAGCCTTCAAAATCCCTATATGTACTCTTAATATATTATTTTTATTTTTCATTCACTCATTGAACCAATATTCATTTATCATCTACCAGATGCCAGTCTAGATACTGTGGCAGGTATGATGAATTTGATACTCTCTTTGCCATCTTTAAGCTTATTGCTTAGTAGAAGACTAAAAAGTACAAGGAGATGGTGCAGCCAATTCAACCTGGGTGGTGAGGGGATGTGTCCTAGATGCGGGGATGCTCCAAATGGACATTAAAAAATGAAAAGGTATTTATTGAATAACAATATGTGAATGGACAATCCAGACTGAATTAAGGAGAGCCAAGTCCTAGGGGTTGGCAAGATAAAAAATATTCAGAAATATTCAACCTAGTTTAGAACAAGCAAGACAAATAATACATTAGTTTGTAGAGTTTGTAAAGCAAGGCCTTGTACTCTACATCTCCCCAAATCCTTTTCAGAAATATTTTCATGTCTGCCTGATTGTATCAACAAAGGCAAATAATTCCAACACCATCCATATGCTTTTGTCAGAGTAACTGTTTTACTCTTCAATTTATTTGTGTAATAAGATCTAGAGAAACTATTTAAAATAATGTCAGAAAGGAAATTGATGTGTATCTATCATCTGGGGATTCTGATCCCAAAGCTATTATTAACACAGCAAAATATTTTTAATATTAATGTTTCTCTCTCTGATTTTAAACACAAAATATACTTATTATCAACATTTTAGTAAGTTTTTTTTTACAAAAACACATGTGAAAATCAAGTGTTAATTAATGTTAATATAAGATATACATGTAATGAACATAACATACAGATTCTATTTTCACTTAAATGAATATTGTTATGATATTTTTTAAAATAAGATCAAATTATACACTAGAAATGTTATAACAATTTCTCTTCCCATAAGCCATTTATGCTTGTTAAAAAAAACCTTGCAGTTTGATAGTGAATAATGGTATTTCATTATTTTAATTTCAACTTCTTTGACCACTAGTAAAATTAGATTTCTTTCCCTAAATTTATTGGTCTTTGAATTTCTTCTTTTTTTCAATTATGTCTTCATACTTTTTGCCCTTTTTTCTAGTATGATTTCCCTATTTTTCTTAATGATTTATAAGATCTGCTTATTCAAAAATTTAGTATTTACCTTTCATGTATTTTGCTAATTTCCCCCCATTTGTGTATTTGTAACTTCGTTTATAGTGTTTTTAGCAAAGTTTTTGTTTTTTGTCAAATCTACCAATCCACCTTCATAATGTCTTCTTTTGGAGTTATCCCTAAAATGTCATATTAGATTCCTAGGGCTGCTGTAACATGACCACAAACTGGGTAGCTTAAAACAGCAGAAGTTCATTATGTCTCAGTTTAGGAAGTAGGAAGTTCAAAATCTAAGAGTCGGCAGGGTTGTTTCCTTCTGCAGGTTCTGATGAGTGTTCAATCCATGCCTCTCCTCCTAGCTTCTGGGAGTTGCCAGTGATCCCTGGTATTCCTTGGCTTGTAGATGGATCACGCCCATCTCTGCCTCCATCTTCACATTGTCTTCATCTATGCATCTCTGTATCCTCTCCTCTTTAGAAGGACACCAGTCTTTGGATTTAAGCCCAAAACTAAATCCAGGGTAATTTCAGCTCAAGATCTCTAAGTAATTACATCTGAAAAGACCCTATTTTCACATAAGGTCACATCTTAAGATCCTAGATGGACATGAATTTTGAGGGATACTATTCAACCCCACCCAAATGCCCTTCTCATATACAAATTCAGATAACATATTCAACTATATATTTATCTATTCTCTAATTTCATTTTTATACTTAAATTTTTAATTGATTTTTCTTAGAATAGAGCATAAGGTAGAAACACAACTCTACTTCTAAAGGTAATTCATCAATTTTTAGAACACCATTAATGAAGAGTTATTTGACAATAACTAGAAATATCACTTTTACCATATTAATATTGAATATGACTTAGGTTTTTCCCTTCAGGACTTTCACTGTCACTGACGGATTTCCATTTCTACTCTTCTATACTGTATCATTACTTCAACCATTATCATTTAATAATATATATTTACATATGTATTATGATGACATATGATAACATATATTCCAATGTTAGACTTTTAATTAAATGCTTTGCAGAAAGGAAACTTTCTCCTCACATATGTGCATCAGTTCATAACTATTCAAACATTCATATAGTATTCTGCAGAGTGAAAAAAAAAAATACACAGCAAATAACCAAAAAGTGGAAATAGCAAAAAAAATGTTTTAGTTACTTAGATGTTTCAAAGGTAACATCCTTGAAATGCTTTGGATGTTTCAAAGATATAGAAGCCTGAATTATGTCAGTTATTTCTGTTCTTATATTCTTTTTCCAGTACAGTAGCTGATATACACATGTACAAAATGGTGGAAGTGGTGATATAACTGGAGTGATATACCTTTTGATGAGGTCACTTCAGTTAAGAAGGTGTGACTCACCTCAGTCAGGATGGGCCTTAATCTTATTATTATTGGAGTTTTTTATAAATGGAACGAAATTCAGGCAGAGAGAGAAAGCCACAGGGAATAAGAAGTTGAAATTAACACCCTGAAAAGGAGGGAAAGATCAAGAGATGTGGCTATGTGCCTTGCCATGTGACAAGTTAAGGACCCCAGGATCACCACTGGCAGCCAGCCCCAGAATACACAATCTTTGGGGAGCAAGCATCATGTTGATAATGCCTTCACTTGGACTTTCAGCCTCAAAATCCTAAGCAAATAAATTCCTATTGTTTAAGCTGAACCCTTGCGTTGGTATTTACTTGAGCAGCCCAGGTAACTAAAACAATATGAGAATGTGAATTTATAATGAGTTAACTCTACCCAATATTTCCATTATTTAAGTAGCTGGTAGAGCAAAAAGTATGAAAAGAGAATTTTACTACTAGAATTTAAGCAATGTTCCATCCATTAGATATTTATCATCAGAGCATTTTTTCAACTTATTAAATAAACTTCATTAATTATTTTAGGTTCAGTTTATTAACATATTAGTAGCAAACCAATATAACTAGCTACTTGATTATTCTAATAATAAAGTTGATTTGCAAAGCTGCTGCAAGAGACACTTGCCATGAAGTATCTTTTTCTAAATAACTTTCAATTACTCAATTCAATGATAATTTCAGTAATGGTAAGCGATTGACAAATGCCATACCCTAAACATTCAAAATTGTAGCTTATTATGCTTCACCTTCTTAAGGATGTCACTGAATTTACTAGTTTTGTACTGTAATATCATGTAAACATTTAGATGAAAGTGAATGAACTAATTATGCAGCTCTAAGTTCATCTTGGGACATTTTTCATCCCAATTATAGTGGCTAGAAAACTAACCAACATTTGAGATGTATTGGATTTTCTAAGAAAATCATTAGATATGAGTTAATGAGATATTTAAGTCCAAAATACAGTTGAATCCTTTGTTCTCAGAGTGACTTGAAAGGTAATGAGTCTCAATGTATTTTATAAAGAGCATACTAGAGTAAAGCAGCCAGAAGAATCATCTATAGACAGACGATTCCATCATCCAAGCTTTCAAGGTTCGTTCATAGCCTAAAAATAACCAAAGGGCAAAATGTTCTTCCCTAGGAGGGATATATGTAATAGCAATAACTTCCATTTTTTTAAAGATTGGGTGGTTTCAGGGATTCATCCCATTTTCAGGGAGGTAAACATCTCCCTTATTAAAGTTTTCTCTAGTAGGAACCAGTAATAAAAAGGGATAATCTCTGCCTCATACAATGTGTCTTCCTTTGGGTAGTGTATTTTTCACATCATTCTTTTGGCTTTATTAAAGAATATTGTCCTCATAGCAGACTCCCAAGCTTTTAATGTAATATCTTTCTCCAATTTTATTTTAGAAATGGGGCTTATTTCCTGAAATGGCAAACATAAACTTTAAAAACTTAATAGTTTCAAGTTTCTATCCCATGTGTTCCAATTACTTGAATTGCATATTTAAATAGAAGAGCTCCCTATTAGGTGTGCAGCCATTTTAGAAATGGGCAAATTTAGTAGATCTTTAGGCCAATTTTTAACAGAAAAAATTAAAGGCATGCTACATATTATCTATTTTGTCAAAGAACTAAATTGGCTTTTTCAAGGAAAAATAATCATACAAAATAAAGTCAGTTCTTAAAAGATAAAAATCAACTTCTTTGTTCAGCATAACAAGGTTTAAAAACTAAGCAGGTAAAAAACTGGTCCAGGTTTTCAATTTTCAGAAAGCAAATGAGAATGTAGCTATCAATGTACCAGGGAAGGGATTTAGGGAAGCCTTGGGGATCCAATTAGTTTAGAACCTCCAACTAGGTTTGCCCTATTGGGAGATCTATAAAAACAACAGGTGACATATTTCTCTAAGAAAAAATGTATGTGTGTTTGAGTGTCTATATCAGTGCACAGAAAACCTGACCAAGTCCTGTTCTTGCTGTTTGTGATAGTTTAAAAGCTGAAATGTGGAAACCCTGATTGTCAAATTCTGTCACTTACCTTTTTATTGGCCTGTTTCAGCTTCAGGACTAAAAGAAAATTAAAGCAAACTTACTGCTTTCTCTGAAAATACTATTATTGGAATGATTATAAAATAGAACAATCAAGCTCAACGATTATAGTTAATCAATACACAAGTTTTCACCGATCCTCAGTGGGAATGGATGAAAATGCAATTCGCTCAAAAGTGGCAAATGTTTGTATAAGTTAAAAAGAAATAGAAAAGGCATTTTTGAGAAGTATGATCTTGTAGCTACATGTCAGGTTCAGTGTAAATGGTTGCAATGCAGAATTGCTCCCTTCCCCAGCCAATGATCATATGCCAAAAAAATTACCTTCTTTGAGGTTAAAGATCATTCAATTTCATATGCTTCATAGGCCCTGAAGAAAAAGTTATTCTTTCTAAAGTTGACTCTCAGAGCTGCCAGAGTATTCTGCTAGGTCCATCAGTTGTAATTCTAAAAAACTCAAAGTTCTATTTCAGAATAATGTTAGGCTTATAACTTACTGGTTGCCCAATTGCCCTTATTTTCAATACAGAGGGGAACACTTTATTTGAGATTTCATTCAGAAGAAATGAGAGCACTGAGAAAACTACCTGTCTGTACCTTTCTGTAGTGCTAGGAGCAGCAAGGACAGCACAATAATATAGCAAAATCACTGGTACGTAAGGAAATCTTGATACAGAAATAAAGGACCTGGTTACATTTACCACTTAGAGAACACTGTTCCCACTTACAATTAATGACAATCATGACACAAGGTATTTCAGTAAATGTATTTCATGATTAAAAATAAATTCCAAAGAAAAAAGATATGTTACATTTAGCCCTCAGCAATTTATGTTTTGGCCAATTAAGAGATAAATATAATCACTCAAAAGCTTTGCCTTTACTTAATATGGGCTTGTGACAGTTTGAAGTTCTTTTATGAATGCCAAAAATAAATAGATTATGTTCCTGAAATAATCCATTCTTGTGGATGTAGGGCCTTTTGATTGGACTATGTCAGTGAGGCATGTCTCAGGTTCAGTCAACACCCTCTTACTACAGAAAGAATGACACAGGAAAAGGAAGCTGCCATTTTGATCTTGTCATATGAGAAAAAGGAGACGGTAGAGAAAGGAATCCAGATTCACCTAAAGCTTCAGTAAGGCAAAGAAGCCCTGAGAGGCTGAGAGAGTTCCCGGAGTCTGGAATCAGGAGTGCCTAGAGGCAGGGAAAGAGGCCCCTGAGGGGCTGGGCCCACGGAGCAGCTCAAGGCTGAGGAGACCAGCCCCGCCATCTTGCTTCACCAAGTGACAGGGCACCAGGATCACCAGTAGCTGACTTTGGTGAGAAGACATCTCTGATAGTGCTATGATTTGGGTATTTCATGACCACAGAATTGTAAGATTTTCGCCTAATAAAATTCCCATTTTAAAAGCTAACCCATTTCTGGTACTTTGCATTGGCAGCCTGTGGCAAACTAAGACAGAGCTGTAAATCAGGAAGTTCCCTAAATGCTGGGAAAAGGTATATAATCCACACAGCTCTATAGCCACAAAGACGTTGTTCACCTTGCCCAAGAAGTTTATCCAATTAGGACAAACTGCAAGGAAAAACTGTACCTTGAAATAGTCTGTGCAAGGGAAGTAAGGAATTTATTTGCCTGGCTCCCTCCAGTCTTTTTTACCAACATAGTTCACCTGATGCAGAGTTAATTTCCATGTACTTCTGGGGCCTTCTTCTGGCCCTTTCAGCAGTTGCTTAGGATACCAAAACATACACCCTGTAGTGTGGTGCTTCTCCAAGTCCAGGGGTGACAGGAAAAGCCTGAAATTCCGGCATGGGCTGGTTGACTTGGCAGATCCTCCTGGTTGTGTAGTGTGGCAAAGTAGAAGGGCATGGCCCTCCCGGGGTAAGTGACAGATGAGCCCGTGAGGACAGACCTGAATGGGCCTCATCTTCTGTCAGACCAGACAATGGAGAGTTGAGATTGGATTAGAAATCCACACTCAGTTGTGTTGAAGATTGCATGAATGGGAAGCTGCTGTGGCTCAATCAGTAGGGCTCCCGTTTACCATATGGGAGGACCCGGATTCGGTTCCCGGGGCCTCCTGGTGAGGGTGGGCCCGCCCGCACGGCGTGGTTGGCTGACCCAGTGAGCACAAGCAACAAGGGGGGGATAAATTAATAAATTAATAAAATCTTAAAAAAAAAAAAAGATTGCATGAATACTTTCCATGGGTCAGATGTGGGGAACACACACAGGAAACCTAGTATGAGGTCATTTTAAGTCCTTCCCAAGAGGGATGAACAGACCTTAACAGAGAGAATTTGAAGGTATCAAAAATTTTGAAGGACTAAGAAAGAAATAAACAACCATTTGACATGGAGATGCACTTGCTAGAGTCACAAAAATTTCAACTAAAACATCCCCATAATCAGGGAAGGGGAAGGTTTCTAAAGAAACTTTAAAAGAAACAATCTACTTTAAACTGATTACAGCCCCAGAGGACATGATACCAGCTACTGATAGCATGGATCATGTAAGAACTCTCATACTTCCATTCATTTCCTTCCTCTCTATGTTCTGACAACATATGGGAACCAGATGGAGATAAGAAAATGTGTTAGAGAGGCAAGCAACCACATCTCCTTTTACTAACTACAGGATTCCTGCCTGCAGCAGGTTCAAGCTATAAATGGGTAGAAACCTCAACTTTAAGTTTATAGTTTATAGTTTTATTACATGGGACTAAACATTTTGGTTATTAACTGAGGCTATTTATGAATGTAAAGAGAACATGATCAGAAAAAGCATGGACCTGACAATGTTTTAAACAGGATTAGGAGAAAAAACTTGCTCTATAGAACATATTTAAAGGAACAGTGAAAGACAAAAAAAATTGTTTTATAATTACTTCTCAGGAGCCATTTTGGTTCAATGTAATGATCCTTTTGCTTAATGTTCAATACATTAAATCCACCTATCTATAAAATAGCAATGTAAAAACCCAATTTTTTGTGGACTACTTAGTTATTGAATATAAATTTGATTAAATAAATTCCTTTAACCAATTTAAACTGCAATTAGCAATTCAGTGTGAATGATTATTTCACACTAAACTTCAAATACCCTAAACAGATAAAACATACACAAACACAATGACTCCATAACTACCTAATACATTAAAACAACACCAGTTACTGAAGTGTTAATACTACTGATGGAAATTTGCTTCTAATTCTTATTTTTACGTATTTCCAGGGTTCCAATTTTTATATTGTCATAAACTTTCTAACTTTCCCAGAATCAATGTTTATAGTCTTTTAGGATTTTTTACAAATTTTACCAGATGTGAAGTAAAAAGAATGCCATATGTATTAATTTCCTACATACAATGGGTTGCCTTAATAACAGGAATTTATGAGATCACAGTTTCAGAAGGTAGAAAGCTTGCCTCCTCCCAGAGTAGGTATCTTCTGGCTAGCTGGCAATAATTGGAATTTTTTGACTTTTTCATCACATGTCAATGCACATGGTGGTATCTTCTCCATTCTCTTCCAGGTTCCATTGACTTCCAACTTCTGGCTGCTCCCCATGGCATCTCCTATGCCCAATTCTTTTGCTTATAAGGATGTCAGCCATATTAGATTAAGGTCCACCCTCATTTAGTTTGGGCATACTTTAACTCATAGCATCTTCAAAGATCCTACTTACAAATGGGTTTGCACCCACAGTTCCACAGGTTGGGACCCAAACATGCCTTTTGTGGAAGGTGTGATTCAACCCCAAACACTATCTCAGAAAATAGGAATCCAGGTCAGTGGCTGGTTTCTGTACATTTGGGGTGTGGAATTTAGTTGTATGGTCCAACTGAGACAAAATTCAGTCTTCACAGTTGGCTGAATGCCTTTTTATATCAAACTTTCAATTGTTACATCCTAAGATCCACACATCCCTGACTTTAATATAAATTTTAATTTTTAAAGACTTTTTTCTTCCTGAGATTTCTCATACCTGGAAGTGCCTATCCCATTGCTTTGTCATTATGATATATTGAGCTGGTTTGCTCAAATTATTAAAAATTATGTATTTTATATTATTACTTTATTAAAATTAGTAGGAATTAGCACAGATTTCATCTCCTAGGAGATGAGGGAGTGCATCTCTGTGCTTACTTCTCTTCAGAACATTTGGCTCATTTATAGTTTTGGAGCATCCTGTTTTGTAACTGGTTATTTTGTATGCTGGTATGCCATAGCCATAATCAACTATAATAGCCTTGTAAGTCTTTATTATATATGACCACTAATGCTGAGAACTCCTTTAGTCCTTAGTATGTCCCTTTTTTGTGTGTGTCTTTTCCATAGTAAGAAAAAGTCTACTATGTTGTGCAGAAATCCCGTGTCATATTGGTTCATTCACATGTCTTAGCCTGCCCACTCCTCTTCTTACACAAGTACAAAGGGGTGTATGTGCTAAAGATATGTAAACATGCAAAACAAAGGGAATAAAAATTCATATGTCAACATTCTACTTTTTAAAATCAATAAGGGTGTAAAGATCTTGTTAGAATCATTCTTTTGTTGTAGTACAAGTAACTCTTTGCACATTTTATGTTTTCTCTTTTGAGTATCACTGTAAACTCATAGCTTTTTACAAGCTATGTTATTTGCTATATCTTTTGACATTTACACCCTGCCCCTGATTTTTCAAGAAGCAGCCTTGATTTCTGGCAATAACATATTGCTCTGGATCCATCTTCATTTTATCTTTGTACCAAACTTAGAGTCAACTAACCTCCAGGGATCAAAATTCGTGTGCTAGGTGTGCACATGAGGTTGGTGATAAATTAGAGGAGTTTTCCTGCCATTGAGCTAGTTATAACTATAGAGATGGAAAATAAGTCTTTTAAGAACATGAATTCACAGTGATTTTTTCCACTGTAACATGTTACTAAACCCAGCTTTTCTTGTACAATTGCTTTTATTTTTATACATATGTATTAAGATTGAGAAAATGCATTGCCTTCACAGCCAGTAGCAGAATTCATTCTCAGGAGAGACTGGTCTATCTTGGGAAAAATGCTTTAATTTTTTAGAGTAGAAGGTGAGTTCCTCTCCTCCCCGCTCCAACTATCCAAGCCTAAGGAAAAGTTGACCCCAAAGTTTCAGTAAAGAATTCTGCTATCCCATGGCTACCAAAGAGAGGGGATCTGAGGACAACAGATGATAGAAAGGGAGGGAAGTTGGAATTCTTGGTGTTACTGTCTGTCATGATTCATCATGTTCCACCAAAATAAAAAAAACACCAAATTCTTGGTGTGTGGGTATGTATGTGTGTTCATGGAAACTGAAGAAAAGGGTGAGCATAATGTCAAACTGAGGAGTTGTGCAACAGATGTAGTATGGAGGGGTGCAGAAATGCAAACACCTAGAGACCCCTATGAATATGAGCTTCCTGTAAATTTGCCAAAATTTGGGAGAATCCTTGAGACTTCTACAGAAAGGAATTGCTGAAGTTAACACAAATTTTATTTAAATACTAAAAAGAGGGAATTCCTCTGAATTAAAAATAAAACACGTTTTAATGATATTTAGTCTTCCAATCCATGAACACAGAATGTCCTTTCATTTATTTAAGTCTTCTTTGGTTTCTTTTAGCAACATTTTTTAGTTTTATGAATACAGGTCCTTTATATCCTTGGTTAAGTTTATTCTTAAATATTTGATTGTTTTAGTTGCTATTATACATGGAATTTTTTTCTGATTTCCTCCTCAGATTGCACATCAGTAGTGTATAGAGACACTATTCATTTTTGCATATTAATCTTATATCCCGCCACTTTGCTGACCTCGTCTATTAATTCTAGTAGCTTTTTTGTGGATTTTTCAGGATATTCTAGATATGGGATCATGTCATCAGCAAAAAGTGAAAGTTTTACGTCTTCCTTTCCTATTTAGGTGCCTTTTATTTTTCAGTCTAGCCTAATAACTCTAGCTAGAACTTCTAGAACAATATTGAATAATAATGGTGACAGTGGGCATCCTTATCTTGCTCCTGATCTCAGCAGGAAAGCTCTCAGTCTTTCACCATTGAGTACAATGCTGGCTGTATGTTTTCCACATATGCAATTTACCATGTGGAGAAAGCTTCCTTCTATTCCTATCTTTTGGAGAGTTTTTATCAAGGAAGGGTGCTGTATTTTGTCAAATGCTTTTTCTACATCAATCGAGAGGATCATATGATTTTTCTTCTTCAATTTATCAATGTGGTTTATTACACTAATTGATTTTCTTGTGTTGAACTACCCTTGCATACCTGGGATAAAACCCACTTGATCGTGGTTGTATAATTCTTTTAATGTGCTTTTGGATTCTGTTCGCAAGTATTTTGTTGAGGATTTTTGCATCTGTATTCATTAGAGATATTGGTCCATAATTCTCTTTTTTCATAAGATCTTTATCTGGTTTTAGTATTAGGGTAATAATATTGGCTTCATAGAATGAGTTTGGTAGCATTCTTTCCTGTTTGATTTTTTGGAACAACTTGAGCAAGATTGATACTAGTTCATCTTTGAATAATTGGTAGAATTCACCTGTGAAGCCATTTGGTCCTGGGCTTTTCATCTTTGGAAGATTTTTGATGACTGTTTCAATCTCTTCACTTGTCATTGGTTTGTTGAGGTCTTCTATTTCTTCTAGAGTCAGGGTAGGTGGTTCATGTGTTTCTAGGAATTTGTCCATCTCCTCTACATTTTCTAGTTTTTTGGCATACAGTTGTTCACAGTATCCTCTTAAGATCTATCTTATTTCTGTGGGGTCAGTGTTAATGTCACCCCTCCCATTTCTGATAGTTTTAATTTGTGTCTTCTCTCTCTTTTTCATTGTCAGTCTAGGTAAGAGTTTGTCAGTTTGTTGATTTTCTCAAAAACCCAACTTTTGGTTTTGCTGATTCTATTGTACTTTTGTTTTTATTTCATTTATTTCTGCTCTGATTTTTAATATTTCTTTCCTTCGGCTTGGTTTGGGATCAGTTAGCTGTTCTTTTTCTATTTCTTCCAGGTGTGTAGTTAGATCTTCAATTTTAGCTCTTTCTTCTTTTTCTTGTAAGCATTGAGGGCTAAAAATTTCCCTCTCGTAACTGCTTTTGCAGTGTCCCGTAGGTTTTGATATGTTGTGTTCTCATTTTGATTCATCTCAAGATGTTTGGTGAATTCTCTTGCAATTTCTTCTTTGACCCACTGATTAAGAGTGTGTTGTGGGAAGCGGCTGTGGCTCAATCAGTAGGGCTCCCGTTTATCATATGGGAGGCCCCGGGTTCGGTTCCCGGGGCCTCCTGGTGGGGGCAGGCCTGCCCGCATGGCGTGGTTGGCTGACCCAGCGAGCACAGGCAGCAGGGGGGTGATAAATGAATAAATAAATAAAATCTTTAAAAAAAAAAAGAATGTGTTGTTACTCTCCATATATTTATGAATTTTCCTTTTTACTGTCCATTATTTTTTCTAACTTCATTCAGTTATGATCAGAGAAAGTGTTCTGTATAATTTCAATTTTTTAAAATTTATTGAGACTTGTCTTGTGACCTAACATATGGTCTATCTGGGAAAAGGATCCATGAGAACTTGAAAAGAATGTATATCCTGCTCTTTTGGGGTACAGTGCTCTATTCATGTCAGTTATGTCTAGGTCATTTACCATATTATTCAAGCTCTCTGTTTCTTTATTTGTCCTCTGTCCAGATGTTCTATCCAATACTGAGAGTGGTGTATTGAAGTCTCCAACTATTATTGTAGAAACATCTATTTCTCCCTCCAGCCTTGCCAGTATGTGCCTCATGTATCTTGAGGATAGGTGCATAATTATTTAGTATAGTTATTTCTTCTTGTTGAATTGCTCCTTTTATTAATATATAATGACCTTCTTCATCCCTTATAATTGATTTGCATTTAAAAATCTATTTTGTCAGATATTGATATTGCTACTCCAGCTCTTTTTTGGTTGCTATTTGCGTGGAATATCTTTTTCCAACCTTTCACTTTTAACCTGGTCGTGCCCTTACATCTGAGGTGAGTCTTGTAGACAAAATAGATGGCTCATATTTTTTAATCCATTCTATCAGTCTATGTCTTTTGATTTGGGAGTTTAAGCCATTAACATTCCATGTTCATGGATTGGAATACTAAATACCATTAAAATATCCACTCTACCCAAACTGGTTTACAGATTCAATGCAATCCCAATAAAATTCCCAACAGTCTTTTATTCAGAAATCTAAAAGGCAATAAATTTGACCCTCACATTTACAGTCAAGTAATTTTTGACAAGGCTGTTAAGCCCACCCAGCTGGGCCAGAACAGTCCATTCAACAAATGGTGTTGGGAGTACTGGATAGCCATATCCCAAAGAAAAAAGACCCCTATCTCACAATTCATACAAAAATTAACTCAAAATGGATCAGGGACCTAAATATAAAAGCAACAACCATAAAACTCCTAGAATAAAATGTAGGAAAACATCTTCAAGATCTTGTGGTAGGTGGTAGTTTCTTAAATCTTATACCCGAAGCATGAACAACAAAAGAAAAAATGATAAATGGGGCCTTTTCAAAATTCAACACTTTTGCATCTCAAAAGACTTTGTCAAAAAGGTGAAATGACAGACAACTCAATGGGAGAAAATATTTGGCAATCATATATCTGATAAGGGTTTAATATCCATGATATATAAGGAAATCATATAATTCAACAATAAAAAGACAAAGGACCCAATTAAAAAATGGGCAAAAGACTTGAAAAGACAATTGTCTAAAGAAGAAATACGAATGGCAAAGAAATACATGAAAAAATGTTCAACATCACTAGTGATTAGGGAAATGCAAATCAAAACTACAATGAGATATAATTTCACACCTATTAGACTGGCCACTATTAAAAAGTCAGAAAACTGTAAATGTTGGAAAGGATTTGGAGATATAGGAACTCTTATTCACTGTTGGCAGAATGTAGAATGGTACAGCTACAGTGGAAGACTATTTGGCAGTTTCTAAGGAATTGAATATAGACTTGCCATGGGGTCCAGCAATACCATTGCTAGGTATATACCCAGAAGAACTGAGAGCAGTGACATGAATAGATATCTGCACACTCATGTTCATAGCAGCTTTATTCATGATTGACAATAGTTGGAAACAACCCAGGTATCCATCAACTGATGAATATAGATAAATTGTGGAGTATACACATGATGGAATATAATGCAGTGGTTAGAAGAAATGAAGTAGTGAAACATATGACAACATGGATGAACCTGGAGGACAATATGTTGAGTGAAGCAAGCACAAAAAGACAAATACTATATGATTGCCCTATTATGAACTAAATATATTATGTGAAATATAAATATATTATGTGAAATATGAGTACGGGTAGAATTGCATATATAAGATCATTTTTCTTTGAAGCTGAACAAATGTAAGTTAATACTACAAAATGTTAATATCAGACAAAAAAAGAAAAACATACTAAGTGAAGGAGACCAGACACAGAGTATTACATATTATATGATTCCATTTATATAAAATGTAAATATAATTCAACTTATAAAGATGAAAGGAGATTAGTGGTGATGTAGGTCTAAGGAAAGAATGTTAAGGAGTTTGCAGTCTTTCTTTTTGGAGTAATGAAATTGTTCTAAAATTTTTGTGATGATGACTGTACAACATTGTGATTATACTAAAAGCCATTGGGTAGATCATATGGCACATGAATATATCTCAATAAAACTCCTTAATAAGCAAATAACTAATTATGCAAAAATAACCAGAAACAGTAGCTATGTACATCAGAGGAAACAGAGAGTTTGTTTGTCTGTTTATTATTATTATTATTGAAATAATGAAAATGCTCTAATAATGATTGAAATGATGAACGCACAACTTTGTGATTATACCAAATACCATTGACTGAACATTTTGAATGAATTGTATGCTTTTTTAGTATGTATCAATAAAATTGATTTGTTAAACAAATAGAAAACAAATAATTAAGTATGCCGCAGGCAATATTTAGTACATACTTATGCTATCAAGCCACCCTAGAAGACAGATTGAACCTACATGATAGAATAAAAATTGTATAGTTTACTAAATGTTTCAAACATACATACACACAAACACACACACACACATCTTCCACTTTGCTTTTCATGTGCCCTGTGCTGATACGTAAAAATCATGTTTTTTTAAAACTAATTATCTAGAAATCTTTCGTCTTTGTGCGAATCCAAAAGAGTCAAATAGTCTTATAAATTATTTCTTTAGCTCCAGTTAACTATTCACCACTACACAAGACATACGTTGATCTGAAACACACAAACACACCCATATAAGCTTTGCAAAATGATGACTGTTAACATCACCCAAAAAATGGTCCTCGCCTCTTCCTGCTACATCTTGTTTATCAGAGCACTTTCAGCCTCAGTTGCTTTGCAGTGGGAAAAGCAGGAAATTTTTTTTTTTGGTGGGAAGAGAGGAGCATCCATGTTGAGGAAAACGTCTACTGTTGTGCTTGTGCTGAAAACCTGAGTCCCTCTGCAAGATGTGGAACCTTGAATGCCGCTGATCTGCACTTAATCTTCTGCTCCTTCCCTGATTTCACATAGGCTGCACTCATTCTTTTTGCACGCCCAGTACCCTGCCTTCTCAAGCATCCTGATTATTTTGTATTCAGTGATGGGAAGGTAATTCTCAGCTTAGTATAGTGATATGATACATCAGAAACACAGAACTAAAATCCATCAAGGATTCATATTTCAAATGAATGGTACTTATCTAAGGATCTCCAGAAAAAGAAAAAGAAAAGAAAAGTGGGCTATGCAAAATACTGTTAGAGGAAATAGAGAATATTTTTAAAAAAGAAGAAAGGTTAATGAAGTTTTACAGAAATTATTATGTAGCAGTGAAACACATATGTCAAAAGTCATACAAACGTCATTCTCAAAGTCTTGTTGAGAGAAGAGCTGATTAAATTACCACCAGCTGTAAAAAAGGAACTCAAAAGAACCCAATGCCTTCCAAAGGAAAAATTCATAAAGGAGCCTTAATGTAGCCTCAGGTTAGTTTGCTTAGCTTATCAAAAGGTGTAGAAATTCTTCAAGCCTCACTCTTCTCATCTATACAGACTAACTCGGTGATGTTCCAGCTGTGCTCTGAGTAGTCATTTGCATGGTGACACAAAGATAGGGTCTGTGGGGCAGGGTAGCACATTAGTGAGCCTGAAGCAGCTCTGATTTTATTTTTTTACATGTCGCAATTCACAGAAAATTTCCATTGAAATAAAGCGTCAGTATCTGTATCAGTTTCCTAGGACTACCATAACAAATCACCAAAACTTTGGTGGCTTAAATAACAGAATTTCATTCTCTCACAGTTCTAGAGACCAGAAGTCCAAAATCA
This sequence comes from Tolypeutes matacus, assembly GCA_026826555.1. Taxonomy (NCBI): domain Eukaryota; kingdom Metazoa; phylum Chordata; class Mammalia; order Cingulata; family Chlamyphoridae; genus Tolypeutes; species Tolypeutes matacus. Next base: position 21,526,412 of record JAKSZT010053770.1, read on the forward strand.
AGTTGTTGGCAGGGTTGTGTTCCCTCCAAAGGCTCTAGAGAGCATCTGTTCTTTGCCACTTCCAGCTTCTGATGGCTGCTCACATTTGCTGGCTTTTGGCTGCTCACTAGTCTCTGCCTCAGTCTTCACTTCATGTGTCTTTCTCCCTTCTTTTTTCTTATAAGGGTATTTGTCATTGGAATTTAGGGCCCAACCTAATTGTATTAATTAGGGTTCTCTCGGGAAACAGAATCAACAGGAGATATCTGTCAATAATATGAGATTTTAAAAGAGTCTCTCACTCGACCATGGGGATGCACAAGTCCAGGTTCCACAGGCAGGCTGCAAGCCAGGGGCTCCGATGAAAGTCCAATGAAAGGCCGTTGATGAGTTTCTGGGAGAAGTTGCCTGTCCAACGACGAGCTGGGAAATTCTCCCTAAATGTTGCAATCACTTCCAGTCATTCAACTGATTGGATAAAAGCACCACCCATTGATGATGTAATCTCCCTGATTGATGCAGATGTAATCAGCCATCCATGCAGTAAACTCACTGGTGATTGAAGTCCATAAATGCTCTTGTATTACAATTAGCCCAGTGCTTGCTGGAACAAACACCTGGACACAATTACCTGGCAGAGTTGGCACATTAGCCTAACCATCACAGTCCACCCCTTGTCAACTCGGCAATCATACACATTACTCTAAACCGTACTTAGCCTCTAAGTAAAAACAATAACAGACAAGCATACATATATATTTCTGCCTAAGAATGTTCAACTCCCCTGCATACAACCGGAAATGCATTAATTCTGCACAGAACAGGGTGTCACTCTTAAACTTGACATCCTTAAATATGACGTGGAATTAATACAACTTTTCATGATAGGGGAAAAGGTTGGGGAAGAAAACAAAGAAATTCGTTTTGTGTACATATACAATCATACTCATAACGAAACATGGAAGAAGGGTTCATGACTATTACAGTCCTCTTTTCTGTAACTGGTCACATGGTCGAAGTTCATATTTATCACTACTGTCTTCCACTACCCATTCCATGTTCCCGTTACCTTCAGCAAGCACTTCAGCCTGCCATGGTTCTTTGCCTAGTGGGGTGACCCAAACTTTAATTCCCAAAGATTCTGGGCCATTGTTAGTCCTGCTTGATTGGTTTGTTGCAATTTTCCATTGACTTTAATCACAGGGCATGGCAGGACTAGGAGACGCCCTAGAGGATCTCCTGCATTCCAGGCAAACTCTTCTTCGTAAATGTAGTCCTATTTCCCCTTGATAGTCAGGATCAATCACCCCAGCCAGTACAGTAATTCCCTTCTTTGCCTGTTGATTCACAGGTAAGAGGAGCAAAAATTTTCCTAGTAGGTCATTAGGGGTAATAGTGAGTGGTACCACTCCCATTTCCACCCCTTGATTCCTGGACCCATGAATCCTGGCTATAGGAGAAACAGCACCATAGAGAGGACGCTGATTCAGAGCATACACAGCCTCCTGGAGAACATCGCCCCAGCACTGCAAGGTATTGCCACCTATTTGGTGCCGTAATTGAGTCTTCAAAAGGCCATTCCACCGCTCTATTAATCCAGCTGCTTTAGGGTGATGGGGAACATGGTAAGACCAGTGAATTCCATGGGCATGTGCCCATTCCCGCACATCATTTGCTGTGAAATGGGTTCCTTGATCAGAAGCAATGCTGTGTGGAATACCACGGCAGTAGATAAGACATTCGTTAAGTCCATGGATGGTAGTTTTGAAAGAAGCATTGCATGCCGGAAATGCAAACCCATAGCCAGAGTATGTGTCTATTCCATTAAAACAAATCGCTGCCCCTTCCATGGTGGAAATGGCCCAATGTAGTCAACCTGCCACCAGGTAGCAGGCTGGTCACCTTGAGGAATGGTGCCATATCAGGGGCTGAGTGTGGGTCTCTGCTGCTAGCAGATTGGGCATTCAACAGTGGCTGTAGCCAAGTCAGCCTTGGTGAGGGGAAGTCCATGTTGCTGAGCCAATGCATAACCTCCATCCTAAAGTCCTCTTCCACACAGCAGGAACAAAAATGGCAGTTTCCTTTCTCTGTCTCTTTCTGTGTCTCTGTTTATGTAAGACCCAAAAAGAGGGTGGAGACTCAACCTGAGTCACGCTTCACTGATGTAGTTCATATAAAGGGTCTCACACCCACAGGAATGGATGGTTCAAGAAAAAAATCTTTCTTGGGGGGGGTCGGTGGAATTCATAAAATAACTACAAACTGTCAGAGTCACATTCACAGATTCTGGGTTGACCTATCTTTTGGTCACCACCATTCAACCTACTATAGAATCTAGAAGTATTCAACCTAACTCAATATTTTAAAGATACTTTATAAATTTATACTTTTCAAATTATGGAAACAACACATGCTTGTAGTAATAAATAAAGCATGCAAAGATGTATGGAGGAAAAGCTAATTATCTACTCCTCATCCAGCTCCCATCCAATTTCACCCCTTTCCAACATTCCACCTCATCTCCAGACTTCTGCCCTTCCTCCAAATCCAGCTAGTAACCCACATTAACAACCTTGTGCTTGTACTTCTATACTTTACTTCAGGTTCATGTAATTATATGCACAAACACAAACACACACATGCATACATGCATATATATATATACATGGATAGGGCGTTTGATTATAAATATTGTATCATATTATACGTGCACCTCTCTTACTTTTGCCATTCAAAACCGCATTGAGGACATTGCTCTAAATTAACTGGCATAGCTCTAAATTATTATTTTTAATGGATTTGTAATATTCTTTAGTGTGGATGAACCAATATATATTTCAAGCCTTGCCCACTGATGGATAGGCACATTGCTGTTTTTGTACCTATTTGAAAAATGTTTTGATGACTATCCTTGCACATACATTTTCATATGCTGGTGCCTTTGTTACTATGGGATAGATTCTCAGCAGAAGGATTGTGGGATCAAGAATGCATATTTTTTTATTTTAATAGCTGTTACCAGATTGCTTCCCTGAAAGGCTGCAAAATTGTTTTTGTCTACCAATAGATGAAAGTACCTCTTTCCTCAAATTACAGCCAGCAATAATTGTTATTGTTCTTTCACATTTTTGCTAATCTAATGGATGTAAATAACATCTCATTTTTATTTAATTTGCATTTCTCTGACTACCACTGATTTTGATGATCTTCTCAAATATTTATTGACCTTTTGGTTTTTTTCTTCCATTGAATGTTTAAACGTGTATTTTGTTCATTTATCTATTAGGTTGATTATTTCTTGTCCATTTATATAGTATAGATGTTAAAACTTCATTTGTCATCTGTAGCTAGAATATGGGTTTACTTTTTTTTTTTTTTTTTTTTTTGGTCAAAGGAAGTTTTCAATTTCATATATTCAAATACGTCAGTCTTTTAGAGCATCTCTGTTTCCTATCTTGCTAAAGAAAGCCACTCCACCTCTGGATTTTAGGTGCAGCCTAGATGTTATTCTAATATTTTTAATGTTTACATTTGTTTTGACTTTGTTTGAAATGTATTTTGGATATGGTGTAGTGCCCCAAACTGATTTTCCTTCAGATGATGAGCCAGTTGTGTTATCACTATTCATTAAATAATCCATCTTTTATCCAATGAATTGAAAGACTAACTTTGTCATATATAAATTCTTACATATGCTGGAAACATTTATGGAACTTTTATTGTTTTATGAATCTAAATTTTTAGTCCTAAGACAATGCCACATTGATTTTTATCACAGAAACTATCACTAAGGTAGGTCATCCACTTCAACTTTTCCTTTTCTTATATTTTTCATGGCTATTTCAGCATTCATTATTCTACATTTAAGTTCATTTATAAAATTCCCCCAAAAGAAAATCCTCTGGAGTCTAAATGGACTTGCATTAATTTCTTATTTTAATTTTGGCAGAAGACATTATTATCTTCCAATCCAATAGCATTATATGTCTTTTCCATTTTTTCATAATTAGTTTCTATAGTTCAAAAATATTTTATAGTTTTCTTCACAACAATCCTATGCCATTCTTGATAAATGCTCTTCTAAGAATTTTTTGCTTACTTTGCTATTATAAGATTCTTTCCCATTTTCATTTCTAGGTCTTGAGTGCAAATAGAAAATCTATTCATTTATTTTATCTTCTATTTTCCTACAAAATTTTTTACTCACTCTATTCTAATACTGAAATTTTGGGGATTTTTAAATATATAATCATATTCATCATTCAAATATGTTTAATATTATGGAAATATTGATTATCTCCATCTGTTTCTTTAATTTTAATTGAAAATGATTTCAAGGTTTCGAAAGTGATTTCCTTATATTCATATTTTACTTAGGATAGTCTTTGATATTTTGTCTAATATGCTTTCACCTTCTCTTTATCAGGTTTTTCTTCTTTATTTTGTTAATTACCTGAAGTACAATAAGATTTCCTGATACTGAGCCACCTTTGCATTTCTGGGTAAATTCTAGTTGGCCTTAATAAATCTTCTTTTGATGGAAGGTTGGATTTTATTTGACATTACTTTATGTTGGGTTTATGTATCTATATTTATATGTGAAAAATTGGTATATAGTTTTCATTTCTGAAACATCTTTAACAAATTTGGGTATTGAGGTTGTGCTGGCTTCAAAAAAAATGACTTTTGGGGCTTTCCATCTTTTTCTATTGTGCAAATTGATTAACATGGGGAATAGCTATTCTTTTAAGATTAGTTAGGACTCAGCTAAGCAAATATCTGATTCCTTTTTTAATAGTATATTTTCATCCCCCTTTCTTGTTTCTTTGATCATAACAGGTTTATTCTAGTTCTGAACTTCTTCTTTCAAAGTTTGTAATGTTTATTTTGTTGGGATATCAATAATTTCCTTAGGCTTTCAAATATGTCCCATTGTCTTTACCCTTTACTTTGTACCCCTTAGCAAAGGAATTTAAGGCTATACATTTTCTCTGGAAGTTTTTGCTTTGTCTTGTGGATTTTCATATTCATCCTTTTTCATTGCTTTCTAGACAGTTTATAGTTTTGGTTTTCACAATGGCTTTGACCCATGGACTAACCAGAAGTGTACTCTTAATTTCCAAGTAATTAACTATATGGGGGAGGGTGATGGTAAAAGGGGTGAAGAAGATCACCATTTTGTTATCTCTAATTTTGTTTTCATAATAAAACATAATAATTATAAAAATAAAACGGTGCTCAGAGAAGATGGCCTGTAAAATTTCTGCTTTGTAAATTTTATAAAAATCTTATTTGTGCTTAATTATGCAATCTATTTTTATAAAGTTTCCATGGACAGAAAATAATTTATTTCTAGAATGTTTCTGAATCTTTCTTTTAGTCTTGCTCCCTCTACATATAGAAAAATGTGTTAATATTATTAATCAGTTGTCCTGTAATCTGATATTTTATCTAGTTCTAAAAAATAAATATTAAGGTTTCCCAAATAATTGTAGTTTTATAATAATTTCTTGCATATCTAATAGTTATTACTTTTATTTTAGCTGCTGAGTGGTCTTTGAGTGCCTTTGCTTTTTGATATTTCAGTATCCCCATAAATTGTTTAATCACTTTATTACAAAATGTCCCTCTCTATCTTGTTTAGTACTAATTTTACATACCTCTTGTCCTGTTATTAATATTACCATTCCTGCTTTTTAATACCTTTACCCACCACTTAATTATAATCCTTTCAGCCCTGATACCTTGGTTTTCGGGTCCTTTTCTCATCAACAGGGGAGAAAGTTTTTATCAGCACCCTCTCTATGAAGACCTGCACCTAGTGCCTTGTCTTCACCCCCCAGGGCCAGTTTGTCTTTGTTCCTCTTGCTCTAATACATCATACTAGAAAGCAGGTGACTGAGTAAGAACTTTGTCACCTTCAAGCCACCATATTTTCAGAATCCTTTCTCCCTTCATTGCTTTACTATTCAATTATTTCTCTTTTTCCTCTCCATGCCTGAATTATTTTACCTAAATAGAGGGAATAAAAATCTTTACAGAGTAGGAGACCTGAGTTTTAATATACCTCTGCTAATAGCTGTGTGGCCTTATGCAAGTCAATGTTTCTAGAATTATGTTCTCAGTTGTAAAATGTCCAAATTGGTAAAATGATTTCTAGGGTCCTCTCCAGTTCTACAATTTAGATTTTACCATTCTAGAAAGTAAAACCCAAATTGAGAGGAGGAATATACGTAGGTAGCACAGGACAGGCACAAAAGATCAACTGCAAATTCTGGGAACTAACAATAATCTTTTTGTCTTAATAAAATAACAAAATATTATACACAAGACTAATTTACAGTATCACTAATTTTAAAAATCATGGGTAGTGAATATGGCTACATGTTTTAAAGCTAATTCTATGGTTCATTTAGATATCTATTAACCTAAATTGAATACCTTAATATTACATATTGGTCTCCATAATTTTCTGATTTAGCCCATAAGTGATGAACAATCATGGGTTCTCCGTGTAACTATGCCTGAGAGATAGAATTACTTTGCATCTGTATTCATTTTAAGTCACAGTACACTTATTATCAAATATTGCGGCTAAAATCAGAAACAAATTCTATCATATAAAAATCTTCCTACCTCCAAAGTTTAATGGGAAGTGCAGATTAAATTGTGCAGTGCAAGTTTTCACATCCATTCAGAAGAAATGCAATATTTCTCTTCTTTATCAGAAGGAAGGAGAATGTGGTAAGAATAACTCCATGGATTCCGGGCAAATATTAACACTTAATTGACTGTCCCAAGCCTTCTCTACAATCCAACAGAGAGAATTCTGGAAAACAAGTAACATTCTAATCCTTCACTCTAAATACATTGTTGGGTTTGTTTTTTTTACATATTTGAAAATATGTGAAATCAAAAGTCAAAGCAAAGATTTTGTTTGTCCTGGAATATAAAGTAGACCCATACCTCCATTTATTATTCTAAAGATTTTGTGATTTAAAAGTATTTAAATCAATAGACTTGCCAATTATGGCAGATATTTTGTTTTAACATGTTAGACAATAAAGTAGAAAAAGTATAAAAACATGGGAGACTTGATATCTACCCTTGAAGAATTTACAACTTGATTCAAAGAGCATGATATACACAACATAAAGAACAACTGCAAGGGAAGTTCAGACGAGCAAAATTTGTAGTAGGATGAATAATGGCACCCAAAGAGATCCACGTCCTAATCCTAACCCCTGTTATTTTACATAGTAAAGGGAGCTTTGCAGATGTGTTTAAGTTAAAGATCTTGAGATGGGGAGATTATCCTGGATTATACGGGTGGGCTCAATTAAATCACCAGGACCCTTATAAGAAGGAGGCAAGAAGGTCAAAGGCATTAGTAGAAGATGTGATGATTGGAGCAAGACATAATATAGATGCAAGAAACGGCCACACACAGGCTGAAAAGGCAAGGAAATGATTCTCCCTTCAAGCCCTGTAGAATGAACCAGTCCTGCCAACAACTTGACTTTAGTCTGGTGAGACTCATTTTGGACTTTTGACCTCCAGAACTATGAGAGAATAAACTTGCATTGTTTCAGTTCACTAAAAGTTTATGGTAATCATTTACGACAGCTATAGGAAACTACTACAGTCATGAATGACTTGACAAAAAAAAAAGTTAAAAGTGATCCCAAATAATATACTAAAGTATAATGTAAGTGAATTTTTAATGATGATGATGATAACACCTAATATTAGGTGGGAACACTTTTCCCCACTCCTGCTTTCAAGGACAAGAGTTTTTATCTAACACAATCTTAATCTCTCCTGACCTTTTCATCACTCAGGCCCTGATAATAAGGAGTGATGTTTATTTAGTTTGGGAAAAAATATCAGGGCATGTTCATGCCATTCTCCCTGAAAAATAAGCTGCCTTTAGGGATAAGCATGTTCTTCTCTTTTCCTCTGAGAAGCCTAGCCTAGGTGGTGCTGTAAGACAGGGTGGATGACTATGATTATAGGGTATGTTCAACAACTAAACTGCATCCTCCAAGAATCTCTCTGTCAGTAATAAAGTGATGCTTTACCTCTACCTTCATTTTTTCTAAACTCAAATTGTTCAGAACCTGGGTGGGGAAGAGGGGTGCTATCTATTGTGAGTTCTCAAAACCCCGACTGCTAATATTTACGGAATGCATACCATGGGCCAGGCACAGCAGAAGATACTTTGCTAAGTTGTCTCATATAATACTCATAAAAACCTTAGGAAACATGTACTGGTTTTACTTGCATTTTGCAGAAAATAAAACTGAATCACAGAAAGGTTAAATAAGTTGCTCAAGTTCTCACAACTTGGAAACAACAAATCTGTGATTCATGCCCAGGTCTTTCTAACCTCGAAGCCTAGGCTTTTGAACACTCTGCATAAGTCCCTCCTTTCTGGAGGGTGTACAGTTAGAACTGAATACTAATGATAATTCTTTTAAAAATAAAAATTTTAAAATTTTAAAAAAGTTGTTTTTCTGGCACTCAACCTTTGTCTGGTTTCTTTTTAATAAAGTTGCTATATACAAAGATCAAATGAAAAACAGACACTCTGATCACAAGCAGTCTTGTTCTGTGCACTAATTTAAATACTATTAATTGTCTGGGTCACTTATAATTTACCTTTCTCATGAACACAAACTAGACTTGATTACAAAAACAAAAACCTGTTTGAAAAGATTTCACCACTTAAAATACGGCCACCCAGAAAGCCCTTAATCTTATATGGCATGAAACCGGCCTCACTCAATCGGAAACTGCCTAAAGGGTAATCTCAAAAACTGATGCTCACAGCTGAAAATTAAGATATCAGACTTTCATCTCATTTGACAAGTTTTATTTCACTTTTGATTCCACCTCCTTCCCCTTTTCTTACCCTACAGGCAATAGACCCTATATTTCTTACTTCACAGAGGATTTAATAGGTAGTCACAATTCTACAGCTGGACATCCCACAAAGCAATATTCTCCATGATAAATTTCAGTCATTTCTGACCCTCAGCTTTCCTTTGAGAGCCATATCAACCATATTGATAAGACCTCATATTACCATCTCAGGAGTATAACAAGGTTAAGACGATTGCTGTCTCAGCAAAATGCTGAGCTTTTGATTCATGCCTTTATAACAACAAGGTTGGGTTACTACAATTTGTTGTTGGCATCCCTCCCAGAATACTCACTGCTTTGACTTGACTTTGTAGAGGATTCAGCAGTCAGAGTGTTCAACAACTAATACAGAAATGCCTGCACATACCATATCAGTACCACAAACATTATGTTGAAATATAGAATTAGTTTGAAAAATTGTTGGTACAGGTCCTTGCTTTTAACCCTATGAAGAACAATGAACTTTTTCCTTCCAGAAACAAGCCTTTCATATATAACCCTGATGTACAGCTGACAGTGGCTCAACAGCTCTAAGCTACTTTACAAGAATGCCACACTTCACTTAGCTTAAGGCCCTGATCAGAAATCTGAAAAAAAATCTCTTTTGAAAAGCCTAATATATTGTCATTCAATGCCCACTTGATAGCACATTAGCTATGTTGAATGTGAAAGCACTTTCACTAACAATGTTTTGTTTATATTTTATTTTTATATTATATATTATTATATATATCATATATTATATGTCATATATCACATGCTATCCTATCATATCATATTATATAATCTGCATTAGGTGCCTTACAGAAACTCAAACATACAATGCCCCAGTGTCTCAAGTCTCACTGAAAAACGTTTCTAATTAACACTTAAACATCTGGAGGAAGCCTCTTTCCATCTAACAGATGAGTACTTATCAAAGTGTCTTAATTTACTAAGGCTATTGTAACAAAGTACCATGAGCTAGATGGCTTAAAACAGAAATTTATTGTCTCACAGTTCTGGAGACCAGAATTCCAAAATCAAATTTCCTGCAGGGCCATACTTCTCTGAAGCCTGTAGGGAAGAATCTGTTCCATGCTTCTCTCCTGGCTTCTGGTGGCAGCTTGCCAGCAAACTATGGGCTCCCTGCCTAAGTCATTTGGTGTTCTCTCCATCCTTGTCTGTGTCTCCTCTCTCCATTGTCACCAGTCATATAGGATTAAGGCCCACCTTAATCCAGTTTGGTCACATCTTAACTAGTAGCATCTTCAAAGAATCTGTTGCCAAATAAGGTCACATCCACAAGACTTGACCATGTCCTTTTGCAGGGCCCAATTCAACCTATAGCACAAAGTATGGTCCTAAAAATTACCTACTTCAGAATTATCTGTGATGTTCATTAAAAACAGACTTGAGTGTTCTACTCTGAGAAACAAAAACTCTGGGGTTAGGCTGAGAATTAGAATTGTTTACAAACTTCCCAGGTGATCCTAATGTATACTAAATTTGAGAACCACTATACCAGACACTGTGAGCTCTAGGAGTCCATGTTCACAAAGGCTCATCCAGAACCTAGCATGCTGCCTGGCCCATAGTAAATGCTGGGTAATCATTACTTCTGTATATGAGTAAATGAACAGGAGATGAATCCATAAGGGTTTTCACAAAGTCCAGGACAGTGCTTCTGCTCTTGTAATCTGCTCAGCACTCCTGATAGGAATAGAGAAGCTCCAGGTAGGGTTGTAAGAGTTAGCAAAAAAAAAAAAAAAAAAAAAACAGGGCCAGAGCATCCAGTCAAATTTCACTTTCCAATAACAATGAATAATTTTTTTTAGTATAAGTATGTCCCATGCAATATTTTGGAATCCTAGCCTCAAGATACATACTCCTAGACTGACCCAGTATTTTCTCTTGGCTAGTGTCCCCTCCCAGCCATGTAGGGAACAGACAGCTATCTCTGGAAACAGAGGATATTAACAGGGAAGTCAGAGAAAACCTCCTTGGGCTCCTCTAACAGAGCTGTCAGGTTTACCCATAAGGAGCAAAGTGAGATTTCCCTCTGTCTTACTGCTCTAACTGGGCAGGGCCTCATCCAAGGATGGAGCGTTTGTTTCTCTGATTCCCTGCTATCTCATCTATTAAAAAGGAGATTAAAATGTTCCCTCATAAAGGTTGCTTGCTGAGTTACTGAAGTAACTTGTGTAAAGTTTAACAAGGTATTTATTTCTTCACCTCCACTTGCTTCAGAGCTTTTTTACTTTCAAAATGACCGTAATGCCATCACTACCATCAAACTCACATATACAGATATGCAGACACAACGATACACACAGACAACCATACACACACATGCGCACAAACGAATTTTTAGGCACCAGGTAAAAGACAGGTACAGTATAGCACAGAGGTAAAAAGAGAGGGCTCTGAAGCCAAGTATTTAAATCTCATCTCTGCCAGTTATGCTTTTTATGTGTGACTTTGGAAATTTATTAAATTTTTTGGTACTAGAGTTTCTTCATTTGCAAAATGAGAATAATAATGCCTACTAGACAAGGTTGTTGTGGATACTGAATACATTAATGCACATGGTGAGCTTCAATAAGTATTAGCTATTGTTATTTTTATCATCATCATCATCATCATCTCCATCCAATCCAGATAAGTAATTGACTCTCAATAACATCAGAGAGCCAGGAATTACTTCTCCAAGGAATCCAATCCCTCTTTTCTAAAGACTAGAAAAGTCCCCAGATGTCCTTCATTTGAAACAGGGAGGAAATAGTTAAATGACATCTCAGTAACTGGTGCTGATTTCCATCCCTGGCAGTTTCTAAAAAATATATAGTATGGAGATCTTTTTTTAATTGGCCTAAATAACCAGGAGTAGGAGAATACCTTAGAGAGACTCTACATGTATCTAACAATGAGTTGTTAGAAAAATTGAAAATTTTAGTCTTTAAGAAATTGTCTAAAGAGCAAAATATGAAACCCGGTATATTTAAAATGTCTCACCTATAGACCATAATGTGCCCATAAACAGGAAAATCATGATTCCACTGTCACTACTAACTTAGATTTTGTAAGGAATATATCTGACTTTTCTCATTGTCCATCACTATCTCACACAATGCCGTTTACCCAACAAATAATTTACCACTACACACATTGATTTTTAACAAGATAGACATTTACACATTAATCCATTTACTTAATAATTATTCATTGACTGCCTCTATGTGTGAGAGGCTGTAGAAAAAGGAGTGAACAAAGCAGAAAAATTGCTTTCATGGAGCTTATATTCTAGTGGGGCTGGGAGGAGAATCAGCTTTAAAAAAGGGGAAAATATATAGTGTGTCATTTGGTGATAAACCCTATGAATAAAAAGAAAGGTAGGAAATGTACTTTTACTTAGAGTTGTCTGGGAAGACCTCACTGATATTTTCTCACACACCAGAGAGAGGTGATTGAATGTGTCCTGCAGATACCTACACAGAGGGAACTACAATGCAAAGACTTTAAGACATACTTGGCTAAGATAAAAGAGATCAGCTTGGTTGAAGCAGAGAAAACTTGGGAAAGAGTAGCAGATGATGTCAGAGAAAGACTAGATAATAAAAAGCATTGTAAGCTCTTAAAATACATGTATATATATATATATAAATAACATTGTTGTAAGCAAATACACATATATGCATATATATTTATATATCATTTTGCAAATGTTTGTATGTATTGTTGAGAATTTTGATTTTTACCCACAATAAAAATAAATAAAAAATTAAAAAAAAAAAAAAAAAGCATTGTAAGCAATTACATGGACTTTTACGTTTACTCAACTGAAATGAGAAATCATCAAGGTTCTGAGCAGGGGAGTAGCAGGATCTAGCTTATCTATTACAATGATCACACTGGTTGCTGTATGGAGAATGACTATGGGGTAATCAAAGTAAGACTTTTAGAGGGCAATTGCAAAAATACAGGTGAGAGATGATGGTGGCTTGGGCTAGGAGGAGAACAAAGAAAGTGGTAAGTGGTTGAATTCTGTATAAATTTTAAAGGTACTAAAGAACGTGGTTTATGCTGTTGCGGCTGTTGTGATGAAAAACCCAAATGGCACTCGGAGAGAGCGGAAGAACCAGGCTTTATTACATGCACGAACCCAGAAAAGAGTTCAGTTTCCAGGTTCTGGGCCCCCAGCTCCAGTTTTCTGGAGTTTTATTGGGGTCTGCAGGCTCCCATTCATTGGCTAACGAGTTGGCGGGTAGAATTTTTCTGTTACCTTAGGCAACTAAGAAAGCGTGGTTACAGAAGCAGAACTGCAGGTTATGAAATCATGCGGGCAGGGTTACAGAGCCAGAAGTGCAGGTTCCAGTTCTAAGGCAGGAGATTCTTATCAGAAAAGGGGAAACGGGAGGTCTGCAGTGAGTTTTCCTTATCATTTCCCCCCTTTGATGCCCTTATAATTCCCATAGGTCATCATCTGTACTCAGGGGTCTGTATCCCCTTAGGGCTAGAATCTTAGTGGTAGGTATGCGTGATATCATTGTTTCAATGAACCTGATGAGTGCCTTTATCAGGCATGGGCCAAAGACGGCCGCTATGAGCAAGATGAATAAGGGTCCGGCCAGGGGCAGAAGCCAAGAGGTCCACTGCCCAAGGTTCCAGCCCCAGAACTCATTCAAGTGGTTTTTCCTCTTTTGGATTTGATGTCGAAGTTCTTTTACTTTGGTAGTGACTATTCCTGTCTCATTAACATAATAGCAGCACTCTCTTCCCCCAGGAAGATACATGTCTCCCCTTTCCTCACAAACTGAGGCTCTGGATAACTTATAACATTCTGCTGGCTTATAGGTATGGTGGGTAAAGGAAGAGGAGGGTTAGTATTTCCCTGAGAGCTGTTTCAACCTATCCATTGCTGAGAGAGGGGCAGTCTTGTAACAACCGGAGCAGGGCTGGGAACTGGCATCAGCCCTGAAGGAGAATAGGAATAACAGCCTAAGGCACAGAAACATCCTACTATGCACCAGTATGCTATAGCAATTAGGGTTCTATTCACAAAAGTCCAGTCCGCGGGGGCCACAGCCCCGAGTCCAATTCCAGACACCAAGGCGATCAGGCCGCATAAACACAGGCCCCACCAGGAGCAGGGGTCTATTCAGCTGGCATTCAGCAGGGTTGGTGCTCGAGGATCTCAGGTGATTCACACTCTCAAGGAGTGGTCAGGTATGTGTTGGGCTGCCCAGCTGTTCTGCTCCTTATCATGATGTGCCTTCTTGACCCTGGAATGATGAATCCAGGGGGTGATACCTGCAACTTTAAGAGCAGTGGGAATTACAGGGATTACAGTATGTGGACCTGTCCAAAAAGGCTGGAGAGGTTCTTTCCTCCAGTCTTTGAACAGACCTGGTCCCCTGGCTGATGAGGGTGCATCGGGTGTCCCAAGGGGATGAGATTTGGGGACAGGATAGTTTTATGTATTTCAGCTAGAGTTCCTCCAAGTTGCTGGAGAATGAAATCTAGGTTGGCCTCCCCCAGAAGCCTGAGACTTCCTCTGAACGCCCGGACGATTGGGGGTGGCCGCCTAAACAGAATTTCAAAGGGAGAGTAGCCTGTGGTCCTGGGGTGCACCTAACTTGGAGAAGGGCCAAAGGGAGTAAATCTACCCAGGGGGGACCAGTTTCCTGGCAGAACTTTGCTCGGGTGGCGTTGAGGGTTCGATTCATGCGCTCAACTTTCCCTGAACTTTGAGGCCTGTGCTACTTTGTTTTTTCATGTACAAACAGGTTAAAGTCTCGAGTCACATTTCGAAGCCCCAAGGCAGGGGCTTGGCTGAGTTGTTTCTTGATATTTTGAAAAGCCCCCTGTTGGACTTCTCCCCAGGCAAGAGATTCCCTTTCTGGCCCCACCAGAGTTTCGTAAAGGGGTCTGGCCATTGCTGCAAACCCTGGGATCCAGATGAGGCAGAACCCTGCCACTCCTAGAAACGGAGATGTCTTTTTGTGGTGGGTGTGGGGATGGAGCAGATCACCCTTTTCCGCTCAGGTCCTGGCGTCCAGAGCCCTTGTGAGATGTTGAACCTTAGGTATTTGATCAGCTGTGTACAGATCTGACCTTTTTCCACCCAGTCCGTGTTAAAAGTTGGAGGAGGGTTTGGGTTCTCTTCCAGCAACTTTCTTCCACATGAAGTTTCCATTCCTCGCTTTGGGGCATGGTGACAAGGAGAGTGAGACTGGTTCCGAGGCTTAAGCTTGCTGAGCCTTCAAGTTTGAAGGTAATCTGGGCCCCAAGTTTGGTTAGGAGGTCTCTGCCAAGCAGGTGAACCAGGCACTCAAGCAGGTACAGAAACTCATGAGTTACTTCATGGCCACTGAGTTGGCAGGTCCTTGACTGGCAAAAGGGCTGTTCGTTCAACTGGTCTCCAGTCACCCCTATTTAGGGTTGAGTCCTGCCAGCCTGATCAGGTGGTCTTGGGGCTCTAGTCGATATTTTCCTTTAGGGGTGCTTCCTCTTGGTGTCTGAGACTTCTGGGGGCACTCATTTTTCCAGTGCCCGCTGTCTTTGCAGTAAGTGCATTGGTCTCTGGCCAGTGGCATCCTCCAGGTGCTTGCCACTCGGCGACTTCGTCCCTATTGATGAACACTTTGTTGGCGACCTCTAGCGGTTGAGAGATGTTCATGCCTGCGAATTGTTCCAATTTTTGAAGTTTTTTTTCTTTTTTGATGTCTGCTGCCTTTTGTGCCACGAAAGCGGCGTTCACCATCTTCTGGTTTTCTGGAGCTTCTGGGTCGAAGGGTGTGTCATGTTCGTGGGTCGTTTAGCCCCTTCTTGGACTCCTCAGGGGAGCACTTCCCAATATAGTTGAAGCGCAGCCCGTCCCTGTTCAGTGCTAAAGTCCCAGTTAGGCTTAGTTTCCGGTGCAGCCACCCACGGGTGTAGGACACCAGAATGGGCCTGCTCTTGTCATGAGGCCAGGGTGGACTCTGCATCTCACGTAGGGGCATCTGCAATGCAGGCTGCACCAATCAGAGTCTCCTTGCCAATGGGGTTGCAGGACTCCCCTCTGGTGGGGTTGTCAGTTCTGCAAGGGCCGGGGGTTGTGTCGCCGCGTGATTTGCCTGTACTTCCAGGCCGGAAGGGGAGACTGAAGGAGGAGGCATCTCTGGGAGACCCGCCAGTGCTCCTAAGCCAGGAGGAAGGGCTGGGGCGGGTGGCACATATGGCCGTGGAGGCAGTGGAGGGTCTTCTTCCGAAGACCCCTGATAAATGACTGGTTTCTGGTGCCTCGCTTCTTGTGCAACTAAGACCCTGCTCTGTCCCTTCTCTCCAATGCACAAGCAAACCCAAGGGGGCAGAGTCCGGGCTATTTCTAACCAGGAGTCAATATAGGGAAACTGATCCGGGTGGCAAGGGGTTCCAGTGACTAATAGCCACACCGCACGTACCTTGGCTACGTCTAGGGTCCCTTCCAAGGGCCTGTCGACGTTAAAAGTGGCCACTTCAACTCACATAGAGTACGGAGGGTGCCAGGGTTCATCTGGATACCATAATCTCCGGAAAATCCCTTCCTGAAGTTCTTAAGCATGCAGTTCAATATAGTGGGTTTTTGACTGTGATGAGCCCATACCCTGTGTCAGTGGCGCAAGACAGACAAAGGTGGGGTGTCTCTTTCAAGGTCACTCAGATGCCCGCCTGTCCGCGTCCCTCGCAGGAACTTAGGCTCGTCTTAGCTAAGGCGTCCGGACAATTTTCCAGGTGCGCCGTTATGCCAGATGACGTAGCCGCCGAAGAAGATTGGGGCCCACGCTGACCCTGTGGCACAGGCCATAGGGCCACAAACTGGTACGACAGGCGCAAGCCCCTACCATCCACATTCACACACACAATCACTCAGAGGTTAAACAATCCCTCCCACAGGAATTGCCCTATACTGGAGTCTCCTCATGCAAGACCTTAGGAGATGATCAGTCTTCCGTCCCGAGACGGGCCTGACTGGGGCTTGGCACCCGGGTGCTTACCTTTTTGAAGTCTTCTGATATCGTTCAGTCCATCTCTCTCTCTTGAGTTCGACTGGGACGTGGGGACGCGGCCCACAGGGGTCCTCCTCGGAAGGAGGGCCCATCCAGACAACAGGAGGCACCTACCTCGTTCACTTGGAGATTGCCGTTGGCCGCGCCCTTCGGTCCCAAGCCGGAGGCACAATGGGCCTGCTCAGTTGGGTTTCCCGGTCAGGGAACCAAATGTTGCGGCTGTTGCGATGAAAAATCCAAACCAGCACGCAGAGAGAGAGGAGGAACCAGGCTTTATTATGCACGCAGGCCCAGAGGAAAGTTCAGTTTCCAAATTCTGGGCCCCCAGACCCAGTTTTCTGGAGTTTTTATTGGGGTCTGTAGGCTCCCGGTCATTGGCTAGCGAGTAGGCAGTTGGAATTTTCCATTACCTTAGGCAACTAAGCAAGCGTGGTTACAGAAGCAGAATTGCAGGTTACGAAATCAAGTGGGCAGGGTTACAGAGCCAGAAGTGTAGGTTCCAGTTCTAAGGCAGGAGATTCTTGACAGAAAAAGGGGGAGGCGGAGGGCTGCAGTGACTTCCTTATCAAGGTGGCCAAAGTGAGAAAATCCCTCACATGATAGGGCATGGAGGAAAACAATGTTACTCAGAAATCTAGCCTCCTAGCATTACCTAAGGATATTCCTAGAGCCAATTCAAGCCCACAAAAGTATAAGAATTAAACTCCAATGACACATAAGCATTTTTCGTTTAGGAGAGTGAAATATTTGTCAAACAAAATATTTCTCTCTGAGGATTAGAATACAAACTCCTTTCTCTCTGAAAACAAACAAAATAAAACAAACACAATTAAAGTCAGAGGCTAGATTATTCTGAGTCACCTAGACTAAAGCAAGCCAATATAGACTATATAGTGAGGGCAACTTGTTTCCAAAACATGAGGGTTATCTACCAGTGTATTGAGTCAACATTTCTGCTGTAATGAGTAGATTGAAAACTTCTGAGAATGAACTAAGCTGTTTAGGAATACCTGATGCATCTTACTACCATTTTTCTGG
Organism: Tolypeutes matacus; assembly: GCA_026826555.1. NCBI lineage: Eukaryota > Metazoa > Chordata > Mammalia > Cingulata > Chlamyphoridae > Tolypeutes > Tolypeutes matacus. Next base: position 21,544,363 of record JAKSZT010053770.1, read on the forward strand.
GACACTTGCCCATATCCTTTGCAGCTGTTCCAGCAAGGCATAAATGGGTGACTAGAAATAGTTTCAATTACAGAGAGCTAGGAAGAGGCAGGGGTTAGCGAGTCTTGGTTCTTCCTGAAAGACTCAACTTCAGCGGTGACCAAAATGTTAAAAAGAAAATTTTTTTTTTAAGTATTTTTCATCACTTCTTAAAACATTATATTTATATTCAACTTCTTAAGTTGGCTTTAAACAACAAAACAAAACACTCAAGAAAAATATGAATGCTCAGACTCTTTTCTAGAAAAACAGAATTTTCATTGCATGGTTGATAGTTTTCTGTTAGAGAGAAGGCAATGAAATGCAAAACAACATTTCTGTAGTTTTCTCTTCTGAAACAAGTGCAGACATACACATTCACAAACACCTTATAAATCACACTGGCAAATATTCACCAACCACAAAATCAAAATCTGTAAAGCCTACATCTCGTAAGAATATTTTAGTTGCAATTATGTTTTCTGCAGACAGAAAATCTGACTCAAACTAGCTCTTGAAAAATATTGGCTTTCTGTGTAATTTTAGTTTAGGTACTACTTGTTTCAAGGTTCAAATGGTGCTATCATTACCTGAATTGAAAAGTATATAGGATGTGAAATCAAACCAGGGCTCCAGGTTCAACTCTACCACTTTCTTTCTGTGGAATATTAAAGAAAGCATAAACTCTGTGAATCTCAATTTGCTTATCTGAAAACAGTGATAATAATAGCCCTATGATGTAAGATTAAATTAGAATGTACAGAAAAGTATTACTGAAATTCTAAGGTATCATACAAACATTAAAGATAAAAGCATATACCTTTCTTCTTAATATAGTGTGTTAAAGAAATTCCAGCTATGAGAAGTTGGCAGAGGAGGTGAGTGTGACAAAGTTAGCTAAGGGGTGGCAAAGAGGGAGAACTCCAGGAATTTGGAGCACCACATGAAAAAGGAAGTCAGAGCATGAGAAAGAGCCACTGTGAGAGAATTTTTACTATGTCTTTTCTTGTTTTTACAGCTCCATGTCACAAACTATTCAGCAACAATATAGTTAATGCAATCATCCCAACAAGCAGTTGCCAAAGCTGTCTCTGAAACTCAAAGGCCCTCTTCTATATTCCAACACTTGGACAACAAAGGAAATCAATTGAAGATAAAAGAAGTTAGATAATACGTTTTTATATGGAACAAAAAATTTCACCATAGAGCTAACATCTAGCTGGCAAGGAAGGAAATAAGATTTTTACAAATTTGTACTCCTTCATTTTTTCAGCAAGTGTGTATTGAAAAACCAGTTACTATATGGTTAGCAATGAGTATACAAAGAAATGAAACGCTGTCTCTATTTTCTTGGAACTAAGTCTAGTAAAGGAAATTTACATAAATAAATGATGAAAATACAATTTGAAAAATTGTCTAATAGATATCTACATGCTATAAAGACAGAGAAGTAACTACTATAAAATTGAGGGAAGGCAACACAAAGGAGAAAACATTTGAGATGATCATGAAGAATGAATGGGAGTTTATGGAAAAGGGGGGGATGGTCATCCAGGAATAGGGAAAGGCAAGTGGAAAGTCACAGGAACCTGAGAGCGCAATAGCACATTGCTCAGTGTGTCTAAAGCACAGAAGGGTTAGGTGACGTGGTTGGTAAGAGAGCTTAAGATTAGACTGTAGGAAAGTCTATGTTTGGGGCTTATACTGGGAAAAAGAAATGCTGATTTGTATTTAAAATTTGTATTTAAAATGCTAACTCTGGAAGAATTGTAGAATGTGGATTGGCGATTAGCGGGGACAGTACACAAAGGCAGAGGTAGTGAGAATAAAGAATAATAAATTATTTGAGAGATCTTTATGAAACAGCTCAGTGTCTGATTGGATCTAGAGGATGCTAGGGATTTGCTCTGAATTAATCCTAGGTTTCTTTCTTTACAATGGGAATAGCATCACTAAAAAAAGTCTGGGTTTTCAGGAGGAAGAAGCTATTTGGACGTCATTTGAAGTTTCCCTGGACTATTCCATGTGGCAGTAGAATAAACCATTCTGGAGCCCAGGAAAGAGAATTGAGCTAGAGAGATAGATATTTGAGGATTATTAGCATAGAGTAGGAATTGAACTTCTACAAATATAATCTTCCTAGAAAGACAGCATACAGTGTAAGGAAATCTGTAAATTAGTGAATTGGGTTGAGGTGTAAAAGCAAGAAAGAAACTGGAAAGAATGACTTTCAAGAAGTCTAATAGGTCCATCAACAGATGAATGAATAAACAAAATGTGTACAATGGAATATTATTCAGCAATAAAACAAAACGAAGTTCTGACATGTTACAACATGGATGAACCTTGAAAACATTATGCTGACTAAACTAAGCCAGACAGAAAAGGACAAATATTCTTTGAATCCACTTCTATTAAATATCTAAAAGTGCCAAATTCAAAGTAGATTACAGGGTACCATGAGCTGAGGGTGGGGGTGGGATTGGAGATTTACTGTTTAATGAGTACAGAGATTCTGTTTGGGACAATGAAAAGGTTTTGGTAATGGATGGTGGTGATGGTAGCACAACATTGTGAATGTAAATAACAGCACTGAATTGTACACTTAAAATGGCTAAAATGGCAAATTATGTTGTATACACACACATATATCACTATGTAAATATATGTTACCACAATGAAAAAATAGTCTAATTTCCTTCTGGGTGCCTCCTGAAGTACCTTTACATACTCAAGGCATAGCATAGAAAGTGGCACCTGGCAGAACCTTCTATGAACTCCTGGGGGTAAGGAACTATATATGATTTATCATCGTAACCTTAAGCTATGGATAGCATTTAGTTCTCAATTAATATTCAATACTTGAAAAAGAGAGAACATTATCTGGGGCTTGGGGAAAATGCTAGAAGGGAAAAATAGCAGGAACAAAAGAGATTTTATTTGGAGTGGAAAATGAAACAGAAAAAAAGTTAGAAATTCACAGGGGCATGAGTCTACACTGATATGATAAACTGAATAAACAAATGAGTCATAAAAAACAAATCCTCATTACAGAAAAATTCTAAATAATATATTTAAATGCTCCCCTTTTAGGAAACGGTGTTTAATTACTCCCTTCCTTGAATGTGGGCTGCCCTTAATTACTCATCTTCAAGGAACAGAAGATGGAAAGGAGAAAAATAGTAACTTACATCAGAGAAACATGGAAAGCACTATCTTAACCAAATGCTCAAATTAACATGATGTGATATTTATATTGATATCATATACCACCTGATATGACTAGAAAAGCATTTCACCTCTATGGCATTCTTCTCCAAAACCCATGACTCTTATCTAATCATAAGAAAAACATCAGAAAAATCCAAATTGAGGGACATTCTACAAAAAAAACTGATGACTACTCCTCAAAAGGGTTAAAGCCATGTAAAACGCAGACTGAGAAACTCTCACATATCAGGGACCACTAAGGAGACAGGATGCCTAAATGCAATGTATTGAATCCTGGAATAGAAAAGACCATTAGTTAAAAATTAATGAAATACAAACAAAGTCTAGAATTTAGTTAATGTTGGTTTCTTATTTTTGACAAATGTACTATTGCAATGTAAGATGTTCCTATTAGACAAAAATGACCACGGAGTATATGAAAAATCTCTGCAGGATCATTGCAACTTTTCTGTAAATATAAAGTTATTCCAAAATAAAAAACCTTATTCATGAAGGGGAGCGAGCAGTGGGCAGCTATTATATGGAATCAGGGGAAAAAATGGAGAAATAACATTAAGCATTAAAAATATACTTCCCAAGTGACAAAAGGAAAGAAGGGTAAAAATTATTGAATATAGATATTTGTAAGCATGTGCACTAAATATTAAGATTGTACATCGCAGAAGAATCTCATTCTTTCTAGATATGAGGCAGGAGCTTTAAAAAAAAGAGAAAGAGTTTGGAAATATTGTTAGACCTTTAAAGAGAGCTATGCAGTTTTGGAAAGTGGGAAAGAAATGTTAGAAGCAGAGTGCCAAGCGGCGATGGGTTCCACTGGAGGTCATACACCATGAGTGAGCAATGCTCCCAGTACAGTTAGGTCATTTACTTTAGGAACACTCAGCAGTTTAGGCTAGTAGCAAAAAAAAAAAAAAAAAAGATGTGGTTTCATCAATCCAAAGAGGAATTGGCCAATATTCCTACATTGTTATCGACAGTGATACATAAGGATACTGATGAGGGACAAATTGAAATGTTTCACTTATGGTCCAAACTACATGGGAAAGGAAGTGAGTACAGAAATGACTATCGGGAAAATCGAAAATATTGTAGCAGTCCCTTTCAAACTTGTATGTGCATATGAATGTTGTTAAATTGCAGAATCTGATTCTATAGATTTGGGAAGGGGCCAGAGGAGTCTGCACTTCCAACAAGCTCCCAGGTGATGCCAATGCTGCTGGTCCATGGATCTCATTTCAAGTAGCAACAAGTTAGAGGACCTAGAGGTCTCAAAGAGGTCAAAATGGAGTATAAGGAAGTCACTGAGAATTGTAGAAAGATATGCAGCTGTGGGAATTCAAGGACACAGAATTCTGGAGTGGACTGGTATAAGAGATTACAAAGCCCAAGGAGTAACCCTGGACATAAATGGCTGAAGTGAAGTAGCAGTGAACATTTTGAATAGAGGTTCCAGTGTTTGATGGGCCCGCCCCGTAGACATTTAAGCCATACAGGATGAAGACAGTTTGAGTCCAGAGGAAAACTGTTGGCCAAGTGTTAAATTCTTCAATGCATCTGGAGAAGAGAGACTTAGAAACTACTAAAGGGTGGTATAACCTGATGAGTTTGAAGGGCATATAGAGTTTTGTCCATGTTTTGGAAGAAAAACTGTCAGGACAAAGCAATGTATGCTGATCCCACTTTCTGAGAGGCAGGAAAGTGGAAGAATGAGCAGGCCCTTATGGATGGTTTGGAGGGGAAACTTTTCAAATAAGCTTCACTAGCAACCATAATTTACTAGTAAATTCTAGCTAAATAAGATGGAAGTAGACAAAATCAGTGAAAAGGATTCAGGTTATAAGGAAAATTGAGGGCATAGTGTGACAAGTTTGGAGGGAGGTTAACAGAGGAAGGCTGGAATGAGATGGTGAGAGTAAATGGAAAGCAGCCCCATCTTGTCCTTTGAATGATGACCACGAAAGTGGGCATGAGAGAGGAGGAGAGCTAACAGCTAGAGAGTAAGGCCAAAAATAAATCATTGTATTCCCAGGAATCGGGAGAAATCACCAAGGAAAGAAAGACTTTTCTCTAAAATACAAAATTCGTAGTTCTGCATGTATATTTAAACAAAAAAACAGCAAGTGTGCCTCTTTGGTTGACAATCTTTCAATTCTGAGGAAGATAATATCTGCTCAGTGGCAGTGGTTGAGGACTTTACAGTCATATGATTATAAGATTTATTTTAAATTCTGATATATGAAAAAGTGGCTTTTTGTCTCCTTCCACTGTTGATTCTCATGAAAAGTCTGCTTATCGTAGGTTTGGGGAAATGTAGCTTGCAGCCCTGCAGTGACTGACAGGAGTGCTAACACAGGGTGTAATCCAGAATGGCAGATTAGAGATGGGGCCTTTAAAGTGCTTCTGCATTCTAATTAGCTGACAGTCATGATAGATAGAAGCTTCAGACACTGACGTTTTCACTTCGGCCAAGGACAGAGGTCATCTAATATATATTAATATGAGTAAAGTTTAAATCTGCCCATTTAATATGGGAGAGTTTAGGTAAACTTGCATTAGCTTCTTTGGTTGATAAATGAGATGATGCAAGACTCTAAAGACGTCATTTATTCTGTAAATTAATAGAGATTGAATATCATCTTATGGTAAATCACCCCTTTTTTTCAGCAAAAATATCCCTGAACAGTAACAAAAATGGGAATATTTTATAATCATGTTAAAAATCTTAGTGTCATCATTTTCAAAGCTATTTACAAATTCTATGTCTCATGAATGAACATTGGGAGAAGGTTCTTTGAGGAGTGGAGAAAACTGGAGATAACAGTGAATATACTTGTATCCTTAAAAACACACATTTGTTTTTAGTGTTTTATTCCCCATAATTCTTCACAATGATGTAGTACATTTAGAGTTTTAAAGTCTTCAATTGAAACCCCTCTACCTTCTCATATTCTTGCCTACAGTGATTTAAAGAAACAAGATCAAGATTTAGATTTATTTATTAAGATAAATCTTATAGCTTTTTTTATTTATAAATAATAATGATTTTGCCCTGTCCATGAGTTATACAGTGTTGCAAGAAGGCTTCTAGAAAATTTAAGATATATTTACATTCTCTAGAATTCTAGATCTCTGCTGGGTAAAGTCAAATAGACAACTACTATATCTTCTAAAAAGATTAAGTCACAACTTGTTCCTTAACCAACAATGGGTCCTGGAGTTAAGCTTATTTATTTAACAAATAGTTGTTTACCTTTAAGTGTCTCAGAAATTGTGCTAAGTATCTGGATTTAAAACATATATAATGCCAGGTGTGCATGAAATCTCGGTGGAGCTGCAACTCCTACCCTACAGCTCAATGGACTCATCCAAGTCACCTGGTGAGGAGACAACGATGGGAAATGGCCATCCCAGGGAATGGAGAGGGCCTGCATCTGCAGGCAGGATCATCCCACCCACCATATCCATGGGATATAAGCCCTCTCTCACTTGGAGTTGGAGTGGACATCACCATCCCAGTCCCCTCAGGATTGAGGGAAGAACTATGGACTAGAGTGGACTTGATGGTATTCTCTTGTTCACATATGGTGATTCTAGCAATGGAAGAAATTATAACAATGAGGTGGAGCCAGTGGCCACTTGACACTTTTGGGGAAGGGAGGGGATGAGCAGTTGAAATACAGGGGCTTCTTTGGGAGTTAGAGGTTGTCCTGAGTACCGTTGTGGCAACGATGTAGGCCATTTTAAATCAGCACACACCGCTCAGAACTGAGTGAGAGAGAGTGTGGTCTACGGTGTGAACTGTGGTCTATGGTTGGTGGCAAGGCTCCAGGATGTGTAAGTTCATTGAGGGTGGTGGGCCACATTTGTGGGAGATGTTTGTGTGGGAGGTGGTGGGAGGTGTGGGAGGTGGGCAACATGGGAATCCCAGTGGGTTCTGTGTAATATTTTGGGTAATCTAAGCACCTCTTAAAATATATGTATATATATATATATATAAATAACATTTTTGTAAGCAAATACACATATATGCATGTATATTTATATATCATTTTGCAAATGTTTGTATGTATTGTGAGAATTTTGATTTTTACCCACAATAAAAATTAAAAAAATAAAAAATAAATAAAAACATATATAAAACAAGATTCCTAGTCTTAAAGAATCTATACCTTAATATAGAACAGTATATATAAGCATTATAAATATAATTAGCCATCAAGGCAGCATAAGATTAAATGCCATGTGACTAGTGTAAAGACACCTAATCTCATTTCTTTCACAAACATTCAGACTAAATATTCTTCAGATAACCTTTGCCTAAGGAGCAAAGTATTCAGTAGTTACTAAATGAATCACAGTTCAGTCCAACATAAATTCATTGTTTTGTCAATGTCATAGTTTTGAGTCATTTCTTTTGATGTCTGACACACAGTAGAACTCAACAAATGTTGATCATTTGATTGAATGAATGAGTGATTGAGTGAATCAAGGAATGTTGAGGTAAAATATTAGTGAAATGCATAATATTCCTCAGAAGTTTCTTCTGAAAACATGAGGCATTTTAGTTTTAAGTACAGATAAAAATTGAATCTAAATTTTCATTCTGTTTTATTGGACTTTAACTAAGTCCAATGAAAATGTCCTGGCAAATTTCCTTCCAAAGCAGTAACATTCTCTCCATCTATTATTTGTTTTATCCAAGCAAATATCTTTTCAGTGAGGTTAGCATGATTTTCTCAGTAATGTTTTCTTGGAGGTATGTCTTCCTACATATTTCATTTATTTTCACAGTATTTTTATTTTTTATTTTTTTGGAAAATAACTATTTTCAAGAAATCGGAAGCACACTTGTCTTCTAAGTCAATTGATGAGTGCAATTAGTTCCATGTATTTCCCAACTGTAGGCCAAGCTGCTCTTTAATCTCTCCTTGTTCTTAGAGGATGTTGCACACTTCCTTGACAATCTGCTTCAAATAGTGGCCACATTCTGAAAATCCTCACTATAAAAGCCCATTTCCTCTTAATATAAGTTCTGCTAATTTAGGATTGTTACCTTTTATTCTTTTTTCCGTTTTAAGATGACTTTTAATAATCCAGATACTGTAGGGTAATATGAATAAATTATTAAAAAAATATTTCCTTGTCCAATTTAGTGATATTTTTACTTGCTTTTTTTCTCCTATCTACTTGTTCTCAAATTAAAGCCTGGGTAACTATGCTATCTCTTTCTATGCTTACCAGAAGGCAGATACAAAAGTAAATTTCAAGGAACAACTGAAAAAGTGATAACAAAAGGCATAATACATATTAATAAACCTGAAAAATATTCAACCAAGGGCCTATTATTATTCTTTACATCAAAAGAATAGACAGAAACCAAGCTTCAGAAGTGAACATAAAGGGAAAAAATGATAACAACAAAACTTGGAAATTAGATGAAACATCACAAGGCTGAAAGGGGTTCAAGCAGAGAAGTCAAAATATCCAGAAGGAAATAGAAAAAATGAGTATGACAAGAATTATGAATATGGTATGTTACTAGGCAATTGGTAGTTATAATCACATAGAATTAACATTATCTTATAATATGTTCTTTATTTTAAAAAAGTAATTCCTGAAACATATTTTGCTTGATTGGTTCTGTAGTGTGTGTATCCAGGGTCTAATCACCATATACTTGTATGAAAAAATTCTCACAAAGTACTCAACCTAAATCTGTTGGTTGGGTGCTGCCTGTACTAACTTGTAAAATAATTTGAATCTTGCACTATAAGAATGATGAGGAAACCTCTTCTAAAAATCATGGTTATTTGTGCTTTAGTATGGAAATTTGAACTTTGTGTTTATAAATCCATCATATTTTTTTAAAAGCTTAATGTTTATTCATAAAAATCTAATGCTCACTTTGTAGACAGAAATTAAAGTATTTACAAGTATTAAAAAAAAAGTAATTCCTTTAGATTTCACCTTTTCAATTAAATGCATGAGGTACTTCTAATGTGAATTAACTAAATAACTAGCTATTCATGAAATTATTCATCAGAAATAAAACATTCTAACTGGTAAAATAATGCAATTGACTTCTAGAAAATTATCATCCTTTGATCATCCTGACAGATGATGATCTTTATGAGAAAAAACTAAGTAATCAAATCAAGAATACAACAGGATTTCATAAAGTTCCAGTTTCTTTCACATTATAATCTCCAAATAATTCATAGTTTTCATCATTATTTCAGATTTCTGGGAAGATCCACAGAATGAGTACAAGCAAAATGTTGCTGGAAAATAATGATAAAGATATCACAAAATTTGGAACTTGTTTATTTTCCACTTTACCCCAAAAGGTGTATAGACAGTAAATTCCTCAAAACAAAGAGCTTGTGCTTTGGTTCATCCCTGTATTCCCATTTCCCAAGAGAGAGAACAGTTCCCTGACTCACAGTCATTGCAGGAATGCAAATTAGGAATGCCTTCACAAAGCTATTCATAAAACTAGTTCACTAATTAGGTGTGTCTTCACTGACACCTTCAATATTTTCCATTCATTATTTAAAGAATAATATTTATAAGATGAAAAAATTCATACAATGAATAGTATATTCATAGTATATTTCTACAACATGATATTAACATTGAAAAAGCAATATCCCTGTAGATTCATAATTAGTAAGAAACATTAATAGATGATAGATTGGATTTTAAAAAGCACAAAAATGGTGAATTTGCCAATTTAGAGCTCATGTTATAAAGTTCACATGTGGGAAATGTAGAGAAACGCAGGAGTTTCCTACCTAATAAGCAGTGGAGAAAATTTACAGAATCAAAAAAGATATATGAACTGATATTCTACAAAATAAATATGAAAAGGAAAACTTCAACAGATTATGTGAATCTAATATGCAGGGTTTAATTAGGCTCCAGAGAACCTGAATAAGAATAAAAGGGCTGCCTGAAAATGGAATGTATACACAAAGGAAGGAAGCTGATGAAACTGCAAGAGTGGGAGACTATCAGGACATGAAAGCTCCATTAGGACATTAGATCTTAAAAAGAAGAGACAAAGAACACTGGGACAAAGGCCAATTCATAGCAGAAGGCATAGGAGGCACACAAAGGGGAGCAGATTGTCAATACAGGTCTGATGACTGGATGAGTGAGCGAACAAATGAATAAGTGAATACATTTATGTTTTAACTATTTTAAATAACTTGATTTAACCAAAAAAAAAAAAAAAAAAAAAAAGGTTTTGCCCTACAGAAATAGTTCTCCAAGGGTGATAGTACAAGAACTCAGAGGGTCTTAAACCCATTCCACAAGGTTGGGTGATATCTCTGGTAAAATAGTTTCAAAATATAAATTTTGTCTCTGGAATGAAATAATCATCTTCTTATAACATGGCATAAGAATTATTTATTGTGATGAAGAATCAGGCTTAGGATATGTAGGATATTTTTAACACTACTTTTGCACTGTCAAAGTAGTTCACGAACAACTTTGAATAATCACAAGGTGATGTTAGGAGAAAGTTTGTTTAAAAAAAAAAAGACCCTACAGATAAAATGTTAAATAAATAACTCTTGGAATGAAAAAGAAGTAATGGACAAGGACTATGAAAGGAAGAAGAAATAAATGGAAGAAAGGAAGGAAGGGAGGGAAAGGGGGAAAGAGGGGGGGGGAGGGAAAGAGGGAGGGAGGGACAGAGAGAGCCTGGAAAGGAGAACAAAATCCATGGCATTTGTGAGTTGAAGTATGGCAGATTTCAAGTGTTACGGGATTTTGCCTAGGTCCTAGGCTAAACTACAGGAAATGAATTTCAAGAGCACACCACATTGATTAGGCCAGTAATTTATTAAGTTAGGGAGGGAAGAGAAATGGGAGAAAATAATAATCATAGGTCCCAGGTAGAGAGGAGGGGGATGAAGAGGACCGATTTACAGACTACAGTTTCCCATTATAGATTATACATGCCCAGGTTTTACTTGCGTATTGATCCAGATGGGGACGAAGAAGGCCAGACAGGGGTCCAAAGGCAAAAGAGAGAGAGGAGAGAGATTCAAAGTTTTTGCTTGCTTTTTAAACCATTATATATTCTGCTCCTTTGCTAATGGCATGGGAGGAGTTCCAGCTGTTTGCTGTTTTGATTGATTACCCCACCCATCAATCCCCAGGAGGACCCAATGATAAGGTCCTTGGAGAATATCCAGGGCTTCTCCTGGCTTCCGGAGGAAACTTCATTCTGAATGGCAGAATCTTGCGAGGGTTTTTCAGCCCTGAACTTGAGTATATCAATGTCTACGTGGACTTCTTGCCAGGTTTCAGACTCAGCTATTGAGTGCCTATTTTACTAGCCTGCTTCATTCCCCTCTCAGAGAGTTTACACCTTTATTCGTAAAGGGGTGCTGAAGGGAGATGGCCATTCTTCTGTAATTACTTCCTTCTGGTTAGGGACAGTAGACCCTACCTGACAAGGTATAAAACCCTCTGGCTGTTCTCTCTCAGTTGGAGGAAGACGGATCTGGCATCCTGGGTGAAGCCGGATGAAGTCTTCATATGGCTAACAAGATGTTGATTCTGGAAGAAACAAACTTGATTACAATTTTGAGGATATGTGGTCCCACTAAGAGGATAGTGGACCACAAAAGTAGAGAAGGCCAGGTGCCTATAAAGGCTGCATTTTCCCAAAATTGATGGGAAACAGTATTCTTCCTTCAGTTACATTATGCTGTTGGTTAACTCTAGAGAGAAGAAACATTGCCCTTTTTAGTTAAGCTACAGGAAATGAAAACTGACAAGGTTTTTTTAAAGGGGTGTCTGGTTTGCCTTCTCCCTAGCAATAGGCATTTGGGCTAGAGTTAAAGAAAATAGCTGGCTTTGACACAGACGCTATTAGCTTTGTTTCTTGAAGAGATATTTCAGGCCATCCAATGACTGTCACTCGTACATCTCATCAGATGCCTCTGGTGAACTGGCACTTTCCTGGGCAGCTGGCTTCACTCGAGATTAGTGTACCAAGCTGGAAATTCCTTTAACTTTAATAGCTGTGGAAGTGATCAGAACTACAGAGTAAAGTTCCTTCCATTTTGGCTCTAATTGAAAGAGAGGCTTGTTTTCTTGCCAAGTTTTTATCAGAACCTGGTTTCCAGGTCTGGGTAAGGAAAAGTCGTCCATGGATCATCTCAAAGGGGCTAAGCTGAAGTGGGTCTTAGCCACATCATTTGCTGTTTCCCTTCTGGTGGGAAATGCTTAGCCCTGGCAGGATGGCATATGGGTTTGCCAGTCCTCCCCAGGGTATGAGTGGCACAGGTTCTGGAACAAAGGCTAAGAGAGATACCTGGGTTAAGCACGTTCATTAACTACTTAGAAAATGAAGTTTACTAGGACTTTTAACATGTTCAGTGTCCCTCTCTCTGCATATGACCAAAAATAGAGGCTGGTCTTGGCTATACTGTGGCCATATAGACCAGCAGTAGGCAGAATCTCTGATCTCTAAGAAGATACTCCTATGGGGACCATGCCCATTATTCTAGGAAGAATGATGAAGCAATTTTTAGTTAACTGACCTGGTGTTCCAGTGTTCAAGTCTGACTAAAATGCTTACCACTCCAGATAATTTGGAGCTGATGCTCTGGTCTCAGTGTCCTGAGAATTTACTCCAGAGTCTTGCCAATGGACATTCCCGTGGCCAACCTAAGTCTTGGTGGAAGCCTGAAAACTCTGAAGTTCAGACCAAAGCAACCAAGGCAGATTGGTGGGAGACATTGGGAGCAGTTACCCCAAACTGAAGCGCCTGAGATAAGTCTCAGGGGACATTTGGCTGTCCTCTGAATGGAAGGGCCCAAGGAATGGGGGCCATTCAGAATTTACTGCTCTGGTTCTCAACACCCCTACATTCCAGGGTCTGAGACTGAGTGTAGCATTACCCAAATGGAAACTCCTGAGATAAGTCTCAGGGAATGTTTGGCTGCTCTTTGAATTGAAGCGCTCAAGTCTTTTTAGGTCTTGGGAGACATTCAGAGTTACTTCTCTGGTTCCCGCTATCCTGGGAATCACAGAGACCCTGCCACCAGGCGTTTCTGGAGCCATTCTGGACTTGGGAGACAGATCAAATAGATTGGATGCCCTCCAAGCTGAATATTGCTCCTTCCTGAAGAATGTGCAAAAAAAAACTTCTTCCTATTCTTAGAAAGGTCTTAAAAGGCAGTCCTGTCAGCTATAAGAAGGAACAAAGTGCTAACACATGGAGTAATGTGGATGAATCTTGAAGACCTTATGTTGAGTGAAGCAAGCCAGGCACTGAAGGATGAACAGTATATGACCTCACTGATCTGAACTGAGGAAAATGAGCATTCTCTGAGAACCATTGTCTGAAAGATAGGTTAACAAGGGAGGAGAAGAGAAGAGTAGGCTTTGAACCATCACTCCTATGGACATAATCTATGGTAAAGGGATAGATTGTGGTTGCATGTTGGGGGATGGGGCAGATGGGTGGTGGTGTTCCTGGGTTTGGTGGTTCAGCACTGGCAGGTGGGTGGATTAGGAAGGGCAGGTTCAAATTCCCAGGGCATGTAACTGTGAATCTTGACATTCCATGGGACGGGATAGGGTGGTATCATGGGCCCTGGGGGGCTGGGGGAAAGAAACAGTCAAGATCTAATAGGGTGTTTGGTGGTCATGGGTAAGGTTTTTCATTACCTTACAGTAATGGACACAGGACATGGTAAATATCATCAAAATTATTAAACTGTATCATCTAAATTGTAAACTATACTATAAATCATTGACAATGTTTAGTTGCTATATTTTGCTATCTGTATAACAGTTATAACAATGCTAACATCCAAAAAGAAAAAGGGGGGGTGTTTAATGTGGGGTGGGGAAGGGGAGGTGGTTTGGTATCTGGAAGTCTCCGGCACTCCATGTGTGACTTTGCTGTGACCTAAAACTTCTTTGAAAATTAAATGAAAAATTGGGAGATAATGGGGATTGAGTGGGGGAAGGTGTCACAGCACACCGGACATCTGATAACACAGTGATAAAAGGAAGGGAAAAAAAAAAAGAATATATATATATATTAAGGCATTTCTTTTGCTTTTTTTCCCCATTTTTTGAATGTCCCAAGACGCTAATTATATTTTGTTTTGTTTTGTTTTTTCTTTGATTATTTGTTTTTGTCTTTGTCTTTTTTCCCTGAGTTTCCTTATGTTTGTCCCTTGCATGTAAGCTTATCATAGTTGTTTCTATTTCCTAGTAAGTGTATTTGATTATTTTATGGACTACATGTTCATGGAGGATTTGGATCACAGAAGGGTTACAATGAGTACTGCAGGGGATTATTGGTGGGGGGTGTCTGCGAGGGGGGTTTCATGAGAATTAGTTCATCCAAATATACATGAAAGATATACAAAATCGTTCACAAGATCAAAAGATGGGGCATGGTCACGATGGGTGGACAATCTCACAATAAATGAGGGAATCTGAATTCCTAGCCTAGAGATATACCACAGTCTCCAAGGGAGCAGCAATAGTCCTCTGAGTGCAGGGACAGTGTCTGTCAAAATAGGATGACCCACTGATGTGTTCTTTTTGTTGATGACTACCCCTGTGAGTCTTTGCTCTTGTAACTGAGACTTGGCCTGCAGTTGTGGGGTGCCTAAGGGTTGCCACCTGAAAGCCTCCTTTTTGCTCAAATGTGGCCTCTCTCTAAGCCAAACTGAGCATATGAATGCATTACCTTCCCCCCAACGTGGGACATGACTCTCGGGGATGAGCCTCCCTGGCAACAAGGGATTAATACCAAGTGCCAACTGGCAACACAACTGGAAAAAGACCTTGAATAAAAGGGGGAAAATGTAAAGACAAATGAGTTCAAGTGGCTAAGAGACTTCAAAGAGAGTCGGGAAGTCATCCCAGAGGTAACTCTTACGCACACCTCAGTAGGAGCTCATAGAACATCTAAGTGCCTATCACCCCACACAGAGAGGCTCCTGAGAGTTCTGGAGACACCCAGGTCCTATATAAGGGGGTATAGCCCCAGAGACTGATGCCTTATCAGTGGGCTCTATTTTGGAATCTGTGCTCCTGAGAATTGGACTCAAATAAGTCCTCCCTACACATGGTTCATCAGTCCCTTCTATTCAAACCTATATGTGATGCTGGAGTTTTTAGGTATACTTCCAGAGACTGGAGCCTCTGGCCTACCTATGTGCCAGGTGTGCGTGGAATCTGGATGGGGCTGCAACTCCTACCCTACAGCTCAATGGACTCATCCAAGTCACCTGGCGATGAGACAACGATGGGCAACAGCCAGCCCAGGGAATGGACAGGGCCTGCATCTGCAGGCAGGATCATCCCACCCACCATATCCATAGGATATAAGCCCTCTCTCACTTGGAGGTGGAGTGGACATCACCATCCCAGTCCCCTCAGGATTGGGGGAAGAACTATGGACTAGAGTGGACTTGATGATATTCTGTTGTACACATATGGTGATTCTAGCAATGGAAGAAATTATAACAATGAGGTGGAGCCAGTGGCCACTTGACACTTTTGGGACAGGGAGGGGATGAGCAGTTGAAATACAGGTGCTTCTTAGAGATTTGGAGTTTGTCCTGAGTACCGTTGTGGCAACGGATGTAGGCCATTTTAAATCAGCACACACCACTCAGAACTGTGTGGGAGAGAGTGTTGTCTATGGTGTGAACTGTGGTCTATGGTTGGTGGCAAGGCCCCAGGATGTGTAAGTCCATTGAGGTTGGTGGACCACACTTGTGGGAGATGTTTGTGTGGGATGTGGTGGGAGGTATGGGAGGTGGGCAACATGGGAATCCCAGTGGGTTCCGTGTAATATTTTAGGTAATCTAAGCACCTCTTAAAATATATTTATATATATATAAATAACATTATTGTAAGCAAATGTACATATATGCATATATATTTATATATCATTTTACAAATATTGGTATGTATTGTGAAAATTTTTATTTTTACCCACAATAAAAAATAAATTAAAATTAAAAAAAAATTTTTTTTAATGCAGTCCTAGAAAATGGGAGTTTCTCAGTTATACCAGCCATCAAAGGTCATTAAGTGATTAGAGGTCAGTTGTTCCAGCTAATAGACCTTGGGGCCCTGAGGCAATAACTTCCTTGCTAGCAAATGCATTTTCAGCTTTACAGTTTTTAAGACATTCCAAAGCATTTTAACACAAGCCTGTAATGAGAAATTCGTAGTAGGAAGTAGGAAGGTAAAATGTGGGTAAAGGTTAATTATGAGAGAAGCGCTGGCCTGTTGACCCCCTTGGAGAAGGGACTCCGGCATCCATTTTGGCCCTGCCTGCCACCGCCTTCCCACCTCGTCTCAGACCAAGTAGCCAGATGTGGCTGATAGGAAGGCAGATCTGCAAAGGCATGGGCCTTCAGGGAGGTGCAAGCCCCAGATTCTGAGCCATCACCCTGCTACTAAGGAGGGAGTGTGGGAGAAGGCAATGGCAGCCAGGCCTGCGGGCAAAGCCAATGGCTACTAAAAGGGCTCATAAAAGCAGCTTTGCAGCACCCAGCACACAGCCGGGGGACTTCTGTCTTGTCAGGGTCCTGCTTTGGGCCCCTGCCCTGTGCCCCTGACCTCCTGGCTAGAGTCAGATCTCACAAGCCTGGGTGCGTGGCGTGGATCCAGAGAGTTCCTGTGCCCTGGCCTCTTCCCTCCTGGGATTATGTCCTGTGGTGGCTCGTAGGCAAACCTGTTTAAAATGGATAAGCAAAAGAGGGCATTAAACAGGCTGTAGGCCATAGTTTCACTCATCAATAATCTCCTGGCTGGCTCAACAAATATGTTACTGGATTTTGTCTAGGTCCTTGGTTAAACTGCAGGAAATGAATTTCAAGAGCATGCCACGTTGATTAAACCAGTAATTTATTAAGGTAGGGAGGGAAGAAAAATAGGAGAAAATAACAGATCATAGGTCCCATGTAGAGAGGAAGGGGCTGAAAAATGATGAAGAGGACCGATTTACAGACTACAATTTCCCATTATAGATTATACATGCCCAAGTTTTACTTGTGTATTGATGCAGGCAGGGGTGAAGAAGGCCAGACAGGGGTCCAAAGACGAGAGAGAGAGAGAGAGAGAGAGATTCAGCCTTTGCACTTGCTTTTTAAATCATTAAATATTCTGCCCCTTTGCTAATGACATGGGAGGAGTTCCAGCTGTTTGCTGTTTTGATTGATTACCCCACCCATCAATCCCCCAGGAGAACCCAATGATAAGGCCCCTGGAGAATATCTAGGGCTTCTCCTGGCTCCTGGAGGAAACCTCATTCCAAATGGCAGAATCTTGTAAGAATTTTCCATCAGCCAATTTGGGTGTATCAATGTCCATGTAGACTTCTTGCCAGGTTCCAGATCCATCCATTGATTCCCTATTTTACTAGCCTGCTTCACAAGTACCTTTATTTTTTTTTTTTTTTTTTTTTTTTTTTTGCACATAAAAATTTTTTTTAATTAGAACTTGATAAATATAAAACTAGAAATCAATTCCACACATGAATGTGCAAATAGAAAAGAAAATGAAAACAATTAGAAAATATGGGGGGAAAATGTAACCATCCTATTAGAGGAATAGCATTCAAATCCCAGTGGGTTCCGTGCAACACCCTAGGCAATCCAAGCACCTCCCAAAACATATGTATATATATATACACAAACAACACCCCCGTAAGCAAACACACATATATGCACATACATCCACACATCATTACGCAAATGTCTGCATGCACCGCGAGAACCCTGACCCTCACCCACAATAAAAAAAAAAAAAGGCAGTTTACTGGCAGAGCTTTCCAGGCAGGGAATTCAGTATTCCCTCATTTATTGAGTGATTGTCCACCCACTATGACCATGCCCCACCCCTTGACATTTGGACAATTTCATATATCTTTCATCTTATTGTGGCTTGGATTTGACTTTCCTTGATGGTTATTGATGTTGAGTCTCTTTTCATGTGCTATATCTCCATCTGTATATCTTCTTTGAAGAGATGTCTGTTCAAGTCTGTTGCCCATTCTTTAATCATGTTGTTAAGTTGAAGGTCTTCTTTATGTATATTGAATAATAATCCTTTATTGGATGTTTTCTTTCATTGTGTACCTTGTTGTTTAACTTTCATGATAAAGCCCTTTGGAGCAATAAAGTTTGTTAATTTTGATAAAAAAGGCAGTTTTGAATTGAGTTCATACTTCTCATTTTTGGAAAAGAGTCAGATGAAGTGCATAACTCTCCATCATCCTGCCACCAGTGTGACCACAGTAAATCAAGAATAAATCAGCAAATATAGGTAAAGTCCTTGAAATATGTCTGGCACAGTGTCAGTGCTTTACAAATTTTGAATTAAGAAATTTGGATGGATATACAAAAATGTAACAACTATTATGACCATCATATCTGGAAGGCTGCAGAAAAAGGAAGGAAAGAAACTCAGATTTCAGTACACTTTCTTTGTATCCATTCACTGATGAGGATGTGGGGCAGAGAGTTGAGCATATTCTCCTGTGAGAAGGGATTGGCAAAGATGCAGGGAAGAACTAGCCAGAGAAAGAGGCCAAAGACAAGTCAAGTGGTCTGAACAATTCCATGGGTGTAAACTGCAACTCAGTGGGCACACAGATGCTTATAGCTTGATTCAGTCATCCTTCATATGTTGGTTCTATCAACAAGACTAATTACATATTACAAAGGCTAGTGAACAGAGATTCCAACAATCATGATGGGCTTAGATTCTGGGAGGCAGGGAAGGGGACTGGGGAAGAGGAAAAGGATGATGAGCTGATGAGAAAAAGAAAGGAAATGAATCTCCAGGTGGAGAGTATCAGGGTGAAAATTTGACAAAGCTGGAAAGACACAGCACCAAAAATGTCTTCATTTATTCTCCAAGGTACTGGCATTGTTCTTTTAAGCTTCTTAAGAACTTCTGACAACTCTTGCTGTTCTCCTTTCTGGGGTCAGGCATAGATATTTATTTAAGGGTGTGATACGCTAAATTTTTTCATCAACTCACAAATGTGAACCCTTCCCAGAGAGCAAAATAACGCATGCCTATTGTCTTTCATTTCCAAGTGCTAGAGGGGAATTGCTTTAATAAATACTTTTACACTGCACTTCAGTCGAATTGCTATCGTGTGAAAACAATCCTGAGGAGAATAACACATTGCCAAATTCCCTCCAGCGAATGCAATATAATACTGTAGGTTCTGGCAGAGAAATGAAATGGAAATCTGATTACATTGTTTTATTTGATGTGGAGATAATGTGTGAGCACATTTAAATACATAATTCAACGTTTTTCAGCTATGGTCCAAATGATGATTTAATGTCAGCCTTATACTAACCCTGTAACATGAGAGTTGCATTTAGAGCTGACAACTAAAAAGAAAGTTGATGAAATTACACTTTATTTTATTTTCTGCGGAGCTAAGCAGACCTGTTTATTCCATTCCTAATGCCAGCTACCACCATAAATTTGAGGAAACTAAACTTACCCAGAGAAAGCCATACATATTAATAAAGCTCTAAAAATTGTCTGCTCACCATATTGGAATAGATTCAACAAGGAACAAAAATAAATAAATTGTGGTGAACATTTTCATGGGTCAAATAATAGTAAGTGATTTAAATTCCAAACAGATTTATAGCAACATGTCTTTTAATTATATAAAATCTATGATTGTATTAGAGATAACGGCTTCTTTTGAAGAAATTCAGAATGGTTTTAAGAAAATGCAATGCAGAGGACATTTTGCATAAAGGGTTAAGAGTTTGGGAGAACAGTAGTAAGATATTAGGTAGAAAATATTAATATTCTTCAGTAATATTATGGAAGAGCTGAAACATCCTACATTAAGAAATAGCTGTAATAATTTTAAACTGATCATTTTTTAAATTGGGTTTCTTCCATTTCGTGTATTTTACTTACCTCTTTACCAACAAGCATAGTCTAGCTCAGAAAATTGAAACATGGACTATTTTTAATCCTAACACTAATTTTCAGGCCACAGACCTAGCAGAAGATGCATTATAGGGGGCTTCCAGAATACTATGAACCCAGCATGATGAAATGTTTCATAATGCCCATGTAAAGTTTATGTTACATGGCAATAGTCACATCTAGAGAGGTAGTTTCTTTTCAAAGGCCAATTGTATAATTGCTACTTTCTTGATTTAGGGCCTAAAGGACAATTATGTCTCCTCCCACAACTCAGGATGAAAATAAAAATAGAAATTTCAGGGGGTCCACATAGTCCAACTGTTTTCATTTCTTTCTTGAATGATGTTTTAGCCTAGAAATTTGTAAACAAAGAAATTAATTATGAGCTAATACAACAATATAGGTGAGCCAAATACAATTTTACTGGATCCTTAATGAGTTATGAATGATAGGGTATCCTCTCATTTATTTTAATTCCAAATTTCTTTTCAGTATCTGCTAATTGTGAATAAAATAGAGGCTCTGTCTTAAAGCAAGCCCTCTTTGACATTATTGACTCTATGAGAGCCCAAATGCTTGTCTTTGCTGATTAGGTTGCTTCTTTAGCTTACAGTGTGGATTTTAATACTATTTGTCTATTTATGTTTAATTTAAAAATTATAGCCTACCTTGCCCCCAAAATACATTATTCCAAGCAACTCCAGCAATGTGCTGGCTGTAAGTTTCTCTTTGAATTCACTTAATTCCAATTTATAATATACAAGGCTGTCTGCCTTAATTGCTATTGTTGCTACTTCTGTTTCCACTATTCCGCTACCATTGACTTTTTATTTTGCTTCTGTCTCTTTATAATTACACAAATGTGCATTGAATTGCACAAGGGATTTGGAAATGCCTGTGTCTGATTGGGAAAATTTATGATTATTTAATCTGCTGCATTTGGTGCTTTGAAACATTTGTCTCTGAGATCAGGGGATTTCTTGGTACCAACATGGTCAGACTCACTAACTTGTTACATTCAAGACCAATGTCCATTTTCAGTCCACTACCAATAATGGGTCCTCTCCACTGACCTTCTCCAAATGACTCTGGCTCTATGATTACTTTTGTGATCACAATTTCTTGCTGTCCACTTTGGCTACGTAGACAATTTCCACATTAAACACTCTGGACTGACTCTGTGGTCTCTCCTGAACCTCAAGTCTTAGTTTCTTTAAGTCTCTCTTCTTACATGGGCTTATAGGTTAAAGTGCCTAAAACACAAAATCTGCAGTTCACATGCAAACAACTACCACTTTGTTCTAGAGCTCATCTCAATATTGTAAACCTGCTCTTTTTACATAAAGATTATTCTCTCAGAGTGGATGTAGATAATACCAAACAAAATGCCTAATGCAGTGGTTTCATTTGCCACAACTTTTGAAGAATGCCATTATATTTTTACATAGCATCTCTATACCACCTGCAATCTGTGTTATCAGCCAAGGTATAATTGAACCAATGACCTGTCTAATACTGCTGGAGTCCATTTGGACCCACATATTTCCTGCATCTCAAAGCATCTAGGATTTGGAAAGAAATAGAGCTAAAAATCAAATCAGTTACAATTCAAAGAAAAAGTACAGCTAGCCAATAAACACAGGAAAGGATGTTAAGTGCCTCTCATAACAAGAAATACATATTAAAATGCTTTAACTGTCAGATTCATTAAAAAATTAAAATATTCAATAATATGAAGTCATTTTCATATACTTAGAAGAACTTGTAAAATCTTTTTTAGAAGGCAATGTGAGAATATCTATTTTTATAAATTGTTACATCTCTGTGCCTCAGTTTCTTCAACTGAAAATGGAGATAATAATAGTATCAACTTATAGTGTGTTATAAGAAATAAATTAGTTACTATCTGCAAAGTGATTAAAATTGTGTCTAACACAGGAAATGTTCTACATAAGTATTTGCTATTATTATTACCAACTTTTAAAAATAAGCAGACCTTTGACTTGGCAATTTCACTTATAGGAATTTATCCTAGAAACAGAGACATATCTAGGCTTTGTGGAGCCAGATGTTTATGAAATTTGGGGGCCTTTCTTTAAGAAAAAAGAAATAATAGTATAAATTAAAAATCACTTGCACAGACTTTCTATTTGGGTTGGTTGTAAAGTTTTGGTAACAGATGGTGGTATTGGTAGCACAACATTGTGAATATAATTAAGAGCACTGAATTATATAAGTTAATGTGGTTAAAATGGATAATGGATAATTATCCCTTTTATATATGATCTTTTTAGGTCATATATATTTTACTAGAACAAAAATTAAAGAAACAAATATAGGACTGTACAACACAGTGGACCCTATTGTAAACGATGGACTACAATTATAAAAATGTCCTTTCATGAATTATAATAAATACATCACACTAATACAAGGCATTAATAATAGGATGGTATATGAAAACTCTATTTTATGCATTTTCCACATATTTCTTTAAACTTACAACTTCTCTAACAAAAAGTTAATTTTAAAAATCAGTACAATAGTGAATGTTTATAATGAGAAAAAATTAAAGCAATTTATAGGAGTCTTGGAAAGCAGGTCCTATTTTTTTAAGTTATCTTTATCTTTAATAAATTTATCAGAAATGTGCATGTAGAAATGCTATCCAGTTGCATTCTGGCCTCTCCTCCCACCAAAAGCACTCCATAACTCTCAGCTCTCAAAGAGCCCATGGCAAGTGAGGGATCCAAAAGCTTTAACTTCATTAGATTCACAGTAAATCTATTTCTGTCAAGAAAAATGCTTACATTGTGTGTGTAAGGATATCATTGATTGTCCACTGCAGCATGGATTATATGAGTAAAAATAGAAAGAAAAAAAAACTTTCTATAAACAGGCAACAAAGCATGTTGGTTAAAAGAATAAACTCGGAAGCAGGATAAACTTGAGTTAAATCAGGGCTCGGCCATTTGCTGCTGTTTGACCTTTGGCAAGTTACTTAAACTCTCTGTTTGAAAGTTTCATTATCTATAAAATAGTTATAATATAGTCTCTAGCGCATCGAGTTGTTATGACAATTCAGTGAGTTGATATTTATAAAATGCTTAAAACAGTGCCTGGCACATGGTAAGTCCTATTTAAATATAAAATAACTAAAAATCAGATTGGTGACTAATTAAGTCTATACTTCTGAACAATAGAATGCTATATAAACAATAAAAAGGAGATAGATTCATATGTACTGATATTGAAAGCTGTTGAATAAAACAAGAAAACTGCAAAACAGCAAAATATAAAAGAGCAGGAAAGAGAATGGAAACCTTGCTTTTTTAGTATTTATACGAAGAGTGGGTCACTATAATATTTAAAGATATTACTTATGACTAATGCAGGGAGTAATGTATAATCAGTCCATTACAGTGCATTGCTAATATTAATGAAAGTTGAAAAACAAATAGCTCCCATTTTTTTTAACTTTCTTCCCATAGAGAAATGGGGAACTTGATCTATTTTCCTGAATCTTGGCTCTGTCACTGCTTTACTAATAGAATAGGGCAATTGTGGCAATGGGCCAGTTTGCAGGCCTAGGCCATGAGAAACTGGCAGCCCTACTTCCTGCAACTCAGAATACTCACTCTTGGAACCCAGCTTCTGCTATGAGGAAGCCTAGGCCAAATTAAGAGGCCTTACATAGTTGTTCTGGCTGACAGCCCCAGCTGAGACCCAGCCAACAACCAGCATCAACTGCCAGCCATGTGCAGTAATATGCCTCCTGTTGATATCAGGTCCCAGCCTTCAAGTTTTTCCAGTTGAGGCCCTAGATCTCAGGAAGTAGAGACAAGCTACTCACACTGTGCTCTGCCCAAATCCCTGATCCCAGAGTTTATGAACATTTAAAAATGGCTGTTTTATGCCATTAAGTTTTGGACAGGCTGCTCCACAGCAAGAGATAACTGAAACAATACAATTTTCCCATGATCAGTACAACAGTATCTCTTTAGCAAACTATACTATATTCTTCCAAACAAGGAGTTCTCCATAGTGCAAATGGAGCCAATGATTCTACAGCTATAAGATTAGCGACTTCTGTTTTCTTTGTTGTTTACTGTATGGTGATCTTTATTTATGTCAGGTTTTTTATATGCTGGCAAACAAATAAAATCCATAATGATTGTTGAAGGTTGTTTAGTGATAGTGATAGGCCTGCCACAAGGAGCAAATGTCCTGTTATTAGTTAAAATGCAAGTTTTTGGATGCTCAAATGGCCTTTGAAAGAAGAAATTAAGGCAAAACTCACTCAGTAATTGGGGACTGATAGAAGACCTTTGACATTATGAAGGACGTGCTAAATATCACATGTATGCAACAGTTGCATAAAATCATTGGAATGCTGGAGGAAACCTTGGCCAGAGGTATGGCATTGGCTTTGGGAGATTAAATGAACATGGCAAAGTAATTGCCAATATGTGGTACATGCAATGTACCTTTCCATGTTCATGATGCCCTGCATTGTGTTTGTGTTGATTTACTCTCCTTTCTAAGAAAGTGCTCTCCTTTCTAAGAAATCCACCCCACCATCAAATGGTTTATGGGTCTCTGAGAGCACTTGTCCATGTGTGTGTCTGTGTGTGTGCATGTTTTCTCACATGCACTTTTATTTGCATCAAAAATGCCTGAAAGCATGTATAAGAAATTCTTAATAATGGTTCCTTTTGGAGAATCTAGGGAACAGGATTTGGGGAAAGAGATAATCTGTGCTGTGGGAAGGGTAAGGAAACTTTATTTTTAAATTTCATTTTTTTTAACAAGGAGAATACATTACCTATATAATTTAAGTGAAAAAAATCAATTTTAAATAAATGAATTCAATTAGAAGCATGGGGTTTATAACTTCCACTTCCTTGCTTTCTCATAGATAACATACTGGAGTGGTTTGTCCTGGCAGGCTTTCCTCCATTCACTTTCTGAAAATGACAGTACTGGATAGGGGGTTGTAAGTATTCATTTTTAACATGGAATGATAATAAAATGTCAAACATTTCCACTTTTCCTTTATATTATTTAGCTCCAAAGATTCCTAGGTTCTAAAAATAAGATAAACTTCTCTCCTGAGTTTATGTAACTTGGACATGTTTTAAGTACATGGTAGTCATTTGCGAAGTGTGTATCTAAAGGTGGACATCAAATCTGTGTTTGCAATAATCATTTTTCTTTTCATGCTATCTTAGAGCAATCCCAGGAAATGTTCTTTTGTGATCAAAGCAAATCACTGCCTGGGAATAAATGCACTATTTTCAGTTAACTCTGCTATCAGAGAGTGCCAAACACATTTGAAGACAGAATGTTTCACACTAGAGAAAGTTAAGTACAGCACTAAAAAGCATCCATGAGATAACCAAGAAAATCTATATGATTCTCTAGAGTGTATAAAAAAAAAAACATGTGGGCAGAATGTACATATTTATTCAGGGCAAAACCACCATCAGTGTGCAGAGCTTAGCTTTATATATCTCACAACATGCCCCAGAGAATAACTGAGACACTAAAAAGACAGAACGAAAATATGCATGGCTCCCAACTGTCAAAATAGGTAGTTGGGCAACTATATTAATTGCTGTTTAAAAGCCCTGTAACATATTCTATTTCAAAGATATTCATTTTTACCCTATGGGGAGAGACATAGACCCTATAAGAAGAAGAAAAAAAAAGCAATTTTCACCTGAACTAACTTTGTGTGCTAAAGCCCTTACAGGGGACAGATACTGTGAAGTTTCTATCTCAGTGGATCAGAATTCCTGGCTAAGACCACAAACCATATTGAAAGAGAAAATCATCAATGCAAACTCATGGAACAGCTCATGTTAAAGTACAGACAGTCATGACAGACACATTCTTCCTTTCTGCTTTTCCCACTTTAAATTAATATTCAACCTAATTATTACTATGAGTCAAGAAGGCACACACTTTATTGGGAGAATGGGGTGTGGAAGGGAAAGAGAAACATTGTCTGTTTCCCAATAGTTATATAGTTGCTACTCATTATGACTCAAAAAAGAATTGCCTTGCATTTTCTGTAGGCAGGCTGTCCCTGTTACTATACCACTAAAGCAGTGCTTTTGATGTGGGATGTGAGAAGAAAATATTGAACTTCCACTTATTTTTTAATCTAAAAATATGAAAGAAATTAAGCTTTACTAATATTTACTTTTGAATTAACCTTGGTTCCCACACTCAGTCATATGTCAGACAGTTACATTTCATGTCTGCTCAGCACAGACTATTGAGGAAAGGTTGGAATTTCCCCAACATGCCATTTTCACTGTTTCCTTAGCTTTCAACATATTGCAATGAATTTCAGCTTATGTATGCCTAATTAAATAGTTTTACAGATTATAGTCATAAGATTTTTAACTAAACTAAATCTTAAAATGGTCAAAATGGCTTAAAAATGTCTCTGCAAAGAAACCCAGGTTAAAGATAAACTAATGTGCAAGTTCAAACAGAAAAAATTAAATGGCAGAGTTTATACTTAAGTTCCTAGAATGAGGTCTTTGCTATGCTATAAAGAAAAATAATAATGACCAAATCATATGTGGCCCAATGTCAGTCTCCCAAATTTGAAATTATCAAAAAGACTTTCATCTAATGATGAACTTCTTCCTAATTGTATATTGTTCCTTGAGATAGTAAATAAAATATGGCAACAAATATACAACTTAAAAATAAATGTATATTTTGGGACAGCATGCTCATTTTCTTTTACTAATATATTCAAAAATTGTGGGACCACTCCTCTAAAGAATAGAACAAGGGGCAAGAAGAGATCAGTAGAGAAAGAAAGGCATGCCAAAATCTTCTTAATTTCTACTTGATTTGCTTGGAAATGCTGACTAAACTCATCTAAGGAAACATTAATCCAAACACATACACATTATAGGAGTGTGTTTTTTTTTAAAACTACCTTGTTTTACTAACTTTGGCCCATTCACCTCCAGAGTCATTTTTCTAAAGTGATTAACTTTAGAAATGCATGGTGACAGTAGATTCCAAGTGGAAATGCTGATTCATTTAAATAAGTGAGTAATTTCCATCTTACTTAAGTAGTTTGAATGTAAATGATCCATTTTATGTTTCATTTCTATGTTTCTCTTAGGAGAAATATGCATATTATTTCACAGTGAAAGTAGAAAAGACTCCTTAGAATATTAACATCCTCTAACACAGGAAAAACAACTGCAAAAATCACCTCTGCTCCTTTCCCAGTTGTACAGCTGGAAGGTTCATCAGAAATTAGCCATCCCGGCCTCCTCATTTTACAGCTGGCAAAGTTGAGCATGGCAAGATTAAGCTAGATCAGCAAAAATGCACAGCTCATTATCCATAAAGCCAGGACTAAACTCTTCCTGGCTTGTTGACCAATCATTTAACTTAAGTAGACTAAAGCAGAAACACCATGGTATCCTTAGCAAGGCATTTACTCCAAAAGTTAATTCAGATACAACTGCTTTTCCTCAAAGGACTACCTTCCACAGAAATTTTTTAAAAAGGAAAGAAAGGATGGACAGAAAGCATAAAAAGGAAAAATATTTAGGGCACTAGAGAGTTTTTAAATAAAATTTTAACATGATTGTACAATTCACTCTTTTGACAGTTGGGAGTGTCCACATTTTCATCCTTTGTACAAAATCTGGAAGATAGAAAACACTGGAAGATAGAAAAAGAACATTTATGACAGTTTTACACAGCACAGAGTATAGTGTACTCCACCTGTATTTAATGTACTCTCTAGAAAATTGTGTGAATTCTCTTTGACTTTGGTGATCCAGTGACTTCCTGTTTGTTTGCTTTGATGCTAAACCTTTCTCTAATGTGAAACAGTTTTTCAAGTGCTTTTGGCACTTGCAAACAGAATTAACTAAAAACAATGCATTTTTCCAGGAAGTGATTTGCTTTGATTTGCTCCAAATAGTCCTCATTTGTTGAATCATAATAATGTACATGAGCAGCTAATAAAGAAGGCATTTTTCCTTTCAGAAAAAGCTACCATAGAACTTGTGTTGAGATGGAAATGAGCAAATCACAATTGAAAATCTTCCCCGTTATGCTTCTCACCACGTCCAAAATTCCTAACAATACCTGTTGTCTTCCATAAAACTCAAATGTTATCGAGAAGAATAAAATTAATCCATCAATAACCATTAATGTGTAAATGTGAAATTAGCAAACAGTAATGGGACCGAGATGTGATGCCTCAATAAGAATGCACCAAAGGGAAGATGTAGCGTAGACTCTAGGTCTGATGCTCTGGCCAAGAAAGGCCTGTCCCAGAAGCAGTAGCATGAATCTCTATTGTCAAGAGAAGCATGAGGGAACTGAAGCCAGCAGATGCAAGGAAGAAAAATTATGGGAGGAGGGAACTTCTAGAGATAAACAAAAGCTACTTCACAATTTTGGCCTTGTGCTGACCTTGTCCTATAGCCCCTTCATCTTGAACATTTCTAAGTATCTGCCTTCCTAGAGTAGGCAAGGTAGAAGCTACTTGGCTCAGAGAGATGGGTCTGCAAGTTAGACTAGAATTCAAATGAAAGTTCTAAGAGCAGCTGTGACCTTGTGCTTACCTCTGTAAATCTCAGTTCTCCATCTGTAAAATGGGATAATAATTCCTACCCAAGGAGCAGTGAGAATTTTAAGACATAGGTATATAAAATTCCTAACTCTTCCTCTTCTCTCTCCTCCATCTGCTTACTCTTCATTAAAGGAAGAGGAAAGGTGGCGGTATTTTTCCCTGGTAACACACCTGAGGCATTTGTGAGTTGGTTACTGAGTTTCTTTACAAGTAGTTGTGTCCTTTTACAAATTCTATAGCAATTTTCAGGGAGAAATAAACCACCACTTAAGTATGAAATAATTGTATCTCTCTATCCCTCATTTATGAACTCATATAGAACAAGATAATATAGATATGGAATGGTATGCAGCCTTATGAAATAACACAAAAACCAGCATTGATTTCTTGAGGATTTGTTGTGGTTCACCCTGGAGGAAATACAAAGGAATATAAGGAAATACAAGACATGGTTTCTGCACTAAAGAAGTTAACAACTGATTATGGGTGCAAAGCAAGTGAAAAATTTTAGAGCCATAAAAATTTTAAATAACAGTTCAAGATATAATAGAAAAGATGCTATGAGGCAGTTCATGATTAATTTCAAAATGAATTGCACAGACAATAACTGTTATATGAATTTAGAAGAGAAAGAAATCACTTTGGCACAATGAAGTGAGGAAAAGTTTGAAGCAGAGGTTGGAAATTAGTGACCATATGGACTGAAATCAACCTGCACTCAGGGTTTCTGGCACTCAGATATTTTCTGTTTGTTTTTTGCTTCATTTTTAAAATAAATTACTGCATTCAAAATGAGAATAATAATACCTACAGTCCAAGTAAAGCCTTTCAAGACTAGCTTTGTCATCCTGGGAATTTGTAAGAAGCGAAACAAAAGAGGACACCCAATTTTAATCCTCTCCTCCATTGATTCATTCATTTGTAAACAGCATCTCTCTTATCCGTGCATTTCTAATATTGAGATAAATTCTCTGCCTTTCCTGCTGTCAAAAATTCTTGTTAACAACAACCTTAAAGAGACTTACTATTACTTGAGTACCCAGTGATAATTAAAATCACCAGGGTAAAAAACAACAGTTCCTCCTCCTAGCTGATTATCAGCTTAGAGCTGGCGATAGGCTGGCCACTTCATAGTATGAACAGGCAAGTAATTAAATCCTCAAATCTGTAAGAATCCATAGGGGCTAAATGCCATCAAGCTATTTTACATTTGTGACATTTTGAGATTTGGGAAAATGAATGGATATCTTATAGATTCCAGCAAATATCCTGACAGCAAAGCATCAAACTAAATACAAAAAAGCTTTTTTCACAGTCTCTGCCATTTTATTCAACACCACAACATTGGTAGAACATCGAAATGTTCTCGTTTACGTATTCAGAATCCGAAGATGGTTTGTTCTCTAAAAACTTCATGTTATTGTATGTCCCTGCCTATCCTTTTGGGATTTAATTGCTATTTACTGCCTTGAGTTGCTTTGAAAATTTATTTTATTTATTGAAAACACCAAACATTCTGTGAACAAATCTGCATATCCAAAAGATTTTTTTGCATGCAATATTTTAAAGATGTTTTTACTTGCATCTAACATTTCTTGAGTAATTCAGCCTATTTTAATATCTTATCTAAATAGCACTTAAGTCTCTGGATTTACCTTCTGAATTTTAATTGACAACCAATAGAATCACTCATATCCATAAATATCTGAAGAGGTGATTTGAAATAGGAAGAAGAAAGATAAATATTTTCTAGAAAAAATAGAGCCACTAAACCATATGTATCATTCCCACATCTATCTAAAACATCCCAGTTTGACTTTCCAAAACTAAGGGAGATTTTTTTTTTTTTTCACTTCACAAAGGATTTTGAATTTTTTACATGGTATCTTCAAGCAGACACTGACTCAGTGTCCTCCTGCACAGAGAAGGTACTCGATTCATTCACAGAATATGAATCAACTGAATAAATGAGATGTGTTCATTGACATCCAAATTTTATTTTTAACATAACTTCTTAGGAATAAGTATATATTTATAATCTCTAATGCCTATCCTGTTGTGTTTAAAAGGATCTTCACCCACTGATTCCCTTAAAAGAAAATTAAAACAATGTATTTGACCAAGCCTGGGGAATCTACAGCCTAGTAACGTTTAAAGTTAACCCTGAGGATATCCAAGAATTTGCTATAAATTCTTTCAATTTATAAAGTTTCAGAGGATAAGCAGCATTAGCCTGCTAACCTGGCATCTCAGCCATTTGGGGTTATAATTAAACAGATTGCAACCTTTTACTGAAATGCTCATTTTTGTAGATACAAAGGAAAAAATAATGGAGAGTAAAGTGACCTTTGTTACTGCACAATACTAATATATTTTCCACCTAAACTGACATAGGGAAATTTTTTTTTTAAGTAATGATAAAGCTGCTTTGAATTTAAAGCAGACAAAGTGGTTTTTCTAAGCATTGCTAAAGAGAGTACCAAATATATTCCCTATGATGTATAGTTCTAAAACTAGGACTGTATTTAAATTAGATCTCTCTGCTGGGCAAACCCAACCCTTTCAAAGAAACAATACATCTCCCCAGACCCTCATGTAAGTATGAAACTATATATGTAGCCACAGGGCTCAAAAAACTAAACAAAACTCTGGTAAATAGGCAAAGTTGCTCTGGAGTATATGTGTCCATTAGGCAGCAGGCAGACAAACAGGGTCTTTTTAGTTGAATCTCCTGTCTTGTGTCAGTCTCTCAGACGATTCTCTCTACAAACATAGGGCTGAAAACTAGGAAAATATTAGCGGGTACTCAAGGGGTGAGTTTAAATCTTACCTCATTTTAGAAAAGTAAGAATTTCTCTGTAAGGTTCTTTTCTTCCACTGTGAAACCCCTATTCCAATTATTATTCACTCTTCAAATATGGCTTCTTTCGTGTTTTGTACCCCTGTATGTACCCCTAGAAAGGTCTGTTCTTAAAGTTACTCCATTCCCGTGGGTGCGAACCCATTGTAAGTAGGATATTTTGATGAGGCTACTTCAGTTAAGGTGTCACCCACCTCATGCAGGATGGGTCTTACTCCTCTTCCTGGAGTCCTTTATAAACAAGACGAATAGAGAGAGAGAGAGAAAGACATGGAATCAAGATGCTGAAATCAATGAAACCAGGAAGAGAAATGGGAGGTCAGCAGATGCCACCATGTGCTTTGCCATGTAGCAGAAGAGCTGAGGATCACGAGCAACCAGTCTTTGGGGAGAAAGCATAGCCTTGATGATGCCTTGATTTTTCTCAGCCTCAAAACTGTAAGCTTGTAAGCTAATAAATTCCTATTGGTGAAGTCAATGCCTTTCATAGTATCTGTTTTGAGAAGCCTAGGAAACTAAAACAGCTTCTAATCTCCTTACTCAAAGGAAACTGGTCTTATCAACATCACCCATGACTTCCTAATTAAAAAATCCAATTGACAATGTTAGGCTTTGTTTTGATAGACTATTCTGCAGTACTTGATACTCATGGCTACTCCTCTCCCCACCCAACCTCCTGTGTGGGTCTCATAAGCTTGTGCTCTACCAATTCTCTTTCTACTTCCAGTTGATCTTTCTAGGTTTCCTAAAGGATGTGTTTCATAGGGTTATGTTCTCTGGACAGGGTTATGTTCTCTCACATGGTTTTCATTACAGCTTATTTATTAATCAAACCAAATCTCAAATTTAGAATAGTTTTGGTTAGCAGAAAAGTTAACTAAGAGTTACTTAAACAATTAGAGATTTATATCATATTACAATAAGTTTGAGAAAAGTCAGTTACAGGAATGGATTGCCAATGACCCAGGTTCTTTCCATTTTTCTGTAGGGGCTTCCTCAGCATGTTGACAAGCTCCGTTCATGGCCTCAAGATGGTTGCACCTGCTCGAGGCTTCACATCCTTATATGCCAATGACCAGAGGCAGAAAAGGGGACCATCTCTTCCTTGGTTTTCTTTATAAGAGTGAAGGGATTCTCTCAGCAGTCCTCAAGAGATATCCCTTTATGTTTCACAGAACAAATTTTTATCAC
Source organism: Tolypeutes matacus (assembly GCA_026826555.1). Classification (NCBI taxonomy): domain Eukaryota; kingdom Metazoa; phylum Chordata; class Mammalia; order Cingulata; family Chlamyphoridae; genus Tolypeutes; species Tolypeutes matacus. The sequence goes on from JAKSZT010053770.1 coordinate 21,577,269, forward strand.
CTACTTCTTCCTAAGCAAATCAATGGGAAGCAGAATGGTATTATCACATCTAGCGCAGACTATTCAAGATGAGAGAACTCTCAGCACTTAGTAATGAAGATGAGGTTACTGGCTGCACAGTAGAGTATAGAAAGAGTGAAAACACAAAGTCGGTCAAGCACTGCCTGAATTCCTGACCCATATAATTTTAGATGAAATAAAATGGTTGTTATTTTAAGGTATGAAGTCATGGGGTAATTTTGCAGCAATAGATAACTGTAAGAGATACCACTTACTTTCTTTTAATTTTCCCTTTCTGTTTGGTTGAGTTAAAAATCAGTACCTTATTTGCATAATTTCTCACAAAAAAAAAAAAAGGTTTTAAGAGTCTACATGAACAAACTTAAGGGGGAAATGCAACCATGGACCAAAGTAGAATTGTTATTATTGGAATAATGGAAGAATTTGTAACATTGATATAAAGATAGAGGTTCTGAGGGGAGAATGAGGGAAGAACAGAGGGCATTTTTAGGGCATTGGAATTGTTCTAATGATATTGAAATGATGGACACAGACTTGTCAAAAACTATAAAATTGTGCATTGCAAAGTGTGAACCATCATATAAGCCACAGACCATGGTTAGTAGCAATGCTTCAATATTGGTTCATCATTTGTAACAAATGTACCATGCTAATATAAGATATTAATAGGGGAAATCATGAGAGAGGGAGGGGGTGGGGTATATGGGAATTCCCTACGTTTTTGAGGTAACTTTTCTGTAATCTAATTAAAACATCTTTAAAAATTAAAGATAAAAAAAAAAAGAGTCTATATGAAAAAGTATTTTCCATAGTCTGTCAGGCTATAGTATTTAATGTAAGATTGGGCTTTATTCAAACTTAACTTGAGTTGAATAAAAACTTGTAATTTCAGGTGCTAAGAGAGCACATTTTACAAATTCCCTTACCTACAGATTTTTAATGCATTGGCTTACTTTCTATTGCAACTTTATAAAAACCAACTCAACAATCTTCCAGTTAGTATGCAATTCTGCATAATTTTTTTGTGCTCAAAAGAGGTGGGTGGGTGGCAGGGTGCAGTAGAAAGCTTTTCAAAAAATTAGGGCTGTTTGAAAAGGGTATACAGCCACAGGCAGATTTGAAATGAAACACTGATTTTATTTTGATCAATAAATCCAGATAACACAAGGCATTACTTTTCTCAAACACTGCAGTTCTTGCTTTGTTTTAACTGAATGTACCTTGTGGAACCTTGTTTTATTCCATAAAATAGAATGACAATTTTCCCCAGCCAGACAAGCTAGACTTATCTGAAATCAATTCTTCAGTATGGCAAACACATTGTAAATTAGAAGGCAATGCATATACTAAAGCAAATGTCTTAGTTAATTTTAACAATTTTTTAAAAGCATGTCAGTTTTTTGATAATACCAGGGAGATGAAAATTTCTTACACAGCATTCCAGATCAGCACAGTTTTCAATTTGCGATTATAGGCTATTGACTAACAGTCACCAGGTTCACATAGTATTTATGGTCAATATGCTCAAGAAATTAAAAGCATTCAATCTTGGGCAAAACACAATATGAATTACTGAAACAGAAGACCTGAAAATAGTTCAGTTGTGATAAATATATACCTTTAATAAGTGTTTTCATTTATTTTCTAAGGAACCCAACACCTGCTTTAAAATCACAAACTCATGGAACTCTTCCAATGCCCTGGAATCACCATGCTTCCCTAGAGTTCTCTTCAATTGACCTTTCCAATAACCTCATCCTTAAATTAATTGATCCCAGAAAAAAAGACTGCTTAATCCAAGCTTTTCAGCATATCTTTAAAAACCATTTTTCTTTTACTGTCACTTAAAAAAAAAAAAAAAACTATTTTTTAAAGTTATCTATTCATAAACATATATCCATGTATTCTTTCTATTAGGAAGGTTGAAAATGAAGGAAATTATTTAATTTGTTTTCTTGCCTTGTTAGTTGTTTGGTTAGTGTTCAGGTTTTGAGATCGATAAAGAAAGCTGTTCCAAAATGCATGGATTTTGGAATCTACATTCCCATGCCTTTCATACCCCCTCTTGTCTCTTCATTTCCTTTCTTGGTGCTTCTGTGCACTCTCTTAGCTTCAACTACCACCTACCTCTCAGGAGACCACTCACTGTAGAGCTTACAACTCTAGCCCAGTCTACTGAGTTCCAAAGCCCAATTCGAAATTTCTACCTGCCTCTGGCACATTTCCACACAATTGTTCTCTTCACAACTCAAAATCAACATTTTACCAAAATTCAACTTACATAATCAAAACATTGCATTTTCCAGATGTGAAAACTGAATCCTAGAGTGATTTATTTGTTCTTTATTGCCCTTATCTCTTGCATGTAGTCCTTTAGGGATGCCAACTGTGAGTCTGAGTCAGTCCACCTTGGAAAACCCTGCACCACAGTTTTTATCTCCCAAGCACCATCAGACTTCTGATAACTGCTTTCTGCTCAACTTCTCCCCCTCCTGGCCCACACTGCCTCAAGGACAAAAGGGTTTGGAAGGCAAATCTCACTTCTCTGCAACTCCTTTTATTCTAGGATTATGAATCCTCAAATCTTGACTGCCTTGGAAACCATTCAGTACCTTTATGCAGATATTTCTTCTGTATTCTATCCAGATTTTCTCTTTGCTTTCAGTGGGAATATTGGTTAGCTCCAAGCCAGTCCATCATAACTGGAAGCCAGGCTATATCTTAGAGGTATAGTGAATAAGGTTTGCTGATAAAGTATATGTGAGGTGTAAAAGACACTAGTCGAAAATGACTCCAAGTGTTTTGTTTGTTTGTTTGTTCATTTTTTTTTATCCTGAGAAACTGTAAGGATGGAGTTGCAAGTTAGTGAGATGGGGAAGGCTAGGGAAAAACAGGTTTTTGGGGGTGGACATTCACAACCTCCATTATACACATGTTAAAACTTTAATACCACACAGTGGGCATCACCATCCCAAAAGCCTCAAGATTGGGAATTGAACACTGGACTAAAATAGACTTATTATTATTCTATTATAGACTTATTATTATTCTAGCAGTGGAAGAACTTTTATCACTGATATAAAGGCAGTGGCCACCAGAGGTTCTGTGGGAAGGGAGAGGGAAAAATAGGTGTAACATGTGGCATTTTTGGGAGGGAATTGTTCTGCATGACATTGCAATGACAAATACAGACCATTATACATTTTGTCATAACCTATAAAATTGTGCGGGACAGAGTGTAAGCTATAATGTAAACTATAGTCCACGGTTAGTAGCAATGCTTCAATATATGTTCATCAATTGTAACAAATGTATCACACTAATAAAGGATATTGTTAATGTGGGAAAGTGGGGGGAGGGGGGAGCATAAGGAATTTCCTACATAACATTTATGTATTCTAAAGTTTCTTTAAACTTTTTTTAAGTTTAAGACTTATTACATATATATAAGTGATGATCCTGAGTAGGCAGTTTCATATATAAGCATAGGGTTCAGGGAAGAAGTCCAAGATGGAGATATGAATTTGGAAATCAGCCTGTATATTTCAAGCTGACGAGATAGAGGCTGAGATACACATAACCTTGGACTGAAAAACTGGGAGTGGTAATCTTTAAACAATTACCCTACATGGAATTTTCCATATTTTAGAGCAGATCTTTCAGATCAGAATTTCTGAAGTAGGGCAGAAGAAGTAGGCAGACAGAGACAGGATTCTGTCCTTATAAACAAATCCTACCATTCCAGTTTCTCTAAATGGAATTATAGGCAAATTATCATGATTACTGAGTCTCTTCTCACTCAGGTAGGAAGTTTGGAACCATTAGTTTCCCTTTCCAGCCCTCCTAGGGAAGGATTCCATCCCCAGAGGACACCCTGGCATGGAAAAAGTGGTACACATTAAAAGGGAAGATAGAGAATACCTAAGTATTGGGGAAAGAGAATGGAAAATGATGAAAGGAAAAATGAAAGCACACGAAAGTGAACAATCCTTGGAATTGAAATATTTACACATTTCTAAATCCTTATATTAAAAAGTCTAGAAGTATTTGAGTCCAACCTGAGTTATATATAAGAAATGCATACACTCAGCATTAACTGGAATTTGCCTTTATTTGTTCAACATATTAAATAACTTATTAAGGAAGAAGAATTTATAAATCTAAGAATCCCTAAATCTGGTTTTAAACAAGTTATTTTTTTTCCTATTAATTCCAAAAACACTCATTTATCATTTTATACACACTATCATCCTGTGGAGTAAGGATCAACCAAAACACAAACAGAATCACAAAGCTTGGGGCTTGGGTGGCTACATTTTTAAAAGTTCTATAAATTTCAAAGCCTTGATTAAGATCCATGGTAAGTAGTTTTTCATCTTTCCCATTTATTTGGCAAATAATTTTTCATTTTTCTCATTTAATCCCTTATCCAGTCATCAGTCAAGGGTGGTTCATAGCCACCACCACCTCTGTTAGGTACAATATCACGTCAAGCCTAGATTTCCTCAGAAGTTTCTGTTATAATTTTCCTTCTCTCGGTTTTCATTTTCCACTACCACACGTTATACCAAAATCCATTGAACTGACAGAATAATTCTCCTAGAACACTATCCTCATCACATCATTACCTGAAGAAGAATTTATGTTGGTTTATTACAATACCAAGTTTCTCTTTTTGTTGTTATTTTATTCAAGCCTCCTTAAAATGCACTCAAAATTCTCTATCCCTGCCTCTAATTCCAATCTCCTTAATGTATCCTGTAACAAAGTTTCAATTTTGTTTACATTTTATTTTGTTTCATAAAGTTTTCATGATTTATAATACACAATACTGTTTGTGTATAATGTATGATGTAATCAGTATCAGCCTGACAGTTCAAAGTGTTGCTGTAGATGCCACCTAGGATAGTAGTAGCCCAAGGTTCTTGCACCAGAGCCTATGCCAACTAGTTGCCAGACCATGGAAGATTATTTTATTTCTCTGGGCCTCAGCCTTGTCATATGCAAAAATGAAAGGATGGGATTTAATTATCTCTCAGGTCCTTCCAGCTCTACCTACAGTTTTATGATGCTCACATCTCTCACAGAGGAGGGTGAATTAGTGATTAAAAAGAAATACTATTAACTTAAAAGATAGTGAGTTTATAGGAAATATATAGCCAAAGAAACTCAATAAACTAGATTGTACTATATGTAATGGATACAGAAATAGCAATTTGCTCTTGTAGGAAGTTTTAGCTTGTTTTTTCATCATTTGTGCAAAATGTTTCAGTTTTTATTTACGATCTAAAAGCAGTTTTCCTCTGACTGATGTGTCTGTTTTACACAAATCCTAATATTTTCAGATGATTCTAATAGCTTTGTATCTGTTCACATCTGGTCACAAAAAAGATAAAGTTGTGATAATATTTTTAAAAATAAGTTAAACTGATCTCAGAAGCCAGGAAACAATAACCACGATAATAGAGATTGCTACATATGGTAATAAATGAGGGCTGCTGCTGCAGAATCCTCAAGTCTTGGTCATTGTTCCCTCTAATATTTTGCAATTGCTCTCACCCACACAGATTGCCCTGTATCCTGCTATTGGTCCATATTCATTATTTCTTTCAAAATCAGGCTTACAATTCACTTCATTAGCCTTTCCCTCCTATTATTCCTTTATTTCTCATGGGAGAGAGACCAGGCTTAACTTCAGTTTATCAGCCGTCCATTTATGAACTCTTTCTCCCACTATCAACACTGACACCAATGTAGGAAGATCACAATGCTCCCTAGCTGCTCAGGAAGCACACCCAGATGTGCCCTCTCCAGCCTTTTATCCCCCATGCTGAAACTTGACTAGATCCTGGCCTATTCTGCTGGATGACAGATGTATTAAAGCAAAAACTAGTGATGATTAAATATGTAGCACATGTAGATAGGAAAGAAAAAAATATATACTGACTTCCCTAATCATTGCAGGTTAGGAGACATTTGATAATGTGGAAAAGAAAAACAATATATAGACTTCTGTATAGTATTGCTAGTTTTATCATGTATCAGTCCAATTGAAAGTTAAACCTTCCATCAAAATATAGGATGGTAAACATAATTCTTCTGATTGCTAGGTAGAAGACAGAGAAAATATTCCAGATAATGTTAATAGCCATGTTGCAAAATTAATATGGAGAGGAATGAAGCTTTTGAGAGACAATAAATGGTACTAGTTAGGAGCCTGGGATTGGATTCAGACAGCCAAGACTCAAACCATGCTCTACCAGTTACCAGTATGGAGACCTTGGTTGGGTCACTCCAAATCGCTGTGCCTAAGTTTCCCAATAATAAAATGGGGGTAGCAATTGCTCTTATTTCATGGAGGTTTTGTTAAGATTAAGCTGTTCACACATATTTAAAGTAGTAGACTAAGTAAGTGTCTCCATTTATTGTGGTTGGTGTTAAGAAGTATCTCGCGTTAAACACATAAAGAAGCAAATTAAGAACTGATAGAGGAGCTCATTACAAAACCTGCACTTCAAGTGTGAATTTTACCAATTGCAAATAAAACAACTGAGAATTTTTAGCAATTAGTCAATCAATCCTGACTCAAAAAGGGAAAACACTTTATTAAGAAAAATCATGTGGAGAAAGAAAAGGATCATTACACACACAAAGATTTCAAAGAAGGAAGACCCAACAATAGATCAAGAAGACAACATTCCATAAGCTTCTAATTCCTTAGTTGCAATTAATACCAGAATCATACTGTGTACCATTGTGGAGTTTTTGTACATATAAAGTACAATGTTTATGTTTATTAAGTATGTTAATTAAGCACAATTCATGTTTATGGGTTCTGTTCCCCCATCTGGTCATATTTAACGTTTTATAAAATCTAGACTTATAAAAGTGCATAAACAGACATTTGTACCATGAAATCTAAAATGTCTGCAGCAGCTAAGATTCTGAAGCATGGGATGAATGGGCCAAGTAAGAAGCCCTTCTTGCAGAAAGTGCCTTAACAAGTCCTCTTCCTGCCTGTGTTGCCAATACAAATTCCTCTAAAGTGTCACCTGAATTATTAGAAAAGCATTTGAAGACTTAATTTAAAGGAATAAATTCTATCATTTCATATAGCCCACTCTGCCTTTTCACAATTCCTCTTTATAGAGACAAGCTTCTCCTTGCCTTCTTACTTCCCTTCTGCTCTAAGGCTTCTCCTTGCAGTCCTCTCCACCCAGTCATTCTGAATTGCCCTGTATTTGAATTTCATATTAATGGAAACATGAAGTATATTTTCATGTGTCTGGTATCAACATAAAGTTCTTGAGGTTTGTCCATGCTGTGTGTATAAGGAATATGTTCCTTTTCATTGCTGAGTAGTACTCCATAGTATGGATGTACCACAATTTGTTTATCCATTCAAGGAGCAAGTTGTTTGATATACATGAAGCATAGAATTTATGTGGGGATGGGTTGAAGAATGAGAATTGTATCACAAAATGAACCTGGAAAGATAGTTCCAAAATCATGGTATATGGCTTACTGAACGTAAGCTTGGATGTTATCCTAAAGGCAACAGGGATCCATTAAGGAGTTTTTAAGAGGAAGATATATAATCCGACTGATAGTAAGGCCCATTTTAATCATTGAGAGGGACTCTCAATCTCTAATCAGTAATTGCTCACAGTTTACTTCAAGTTCTGAGTTTTTACAACAGTTGTCCAAAGAGAATGTGCTTCCTCTAATATGCTTCATTTTCATATTCAGCTAACATATTTTTGAGCATCTACAATGTGTCAGGCACTGGATTCGGAATTGTCATACACATAATGGCTCTTGAAATCTCCTGCCAACCTCATGCCCCACAATGCTCTTCTTACATTTGCATGATCCACCTCTGCAACACAGCCTGGCCATTTGATTCTGCTCTGCGTTCTGCAGTTACTTATGATAGTGAGAGAATTTGCTCATACTTTTTGAAAGAAAAGGAACATTGGGATAGGAAATGCAGTTAAAGGCAGGTTCCTTCACAGAAGAGACACAGGGTTGTAGCAGCTTTGAGGTATTATTGTTAAATAATTTCATATGGGCTTCTGCTGCCAGGTGGCAGTTGTTGAAGTTTTGTGGACTGTCCAATGGAAACATTTTTCTCAGTCTTTTGATGGGGACTTAAGCTAAGGATGTGTTCACACAAAATTGCCTGGGCTCTATTTTGACACAGATAGTGGCAACATAAGAAATATAAAAAGAACAAGAGCCATGGATTTCTAAAGCTTTTGAAAAGATCCAAAATTTCTTTCTTGTTTTATCCCCTTCTATTTAAAACTGATTTTCTTTAATATAAGTATTTGAGAAAAATAAAAATCTTAGTGAACTTAATTGTTTTAATATGAAAAAAAAACCTTATTCATTTACAGAGCACTACATGCTTCATAAAATGCTGTGAGTCAAGTTTTAGGTCAGGGAATTTGGGAATGAAGATTGGCAAGTGATGCCACACATTGTGGTGAGAAAATAAAGTGAAAAAGTAGTGCCATAGGAAGATAATTAACAGGACATCACCATCCCCTGGTCGAAGATTAAAGGTGAGTTGTCAACAGTGGGCCTCCTGGAATCCAGGGAACAAATAGCACAATGAAAACGGGCCAAGCTTTAGGATCCCAGAGGAAAACGAATGCAGATTTCCTGGCAAGCATGAAAAGCTGGGACCATGATTATCTAAAACCTGGAAGATACCCACATGGCAAAGACCTCTGACAGATGATCCAAGACAGAAAGACTCATTGGCCAAGCCCCTCAATGACCATGACGCAGATGAACATTTAGAAGACCGATTGCTCTGCTGGATTATCATTCTCAACCTGTAGATAAAATATATATGTGCAATATGTGTGAAGAGGGGTAATTTCAGGATATAGTTTATGATTTGTATAATATTTTCTTTTCTTTCCTTTTTTTATTGAAGCAGAGAGGAGGCTCTGCTTCAGGAGAAGTATGTGGCAGGGCATCCTGGTGTTTCTTTTCACAAGCCTAACACTTTGGGAAGACCGGGGTTTAAAAAGAGAAGAATGTTCCCAGGCTGAATTAGGTGCCTGTGGACTGGAATAATCCTGCAATCCATGTTCACACAGAACTTCAAGGAAAGTAGATCCTAGCCCAGGGTTTCTAGGATTGATCAAAGAGTCTCGTAAACCAAGAATGACAAAGCCACCTTATCTAAAGAAAAAGACAGGTTGGGATGGTGGGCATTCAGTGGTTCCACTCCTCTTGCTCTTCCAAGAAACCCCACACCTTCAGGCTAATAGTAAATGGCAGAAAGAGCATCCACACAGGAATACTACAGTTCCAATTCAAAGGTAAGAAAGCAGAACTGTTTTTGGAGCATAAAGTCCCTTTCAGACTATAGATGGATGGGAAGTATAGGAAAGACAATGTGGGCTTGCATTTGCTGATTGATTATTATTAAAGAGCATCACTCATGCTCTTTGCCTAGCAGCTTTTAAACCTCTAGGATCAATTAAATCCTTTAATATTTAATTCAAATCTTCCCCTTATAATTTATCTTTTATCAGCAGCATGAAACCATTAAAGTTTCTTCCCTGAACTTCCCTCCAAAGTGAGATTGTAAAACCATGCATTCTCCATTTCTAGTTTTGTTCACAGATCCACAATCCTCTCTCTGCTCCTCACTAAGTCTTTAGGAATCTCCTTTACTTTGAAGGAAACTCCTCTCTCCTCAATTTCTACTCAACCTGTGGATTGAATTGTATACCCCAGTTTGGACATGTTCTTGGTCTTGGTCATCATTCTGGTGGTTGGGGGTCCCATTGTAAATAAGATCTCTTCCAGATATTACTTCAGCTAAAGCTGTGGCCCAACTGAATCATGCTGGGCTTCAATCCAGAATACTGGAGTCCTTTATAAGCAGAATGAAATTCAGACAGAGACAGAAAGCCATGGGGAGCAATCAGAAACTGGAAGTCAATGGAACCCAAAAGAGAAAAAACAAGATGCTCCATGTGCATTAACATGTGACAGAAAAGCCAAGGACAAAGGATCACTAGCAGCCAACCCCAGAATCCCGCAGTCTTTAAGGAAAAATCATTGCCTTGCTGATGACTCAACTTTGGATTTCTCCTAGATTCAGAACCTTGAGCCAATAAATTCCCTTTGTTTAAGCCAACCCATTATATGGTATTTTTTCAGCAGCTGAAACTAAAACACTCTCATTGGGCTTAAGCTTTAGGAAAAATAAATAGATAAATTGGATTTCATCAAAATTAAATTTTTTGTGTATCAAAGATCCTCATCATGAAAGTAAAAAGTCAACCTACAGATTGGGAGAAAATATTTGAAACCATATATCTAATAGGAGTTTAATACCCAGAATATTTAAAGAAATCCTATAATTCAATAACAAAAAGACAAAAAATCCAATTTAAAAATGAGCAAAACCTTGAATAGACATTTTCTCCAAAGAAGATATACAAATGGCCAACAGCATATAAAGAGATGCTCAACATCATTAGCCATTAGAGAAATGCAAACCAAAACCATAATGAGATACTATTTCACATCCAATAGAATGGCTAACTATATAAAAATTAAAATAAAATATCAAGTGTTAGAGGGAATATAAAGAAATAGGAAAACTCATTCATTGTTGGTGGGAATGTAAAATGGTAAAACCACCGTGGAAAACAGTTTGGCAGTTCCTTAGAAACTTAAGTACTGAATTAAGTCAAATACATGATTTGGCAATCCTACATCTAGTATATACCCAAAAGAATTGAAAGCTGGAATTCAAACAATATTTGAACACTGATGTTCATAGCAGCATTATTCACAATTGCCAAAAGATGGAAGCCACTCAAGTGTCCATGAACAGAAAAATGGATAAACAAAATGTGGCATATGCATACAATGGAATATTACTCAGCCATAAAAAGGAATGACGTTCTGATATATGCAATAACATAGATGAACTTTGAAGATATCATGTTGAGTAAAATAAGCTAGACACAAAAGGGCAAGTATCCTATGACCTCACTGATTTGAAATAATTAGAATAAGCAAATTCATATAGTGAGAAACTAGATATAGGTTATCAGGAGCCAGGGTGGGGATAGGGAATGGAGAGTTGATGTTTTATTGGCACAGAGTTTTTGTTTAGGCTGATGGAAAAGTTTTGGCAATGGATGGTGGCAATGGCAATACAACATTGTAATTAACACCACTAAGTTATATATTTGAATGTGGTTAAAAGGCAAAACTTTAGGTTGTATATATGTTACTAGAATAAAAATTTAGAAAACAAATGAGCATAGGACTATACAACACAAAGAGTGAACTTTAAAGTAAACTATGGACTATAGTTAATACTATAATATTGTTTCATCAATTGTAACAAAGGTAAAATCCTAATGTAAAGTGTTAATAATAGGAAAACGTTTGTGTGCATGAGGGAGAGTATACAAGAACTCTATATTTTCTGCATGAATTTTCTGTAAACCTACAACTTCTCTACTAAGAAAATAAAACCAACAAGCCCTCCCACAAACTTCCCCATACAAAGGTGTAGTAGAGCCCACTATTTTTATGTATGGGGGGGAAAAAGGTGCTTTTTTCATTATAAAATCATTACAATAAGATAAGGGCCATCACCAGAGCAATTGGGAGTAGGGCACACAGGGTTTCACCATTCCTGAAACATTTATTCTGAGTCTAAGAACAACTGTATCCTAAGGTCTCTTCCTTCCTTCAGCTGAAAAGATGAAAAAGCTTCTATGGTCTTCCCACTTTGACTATCTCATCATAAGCTCTAGTAAATATTTTTTCTAAACTTATTCTCTGAACAATGGGTGTTGTAGCCACACTGGAAAGATGACCAGTGGCCACCAGGCCCTACCTGAAACTTTGGTACTTATAAGGAACCCCTGAGAAACCTGGGACAGAAAAGCCCAAAGATTACTATAGTTGCATTTCCCTCCAGCCCGGCAGGGTGGGGTCAGAATATTAATTCCCTTTCTTCCCTAGGAGAGGCAGTAGTTAGGAGCACAGTCTCTAGAGCTAGAGTTCCTGGATGGGACTCCTGGCTCCATCAGGATTAAGTGACTTTGAACAAGGTAGCAAACCTCTCTATGTTTCAAATTCCTCATCTGCAAAGTAAGAATACCAATAGTATATTTTTCATAGTGTTGTCGAAAAGATTAAGAAACTTAAAATTTATAAATACCCATATTTCAGATGGTAAAAAAGGTAAACTGAGGCAAGGCACACTCCTCAGAAGTTGCACACACCACTTCTTACATTCACTTGGCCAGAGTGTTGTCACAGGGACACATCCAGAGTTAAGGGACCCAAGGTTTCAGTTGTGATCTCTACTCTGAGACGCCAAAGCTAACATTTGGGAGTTCTCTTTCTGAGAGAGAAAGGGAGGCTAATATTGGAGACAACAATTTAGCTATCTCTTGAAAGACTGAGTTTGTGGATAGAGATTCATTCCTGCTACATAAACTAGTTTAGTTTCTTTCAACACTATATTGAGATCTTACAAGATGTGTGAGGTTAAAAATGTTGCTTTTATCCAGATGATAAGTAGTTCCATAAAGTTTAGAGAGACTATGCTAACAAAATGGAATATTACTAAATTTAGAAGTCTAGCCTCTTACAAAACTATGTGAGCAAAATAAGAGTTACTGAAAAATGATTTGATGCCATAACTACCTTGTAAAGCAGACAAGAAAAAGCATTATAATTACGAGTTTGTAGATTGGAAAGTAGAAGCCGATTGAGGTTTCTGTGTTCACACAATTTAATAGTAAAACCTATTCTCTTATCCTTGACGTCTGGTTTCAAAGACAAGTATTCTTTTCATTACATAGCCTATCTAAATACCTAACCACCACTTAAAGCATTTTTACAAGAGGAAATGGCTCCAGGCAAAGTTGTATTGATAAATACGTGTTTTAGAAGTTGGGATTTCTGAATATTGGTTCAACCCTACTGCTACTTAAGTTTTGTGACTTGGGCAAATAAGTATTATCCATGTGCTTCACTCTCCAGATAAAAATGGCGAAAACTTTGTAACTTTACTCTTAATTCTAGAGGGTGTCTCTCACCAGCTACAGAAAAAGCTATTCCTAGGCAAGGATCTTGCTTTCAAGTAACAGAAAAACAGAGAACCACCTGTCACTGAGCACATAAAAATAATTCTATAATATGTGATCTGTTGGGCTATGTGATCTGTAAAGCTCTAAAAATTTTTGGATTCCCAAAAAGCATCCAAGAAGCATAAATGCCTGTGAATAAATAAAAGCACTTATGATTTAATTTGGTGAATAAATTATTTGATACTTATAGCAAGTGAACTAAAAGGAAATTGAGATATTCTAGGTAGCAAGGTGAATCAGACAAGAGTCTGGAAAAAAATTATTTTTTAATGACTTTAACTGATGGTAATTAAGATTGGCAGTAGAAATTATCATAAACACACCATCCAAATGATAATGTAACTAGAACATTGTTATAAATTCTTAATGCCTCTTTTAAAAGTAGAAAATGACAACTCATCAAAGAATAATTCATCAGGGTTCATCAACACTGACCCGAGTGCTTCATTGCTCTGGACTATGGAACCCATTCCAATTTACCAGACATAATTTTTAGAGTGAAAAAAACATAGTTTTCAGATATTAATGAAGTCTGTATTGGTAGAATTCAAATTATTTTGGCTGAAGGAAATGGCTCCATTTTTCAAAGGAATTATGAGGGAGAACAATAAAAATAACAATAACCAATATTTATTGAGCAATTACTATATGCCAGACACAGTTCTAAGTGCATATATTAATTCATTTAAATCTTACAACAACACACAGAGTTAGGTAATTTTGTTATTCTCAGTTTATGCCATATGAAGAAACTCGGTAATAGTGAGGTTAAATACATTGCCAAGTCCACCCAGCTTGGAGAGAGCCAGGTTTCAAGCCCAATAGTCTACCTGAAGACCAGTTATACTCTTTGTTTATATATGTAAAGTAGATGTAGCAGATCTGTCCTGGCTGGAAGTGAGTGGGCAGGATGGAGCCCTCCCCAAGTGTTGCCTGCTGGTCTTAATGAAATCTGCCTTCAGATCATCTCATATATGGTTATCTGGAGAAGTACTTCTGAGGTTGTCATTGGATTTATTAGACAGATGTCTCTCCCATTGTAGCATTAATATCCTCAAATATATCTGACTTCTTTGTATTTAATTTTCTAAACTCAGATCTAAGACCCAATCCTGTCTGAGTAAGACAACAATCAATTTTCTGAAGTCTCCATCTTGGAGCAGAAGTGCAAAAGTAAACAGGAGGTTCCTCATAAAGACAATAAATGACCATAGCAAGTACTTATAACTACAATAGACATTGCATGAATGTGGGCAAATAATGACCATGTCCTTTTTATATCCTTTATATACTCAAAAGATGATGAACAACTATTATTGGTTAGAAGAGTAAAACCCATGGTTTCAATTTCCATATGGTAGGTACAATAATTTCAGTCTGTTTCTAGCCAATACCTGCAACTTGAAGCAAATCTATCTTTCTTGGGACCCTTTGCTCTTTCTGAGGCCCTTTCTCTTTTTCTGTAGGTTTAAGTAGAATATATCCTCAAATCATAGGCCTCTGTTTGTGGTCAATGGTGGTGACCAGGAAAGACCAGGCCAGAGAGTATGACCAGTAAACCATAACCAACTCATCTATACAGGGAAACATTCAAACATATGACCTTGACTGTCCTCCCTGTTCAAAAGACAGCATAATTGATGTATGCTGGAACACAGACCATGTATAGTAGCAAAGCAACTTCCACATGCTTTTAAAAATTCTTCTTATAATTCAGCCAGGTAAACACTTATCCAGCCCCTTCTTTGTTCCTAGCACCAATAATACTGTGATGACAATGATATGGGTTCATCCTCTCAGTATAATGTGGTAATCTTGATCATTTCTGTTCATTTGAAGACTTTTATCTCTCATCCATTTGTCTCTTTTTATGGGTGAAAATTATCCTTAAACATTTTCCTCTCAACAGTGAACAGATTCACTGACTCTCTTGACCTGGCTACAGAAGGAAGGGAGCACTGCTCATTTCAGCAAGAAGTTTCAGGAAAAGGCCTACGCCTGAATTATGCAGTGTAAGTTAAATCAACTTTGCTAGCAGCTATGAATTAAAGGACATTATGCATGCATAATAATCCCTGTCTTGCTCTGGTATGTGAATTATAGAAGCTTTACCATTTCCAGCAGTATGGATTAGCTGTTGCGGGGGGTGGGGGAAATATATATATATAGAGAGAGAGAGAGGGGTGCATGTATCTCCTCCTCTATACAGGAAACAGAGTGAAAACAGGAAAATAGAGTAGATTTGACAGGTCAAGGGTAATGAAGGAAGATCTTTTTCAGGATCAAACCTGAAAATTTCTATTTTATACCAGAGAAATGAACAGAAAGATGAAATGTGTGTACTGGGTAGAAAATGAGAGATTTTCAGGTCTAGGCATCAGTCATTTACAAGAAATTCCAAGTATTAAAAATCTTTTCAAAAAGCATAAACTACAAACATACATCAGTTCATAGGAACACTAAACATGGCTTGAGATATTTGAAAGCTTTATTTAGAGAGGCAACTAGATTAACTATTATTCCTACTGTGATCAGAGATTATAAAATATGCAAGTGAGAGATTGCTATGCTTCACTGATTACCTTTTCTCACATTTAATTTTTTTTTGCTATAAAAAGAGACATATTTATAGATTCCTTGAACTAATACGACTAGCACAATTTCAGGAATTCATACTGAATAGTTTATAATTGATAACAATTTGGTATCACCTTTCTAAAAGTGAAATTGATAAGACTGTTGTACAACTATAGAATGCACAGATATTGGACAATTTTGTAGTCATTCACAAAGAACCATAAAAAATAAAGTACCTATTTTTCCCAAGAAAAACAGAAATGCAATTTCCTAAGCAAAATCTATTCATGTTGGAATTTTTATTAGCCCTCTGTAATAGAAAACCTATTAAATATATATTGTTTTGTGCTTCTGAATAGTTTTCACATCTCTTTAAGTAGAGACAAGATCAGTATTACATTATGAAAAGTACCATTCATGCATTGTAAGTACCAATTTACAATGCAACAGGCTGGATAAGGCCAAATAAATCCTAAAATCTAAACCTGGGAAATGTGTTAAGATGAATGATAGCATTATTACTTACTCCATAGATGCCACGGAAAAGAACACAAAAATCTAGGATTCGAACAAGCTAGCTTTTACTGAAATGTTCTTTAAAGTCATTTGTTTGAAAATGCAATGACATCTAGTGGCTGATTCAGCACATCACCACTTTGTACTCAATGAGAAACCTTTGGCCCACCTCCATTTTAAAACATTGCAAAACAGTATTTTGGGCCATCATGAGAGATGCAAAGACGGTTTGCTACAACTAAGGAAACATGTTTTCATTTAATAAGTCAAAGTTAATGAAATAAGAATAAGATCGCAATTTGAGAGAGGGAGGACACTGTTTTCTCTCCTTCATATTCCTGTATGTTAGTGTTCCACATGAATCTGACTGAGAATTTTTAGAGTCAATTCCATCATTTGAATAAGGATAACAAAACGAATTAAACCTTGTTATTGTCTGCTCTGGTAACAACAGTGTTGGTAACTATAGATTATGTCTACTTTATGCAAACTGATGGACAAAAGTTTGGTCTTGATCCAACCCAACCCCAATTAAACCAAGAAGCTTCAGCTACTGTATTTTATGATCTTTATCTTTCTTTTCCAAGGAGCTAATACAATCAGACTCTCTGACATTTGCTGAGTCTTAAGTTATTGTCAGGTGAGAATCCTTTCTTTATACATGCCTACTTAGACATCATAGGCTCATACGGGCAATGTGTGTGGAAGAGAATGGTGCTTCATTCTGCCTCTGGATGCCTCTGGATGGGCAGTAAAGGAAATATTCACAATGGTAGCAACACCTGAACTGAGGCTTGAAGAAAAATATTCACCAGAAGGCAAAGAGCAGTAAGAGTAAATTCCAAATAGAGAGGGAATTTTTTGCATATGCAAAAATATTGAGGCTCAAATGTGTACAACATATTTTAGATGACAAGGAGTAGTCCACGGTGATTGGAGAGTTGTTCAAAAGGAGGTTTGGGAGCATGCAGGAAAAGATAAGGCTGAAAATGTAGACTGGAAACAGGTTATAAAGGGCCTTAAACACTATGCTAATTAATATAAAGCTCTTGATATAAGGAGTCATTTATTGTTTTAAGAAAGAAAAAGACATGATTAGAGAAAGATCTTAGAGAAAAGTAATTTGGGAGAAATGTGGAGAAGCATTGAGATCATCTGGACATAAAAACATTATTAAGAGGCTGTTTAATAAACTAGTTGAGAAAAGAGAATACCCAAATGAGGGGAATGGCAGAGACAATGGAGAAAGGGAATCCCAGAATTACTTTTGACATGCTATCAGCAAAACTTACTGACTGATTGCTGGAGGTCTGAAAAAGAAGAGTCGGAGATGGCAAAGTTACCAGCAAGTATGGCTGCAAACAAACCCACTAAGAGGCTGGAAAGGAATAGGAGGAAGAGAGCATTTACCAAAGAATAGTAGTGTAGTACTAGGAAAAAAAAAAAAATAGTACATCTTAAATATTAAGGTAATGTACTGTGCCTTATAATGTTAGAAAAATTCAGTGTAACTCTTGCTCACCTATCAGGAGGCACAGAGCTACACATTTAACACTAACCAGATTTAGCTCCAACTATGCACTTCCTTACTCCATCTTTACTCACAACCACCACTATCTGTATCTTCACATCCCTCATTACCTGTACCTTCATATCCGTACCATCCGCCAGCCTTATCACCCGAAGATTACCCGACCCCAGGTACCATGCATATTTTAAGATTAACTGAGAAAGCAACAACTAATTTTTTCTGGACCTTTCTTAGAAATGTCACTCTAATAATAAAAAACTTTTTTTGTTTCAACTAGTATAAAAGCTATGAGAAAAATCCTTAACGTGGAGGCTGATTTGAGATTGTACATCTCCATTCTCCCACCGGCGAATAAAACCACTTTTCCTGCCTAGCTTAGTTCAGTATGTCTGTCTATTCTGCTGCACCAAGCAAAGAACCCAGCGGAGGATTACCCCAGGCCTTCTTCAGTAGTTAGCGATGTGAACTTGGAGAGGCCCTTAAGGCCAGGTGATGATGATAACTAGCAGCTCAGTCATGAGCTCTGAACCAGAGATAGAGGTTTAGCAAAATCAGTATTATTGAGGCCCTGAAAATGGCTAAGGCAAGGAGAATAGCAAAGACCCAAGAGGTAATGTCAGTATTTACAGGCTCCTGAAAGGACGAGAAAACTGGAATATTTATCAGAAAATTGATAGATAGTGGTCAAAATGGTAGGAGTTGGTATTTATAAAAAAATTTTTTTAATTAAAAATCTTATTATAAAAACAAAACAAAAAAATTAAGAGTAAAGTTGGGAGACTTTCAAAAGCCAAAAAATGCTCTGCCATGGTCAATGCCAAACAGGAAGATAAAGGCTAAAAAGTTATGAGGGGTTATTAGCAATGCTTCGATATGTGTTCATCAATTGTAACAAATGTAACACACTAATGAAAGATGTGGTTAATGGGGAAAAGTGTGGGAGAGGGGGTGGGGTATATGGGAATTCCCTATATTTTCAATGTAAAATTTATGTAATATAAAGCTTCTTTAAAAATAAAATAAAACATTAAAAATTAAAAAAAGAAGTTATGACATGTAGGAGGCTGCCTTCCAGAAGGCAGCTTCCAGAATCATGAGCAGAAATCTTGAGGAAGTTGAAAGAAAGCTGATGCAATAAGTATGGACTTTTCTTTCAAATTTGGGAACAAAGGATAGGAATGATATTGATTGATATTGAAGTTGCAGGTAAACCGCAATTGTTTTAAGTATATGAGCATTTTATATAATAACAAGCTGGTAAAGGGTCAGTGAAGAGGAAATTTCTGAAGATATGAGAGATCTGGGACATAAGAGTAGCTCCTAAGAAGAGCCAGTATGGAGTCTTTAAGGGCAACAAAATTCTCATATTACATATTGGTTTTCCTTTAGTCTCTTACAGGTCTCTCTCGATGTTTTTGGAAGAACAAACTCAGCTCACTGATGCAAGGAGCTCAAAACAAATACCTTTAAAACAATAGCTGTCCCTTTTCAGGTAGTCATTTTTTTATAATCTCCTGGGTACACACCCTACTATTTTTGCGACAATGAGCAATCCAGGTTACCAAATTGAGGTGTACACAGATATCCTGTAGTTTCAGAGCATGACACCTTGCCAGTGCCCTCCCTCCTCTACTTCTAGCCAGACCTTTTATTTACAGCTGTTTCACTCTCTATATCTTATAAAATGCTTTAGAGTAAAGCACCCTCTCACTAATTCACTGTTCTGTTCTCTTCAATGGTATTATCCCATCTACTACTAATAATCTAGTATGATTTATGATATGCAGTTTAGTTTCATCCTTTATGGGCATAAGACTCACCCTGAATGCTTTCCAAACACTAATCCAAACCTTGCTGAAGCTGAGAACTCCATGTTCCCAATTATTTTACAGACAACCTTAGAGAAAATAAACTTTGAAGGGAGTGGAAGTTTCCCTTCCCATAGTACCAGGGTTTCCCAGTAAGAGTCACACTATCCCATTCATGGAATAGGTCTCAACAGTTTTTTCTTTGTTTTTGAAATGTATGTCAAATTCAAATTCAACCTTCAGTACATATTCTCTCAAACAAGTCACAATAACTAATTCAGAATATGTTTTCTAATGCCTTAAGGGAATTGGTTCTCACATCAATAACAGTTTAAGATTAGCCACTAACTCAAGACAGGTGGATGGACTGCCTAACTTTAAATTCTCCTGTGGCAAAATTGACCGTATCCTTGAGTCCCTAGGATAAAACATTAAGTGTTTAGTTCAGGTCTATGTATTTCATCTTTAGCCACTTCTAGCCTCCTCCCTCTTCCAAATTAGGGTTATATTTTCCATATTACTGAAGTGGGAAAAACTGGCAGAAGAGCAGGTTTGGGGAGGAAGAGACAAATGAGTTTAGAAGATTTGAGGCTAATTTCCAGGGGTTAGATATATTACTCTGAAACTCATGTAAAGGGTCAGAGCTAGAGATAACAGTTTCGAAGCTTTAAGTAAACCCGCCCTCTCCCCCCATTTTTTCTTTTTAGGAGGTACCAGAGATTGAACCCAGGACCTCAACTATAGGAAGAAGGCACTCAACCACTAAGCTACACCTGCTCCCCTCCCTTTGTTCTTTCAGGAGATTTTCCTGATTTTTGAAAAAAGCCTCAGGTAACACTGTCTTCCATTTCCTCCAAATTGGCACTCCACTGTCTCAATGTCATAAATGACAAAGATTAGTACTAATTTTCCAAGGATTAATAAAAAAAATGCTAAGCCTTGAAGATTCTCACTCAGCAATCAAAAACATGTAGATGAGAAAAAAATGTTGATAAGATTTTGGATCAGTTCTCATCCATGAGATGAAAGGTTCCATTTAATCAAGTGAATGGTTGTTTCTTAGTTCATTTTCCCCTTTATTCAGCTTTCAAGCTAATACAAATGACTAGAGTGGGGCTAGAAACAGGGCAAGAAAATTAATAGTAAATCCTGAGTTATGAAAACATAAAGGAGGTAAAATTTGGTGTTCATCAGCAAAAGGAAAGAAGTGGAATCCCCATAAGAAGTCACCACTGTAAGAACCACTTTAGAAATAATTGTTCTCTCTGTTTATAAAAATAGAGCAAAAATAAGCAAAACTGTTTTCCAAAAAACAACATAGGCATGATTTCTGCTTTCCTTTGATAAGTCATTAGTGAAGAGAAATAATTAAGATGGCATCCTATAAGCATTTATCCACAAAATTTCCTTAGAAGAGACATTTTTCAGTTCTCTAGAATTATAAATGGATCTGGACTTCCACATTCTGTATGAAAGTTCTTATTGAATGAATCACTAAATTCTGTAATAAGGTCCTTGGTTTTCTGCAGAAGGCAAAGCCCCACATCAAATACTGTGGGGAACTGACTGCTTAACTTTAGATGATGTCTTACTCCATTAGTGCTTGACATTAGGGAGACAGCATGAAGTGATTTAGGTGTGAGAATCCAGAAACATCTCTGCATACAACTAGAAAATCACATAAGTTATAATCTCTTTGGAAATTAGTTTCCCCATCTGTTAAAATTTTTTTATCTCCTTCAAACTCTGAAAAATGTGGTTTTCTTGTTACAAAAGAATTTGAGGTGATCATAATTATCATAACAAATTAACACCACATCTTTGATAAGAGTGCTTTATTACAAATGTCAAGGGACACAGAATTACATTATTAACTCTTTACATTCTTTTCTAAGTTACCTTCTATTGCAATCATAGTTATGCTTATTAAATAAAGGGTAGATCACATAATTTATAATTTATCTTTAGACCACTTAATGTATTCAAAAGGACTTTGCTCTTTATAAATCTTAATTGCCATATAAATTATATACACCTTTTTTAGCAGCTGTTCTACTATCATATATTTCTTGGAGCCTATAGGTGTGATGGTATTAAGACCCACAAAATGCACAGAGAGATAAATATCCTCTTAGTCTATTCCAGTTATACAGTATTTCTTCCTGTGGTGAGCATTTTCTGAGGTCATTAAAACACTATTTTCCTTGCATAACTAGTATCAGCATGGGGTTAAATCAAGTAAATAAATGACTAAATGGAGATCATTTTCTTAGAGAAATTGTTTTCTCTTATTTGTCTAAAGCTTGTGAATTGTCTGGTATTTGTCTGACCCATCATCATTTTTAAAAATTATAAAGAAAACAACCCATGTGCACACTTGCATTCATTTGCATACCATGCAAAAGAAAAATAGACATCATATCTTAAAAGAAAAACCCTGAATTGTAGCACAAATCTTGAATTCTAAAAGGTTAATTAGATCATTATCTTTAAACAGTTATGCTTCTTCCATGGTTTACAGGGCACCAACCTCAGGCAGCTATTGCCATTCATTCATTCATTCATTCAAGCATGTTTTAAAATACTGTTTCCCTGGATAAATGCTGAGAAAATATAAAGATAGTCCCTGTGATTAAGGACTTTGCAATTTATGACAAAAGTGGATGTGTATTAAGTATGTTTCATAATAGAGGTATATTCTGTAGACTACATGCTGCAAGAGAGAGCATCTTTGTTGAATGTTTTTCAACTGCCCTTTCCACCCTTCTCTACAGTACTCAGCGCCCCCAGGAGACAAACTTTATGGCTATTTCAATGAGATGCCTTACCTTCTAGCTTTATGTTGAATTTAGGCATGGGAGACATTGAAAGTAGGAAAAAAGGTATAAGGACACTGAAATCAGGGTGTTTATTCCCCCAGCTCCTCTTTGTGGGATCATTACAGGTTGTGCAACACACCACATCTCCTGTGTGGTGGCCCTCTCCAAAGTAAACCATAAAGCACTGCCTCCTTTTGTCCCAACAGGCCTAGGGATGATAATAGTTCCTGGCTATTGCTAGACCTGGGGTCTGGTCTATCCTTTGCAGATTTCCCTTGATCATATCTCTACCTGTGTAAATAGCCCAAATATTAAACCCTCCTCAAATGATTTACTTTGAGTGTGCTATTTGTTCCCAGCTGGTTTTTGATGACATATTACCCAACCCAGACAAGATTGGGAAGGATCATGGTTAGGACAACAGAGTTTGAGCTAGTCACAAAGAAGAAGTAAATGTTGAACAAGAAAAGAAAAAGATTGGAGAATGGTCTTCAAAGACGGAAGGAACTGCATTTGCAATTGTGTAGACAAAAGGAATATTTGATATGTCTGAAGATTCAGATGTTGTGAGAAAGAGGTAGAACAGACTGCCGGAGAGGCAAGCAGAAGCCAGATCATGTAGGGTCTAGTTTTCCATTCAAGGGAACTGAGTCTTATTATGAATGCAAATACTTTCCTTGGAGCATTTTGTTCAGTGGAGTATAAAAATTCAAAATGGTGGCATTTTGGGAGTTAGAGGGGGAGAGAAATGAAAATGGAGATAGAGAGACCATTTATTAGCATATTGCAATTATCACAACAATATAGTTGAGGAGTGAGGACTAAAGCCATGCCAGAGTAGCTTGAGAGAAGGGAGTAAAGAAGCATTAATTTGATAGGACTTGTGACCAATTAATATTGAGAGAAAAGCATCCTGGTTTAAGGCATTTGTGATGGTTAGGCTGATGTGTCAACTCGGCCGGGTAATTGTGTCCAGGTGTTTGGTCAAGCAAGCAATGGGATAATTGTAATTCAAGGACATTTATGGACTTTGGTCACCTGTGAGTTTACTGTGTGCGTGGTTGATTGCATCTGCATCAATCAGGGAGATTGTCATCAGCAACAGGTAACGCTTTTATCCAATCAGTTGAATGCCTTAAAAGGGGACGTGATTTCAACATTCAGAGCTCGTCTTTAGACAGCCAACGTCTCCCAGAAACTCATCAAGGACCTTCATTGGACTTTCTTCGGAGCCCCTGGTTTGCAGCCTGTCTGCGGAACCTGGACTTGTGCATCCCCACAGTCATGTGAGAGACTCACAAAATCTCATATTATTGACAGATATTTCTTGTTGATTCTATTTCCCTAGAGAACCTTGACTAAAACAATATTTGTTGGGCACTTCTTATGTGGTAGACATTGTTCTTAGAGATTTACATTTATTGGCTTGTTTTCATCCTCCTGC
This sequence comes from Tolypeutes matacus, assembly GCA_026826555.1. Classification (NCBI taxonomy): domain Eukaryota; kingdom Metazoa; phylum Chordata; class Mammalia; order Cingulata; family Chlamyphoridae; genus Tolypeutes; species Tolypeutes matacus. The sequence goes on from JAKSZT010053770.1 coordinate 21,601,139, forward strand.
AACTCCTGAAAATAGAAATATTTTATCCTTATTTTTTCAAATGTAGCAACTGAGGTACAAAGAATTTAAACAACTTACCTAAAGTCACACAGGTAGAAGAGGAAAAGACAAGATTATAGGAGGAAAAGGAGTTTTGAAAAGGGGTTTGGAGAGATTATTGAATCAGATTTGGAATACATTTAGTATCTGATAGTTGTGAGATATTCAAGTTGAGAGAGTTTATAAACAGTTGGAAGACTAAATTAGAGTAAGAGTAGTATAGAGATAAACGGCTAGAGATAAAAGCTTGAAATTTTTCAACATATAGTCTTCATAACTGAAGTCTTGGGAAAGGATGTGACACCATAGGGAGACTACATAAATTGAGAAAGAATTTGAGGTTGAAGCCCCTGGCAACATCATCTTTCATGGAATATAGAGTAAGTGGAGCATGAGAAGTAGACTCCATTCCTGTATTAGTCAGCTAAAGGGGTGCTGATGCAAAATACCAGAAATCTGCTGGCTTTTATAAAAGGTATTTATTTGGGGTAGAAGCTTACAGTTACCAGGCCATAAAGCATAAGTTACTTCCCTCACCAAAGTCTGTTGCGAAGTGTTGGAGCAAGATGGCTGCCAACGTCTGCAAGAGTTCAGGCTTCCTCTTCCTCTTAAGGCTCCTTGGTCCCAGCTTCTTCCAAAATCAGCTGTAGACTGAGATAAGTCTCATCTCTTTCCGGGGCTCATTTCTTTCTGGGCTCAGCTGCTCTGCTTTCTCCACAAGCCCAGCTGCAGATTATCAGGCTAATGGCTCATCTCTCTTCCCAGGGTCTCTGCCATGTCTAATGAAGCCTTCTCTCTTCCCTCACATGTCTGCTTCTCTGTGTGTTACTTCCATGGGGCTCCAATATCAAAACTCCAACTTTCTCTTCTGCCATGTCATGTTCTCTGTGAATCCCCACCCACCAAGGGGGTCGGGGACTCAACATCCTACTGATATGGCCCAATCAAAGCCTTTACCATAATTTAGTCAAGTCAGAGTGAAACCTCTGAAGCCAATACAATATAATATGCCCAGAGGAACAGACCAGTTTACAAACATAATCCAATATCTATTTTTGGAATTCATAAATAATACCAAAGTACTACAATTCCAGTCATCCAAAATTATCAGTCCTCAGGGACTATCTCAAATCCCAGGTTCTTACTGGAATATTGTCCCAATTCTTCTCTTAGGAACTGAAAATAGCATTTTTCTGTAACATCCAATAGGCATTCTCCGTTCCTTCTGTAGATATTTATCTTTGCTTTTTGCCATGCCAATATATCCCCAAATAGATCATGGACTCCCTACGGGAGAAAATATTTTTATTTTTATATCCCATTGCTCCCAGAATAGTGCCTTTGACAGGGTGGATATTTAGTAAATATTGTATGCTCAGTGGTCTGGTGGTGATGAGGACTAGATAGTATACAAGTTAGCAAGAACATTTTCTAAGTAATATCTCTAAGAAAAACTGTCAGTGATTTGAAATATTTTACTCCTTGATACCATTCCCTTCTCTGAAATGCCCCATGTCTTCATACTTATCAGGATATCTCTCACTGAAGTAGTGTCACAAACCCTACACCCTTTCTGATCTATTTCCTTTTCAAACTCATCTGACCACAATCCCAATCCCTTAGTGCTATCCTTTCTGCAAGATGATATAGCTGGTTAGTCTGACATTTTTTTTTTCTCCTCCAGATAAAAGACAAAATTTCCAGGTTCCATATAAAATAATGCTCTAAACCTATAAATATAATTCAATGGCATGAATTTAGGCACTGTAGAACTCATTTTCAGACAAGTGGGGTGTTGTGTACATTCTTCTAGCTCCTAATTATTCCTAGAATCTTGACTTGAAACCTATAAAATATCAAGGTATTTGGGGTAGAATTTTCCCATATTATAAACTCAGTGCTTTACTGTTACTTTTCATGTGAATGTAAACCAAATTTTAAGTACAAGGTTGTAGCAGTTTGAGATTACTTATGAATCCTAAAAAGAGAAAGATTATGTTTGTGAACTAATCTATTCCTCTAAGTGTGATGCCCTTTGATTTCATTAGCTTCAGCTGAAGTGTCTTTGATTAGATTATCTGTTATGATTAGGACTTTTGATTTCACTATGCCAGTCAGTGGGTGTGACTCAGGTTGAATCTCCACCCCCTTGCTGGGTCTGATATAAATGGACACTCAGAAGACACACTGTTAGAGAGGGCTCTGTCATTTTTGATCCTGGGGTCCCTGGGAGAGACATTTTGCCTAATGGCTTACAGCTGATATTAGGAAGAAAGCAGAACAGCTGAGATTGTTATATGAGACCCAGAAAGAAACAAGCTCTATGCCAGAGAAAGAGGACTTTACTTAAGCATGAAGCCATAAGAGGCTGAGCCCATGGAGCCTCAAAAGGAAGAGGAAGCCCAGAGGAGAAGGCAGAGACCAGCCAGAGATCCGAGACCATCTTGCTTCAACATGTGGCAACTGACTTTGGTGAGAAAGCAACCTTGAGTTGGACTTTTTATGGTTTTGTAACTGTAAGCTTTTACACCAGATAAATACCCTTTATAAAAGCCAATGGATTTTTGGTACATTGCATTGGCAGCCCCTTGGTAGACTAATAAAAGGGTGCAATTTATTTGCAACATATACTAAGAAGAACATCTTACTTAAATTTGTGCCATCTCATATGCTTGGCATGAGTGATCTATCTCCATGCCTGAACTTTAAATCCCATCAATCTTAGTGTCTAAATGTGTGTAAGTTCACAAATAATTTTTTTCTTTGTTTTTAAGCAGAATTATGTATGCCTTTTTATAATTTTCAGTATAATTTTGGATGTGTTATTAAAAATGGCATGTGAAAATGACAATGTTAATAAAATACTAATTTATGCTCCAATAATGGTCTCCCACTGATAGACAAATGCTGGGGCAGATATGTAGACATTATTTCTGAAGCAGTTATAGCTCATTACAAAAACGGTACAATCTTCTGTCCTTTGAGATTTTTTTTTCTAAAATAATGACACAGTTTCAAAGATCATTATCCATTTGACTTTCATCTAATAAAAAGGAATGATATCAATGGTTAAAAGTAGCTCTGGAATTAATAAACACTGGATTATGTGCCATTTCTCATTAATTAGTTTTCCTTTTAAGGAACTAAACTTCTCACTAATTAATTTTTTATCTTTTAGGGAATAAACTCAACATTTCAATAATACATATTGCTATATCCACTTAAAATATTCACATAGATAGGCATAGAATTGTGAAAAGCTGTATATGCTTTGAAGCAGATTTGAGCGTTATCTCCATTACCAGCTTAAGTTATTAAGTCATGGTTTTCTCACCTATAAACTGAAGACCTTAATAATGTGTAAACAACAAGACTACAAAGATTCAATTAGCTCCTAAGTGTAAAAACTATTCTTAACTAGAAAAACCCTATATAAATATAACTTTTTAACGTTATTCAAGGACCCTAAAGAGCTTATAATTCCACATGATGTAATGAGGAAAGTGGGCTTTGAAATGTGACACCACTTGCTTATTATGGAACCTTGGATTATTTACATAATATCCAAAAGACAAAAATCTCAGCCATTGAAGTTTTGCTTTCACTAAGGAAGCTACAAGTGAATATCATTCCAGCAATCATTTCCAATAATGAATAAAAGCTGAATAATTTACAAAAATCATAACCTTTTGTGAGACTGTCAGAGAACTGAAGTCACCATTGCAGCCAAGTGAACTGAATCCCAAAGAATGGGAAGATCCTCTAAGGGAAAATAGGACATACAAACTCTTTATATCTTGGCAGAACATGGAGGAAGAAGTACCTGCTATAAGTGCAGGTAAGAAGAGAACAGTTAAACTTCAACACATTCTTAAAGGGTAGCATAATGATTTAAAATAACTAAGATATATTTACAGTTTATAATAACACAAAAATTATTTGGGAAATACTAAGAAACTGGGAGATCCCCTCCTTGGTGGCACAGGTGTGCATGTGGTGATGAATGTTCCCTTGAGGACAGGCATGAAACCCCACCCACTTACCCACATCCGTCTCTCAAATAAAAAAGAAGTCTTAAGCTGAAAAGGGGTGTCAGGAAATTCTCCACATCCAAGGACCAGGCAAAAATACACTCATTCTGGCAAAAAGGTAGAAGAAAAATGCATCTGTCTCAGGACAATATGTAGGATTTACTCTTGATGCACCATTACACAGCATAGATTTTTACACCTGGAAAAAGGGCAGGAAAACCACTCCCACCCATGACCTTCCACATATAAAAGGCAGGGTTCGGATTCCATGAAGGGAGGGGTAAGGACACTGAGAAAGCCCAAATCAGAGATTCAGACTCAGAGGGCTTGCATAAGACTGAGGCTGGCCAGGAGAACCAAGAGCATGAAGAGAGAACCCCACTCATTGTAGCACAGTAATGCAGGGACTGCTGAAAACTGAGGGTGGAGTGGGAACATAGAGAAAACCCCTGATGCACTCCAGACCCTATATGAAGTACAAGGTAAAAGCTGCCCAGTAAAGGGAGAATTGAAGTTTTGGGGGCACTGACAATGACTATAGTAACAGCAAAGAACAACTTTTGATTAGATCTATTCAATAACTACACAAAGGGCCTGACAAAAAGAGGCATACCCATTTTCAGGCATAAATATTACTTACCTCAGTCTTTACTGTTATTCTACATAAAAAGCCTGTCATTTAATCAAAAAAATATAAGACAGACTAAATGGCAAGAAAAAGCAACCTATTGTCAAGAGATAATCAGCAGAACTGAACCCAGAGACAACTCAGATATCAGAAATATCAGTCAAGAACTTTAAAATAACTCTGATTAATATAGTAAAGGATCTAATGTAAATGATGGACAATATGCAAAAATAAATGGGGGATTTCAGCAGAGAGATGAAAACTGTAAGAAAGTGTCAAATGGTAATGCTAGAGAAAAACCACTACAACATCTGCAATTTACAATTACTTCAACAAACTATCAGCAGACTGGGCAGATCTGAGAAAAAAACAAGAAAACTTGAAAATAAGTCAATATAAATTGTGTAAACTGAAATATGAAGAGATAATAAGAGTGAAAAAATAACAGTGCAAAGCACCCAATTTCCATGAGAAAATATCAAGCAGTTTAACATACATTAATTAGGCTCCCAAAGTAGAACAGAAAAAGAACATGTCAGAAAATATACTCAAAAATACAATGGGGAAGTGGGAGGGAGTGGGTATTTGGGAATCCCCTGTATTTCCAATGTAACATTTATGTAATCTAAAGCTTCTTTAAAAATAAAATAAAAAGTCACTTGACAAAAAAATATATAATGGCTTAGAATTTTCCAAAATTAATGAAAAACAACAAATTTCACAGATCCAGAAAGCTCACGGAACTCAACCAGGGGAAAAACAAAATAAACAAAAAAAGCTAGAGACACATCAAAGTTAAACAGCAGAAAATAAAAGATATATATTTTAAACCCAAAGATAAAGAGAAAATCTTGAAGGCATCCAAGTAAAATTGAAACATTTTATACCAAAAAACAAATATAAGAATTACATCAGATTTCTCTTCAGACAATATGCAGTTCAGAAGACTTTGCAACATCTTTAAAATGATGAAAGAGAAAAACTGTCAACCCAGAATTCTATATGCAGCAAAAATATCCTTCAAAGCTGGAGGTCAAATAAAGATAATTTAGGCAAAGAAAATCTGAGAGAATTCACTGTAAGATGACTTTTCCTATGAAAAATATCAGAGTTTTTTTTTTTATTTTAAGTAAAGTAGAAACACAATACCAGACAGAAATTTGGATCTATACAAAGAAATGAAGAGCTCTGGAAATGGTAAAAATGAGGATAAATATAAAAGACATTTTCATTTCTTTTTTATTTACTTATGAGATATTTAGATCTTTAAAGGAAAAATAATAGCAATGTATCAGGGATGTTAAAAATATAGATGTAAAACATATAATATTACCTCAAAGGATGAGAGGGAGAAAATGGTAGTACACTAAGTATACTATCATAATATTTTTATACTATATGTAAAGGGGTATAATATTCTCTGAAAGTAGACAGTGATAAGTTAAAGGTATATATTTTAAACCTAAACCAAACACCTGTTTTTAAAGTGGTATATCTAATAAGCCAATAGTAGAGATAAAATGGAATCATAAAAATACTGAGTTAATCCAAGAGATGAAAGGAAAAGAAAAACAAAATAAGAAATGGGACAAATATAAAGCAAGTATTAATAGGCAGATTTAAATCCAACCATATCAATAATTGCACTAAATGTAAATGGTCTAAAAATCCCTTTTAAAAGGCAAAGATTGTCAAATTGAATTTAAAAAGCAACATTCAACTATATTTTCTACAAGAAACCCACTTTAAATATATAGAAATAAATAAGATAAAAGTAAAAGGATTTTTAAAGGATAGTAGTGTGCCTACATAGATAAAAGACAGTGCAGAATTCAGAATGAAGAGTATTACCAGGGATAAATAAGAGCATTAAATAATGATAAATGGCCAATTCATCAAGAAGCCGTAACAATCCTTAATGTGTATGCACTACTAACTGACATTAAAAACACACAAGGCAAAATTTGATAGAACTGAAAAGAAAATAAATAAATATACAATTTAGTTGGAGATTTTAATATCCTCTCTTAGTAACTGATAGAAAAATTAGAGAACATTAGCAAGGTATAGAAAACCTAAATAACACTATCAAGCAAATTAACATAATTGACATCCACAATTAACAATGGCCAATACACATTCTTTTCAATTGTAAATAATATGTTCACCAAGATAAGCCATATTCTTAGCCATAAACCAAATCTCAACAAACTTAAAAGTACTAAAACATACAAAGTGTGTTCTCTGATCAAAATACACATAAACTAGACATCACTAACAGAAAGCTATCTGGAAACACCCATCCCCAAAGATTTGGAAATTAACCAAAGAATAAATCACAAGGAAAATTAAAATGCTTTAATTGATTGAAAATAAAAACATATATCAAAATTTGTGGAGTTCAATTGATGTGGTACTTAGAAGGAACTTTATAATATCAATTGCTTATATTAGAAAAGAGGAAAAGTCTCAAATCAATAATAGTAGAAGCTTCCACCTTAAGAAAAAAAGAAGGAAAATAGAAAGAGAACTAATTAAACCTAAAGCAAATATTAGCTGGGAAATAATAAAGATAAGAATAGAAAACAATGAGTTGAAAATATAAAAACAATAGTGAAAAATCAAAGACAAAATTTTTTTTTAAATCGGAAAAATTAATAAACCTCTGATTAGACTGATGGAAAAGATAAAAGCAAAACCAAAAATTACTAATTTTTTGAACATCATGGCACATCATACAGTTAAAAGTGTTTTAAGAGAATATTATGAAAAACCATGCCAATAATTTTGATAACTAAGATGAAATAGAAAAATTCCTTGAGAGACACAAACTACCAGAACTCACACAAGAATGAGTATATAAAACACCAAATATCTGCATGAGAAATCGAATTTTGTGTTAAAAATACTCCCACAAAGAAAACTCTGAGCACAGATTTCACTGGTGAATTTTATCATATGTTGAAGAAAACAGTAATACCAATTCTACGCACATTCTTTCAGGAAATAGAGGTGATAGAATATTTCTTAACTCATTTTATGAAGCCAGTGTTACCCTGATACCAGAACCAGACAAAGACATCAAAAGAAAAGAAACTAGAGACCAAAATACAATGTTACTACCTTAGTATAATAAAAAACTTACTAAGATTTCCAAAATATATCATAATAAAATTAACAGAGAATGATTTTACTATTGATCTAGTATATTTGTTACCAGATCTAGGCTTATGACTATCTACAGAATGGTTAAAAATGTTAGAAGAATTAATATTTATTAGAAACCTACCAAGTGCCAAGAGATTTCTAACAATGATGAATTAGTCGGCCAAAGGGGTACTGATGCAAAATACCAGAAATCTACTGGCTTTTGTAAAGGGTATTTATTTGGAGTAGAAGCTTACAGTTACCAGGCCATAAAGGGTAAATTACTTCCCTCACCAAAGTCTGTTGCCACATGTTGGAGCAAGATGGCTGACGACATCTGCAAGGGTTCAGGCTTCCTCTTCCTCTTAAGGCTCTTTGGTCCCAGCTTCTTCCAATATCAGCTATAGGCTGGGATAAATCTCATCTCTCTCCCAGGGCTGATTTCTCTCTGAGCTCAGCTGCTCTGTTCTCTCCACAAAGTCAGCTATAGACTATCAGGCTCTTTCTCTTCCCAGAGCCTCTGCCATGTCTATGAAGCCATCTCTATTCCTCTGTGTTCTTCTCCTGTGTGTTTACTTCCGGGGCTCCAGGATCAAAACTCCAACCTCTGCCGTGTAGTTTTCTCTGTGACTCCCCACCCACCAAGGAGGCAGGGACCCAATGTCCTACTGATGTGGCCCAATCAAAGCCTTAATCATAATTTAATCAAGTAAGAGTGAAACCTTTGAATCCAATACAATAAAATATGCCCAGAGGAACAGACCAGTTTACAAACATAAACCAATATCTATTTTTGGAATTCATGAATAATACCAAACTCTACAAATGGCAACAATTTATTGAGGTGTGCACTAGAGACTACAGTAGATGCTTTATGTGCAGTATTGGTTTAAATCTCACAATACCCCTTGGGGGAAACTTATTATTCCCATTTTACAGAATGAGCTGTGAGTTACAGATGTTGAGGATAAAGCTGGTATCTGGAACTAAAGGCCTAATTTTCCTACTTTTTCACATTTCTTGGTTAAGCCATGTGAAGTCCTTAAATAATACTAATAACTTACAATTGTATAGTGCTTTATACTTTAAAAACTTCACTGTTTCCCAAAACAATAGCCCATTATTGCACAGCCTTACATAATATAGTTTCTTAGTCCTCTGGCTTCACAAAGCCAGATTAACTATTTACATTTTGAAGTCTCCAAATTAGATGCATCTCTTCTCTCCCAAAGCAGATAACTCCATCTTGATAAAAGGAACTTCACTTCATAAGTCTCCATGCATATATCCCCACTCAACCAGAGAAAACTTTATTAGTTAATAGAAAAAAGTCAATGTCTCTGTTTTCCCACACACTCCCAGACCCAAGTATAAGATTTTTTCACTTCAGTATACTGAAAGCCACATCCAATATACATTCCAAAATGCTAGATAGGTAGAACAAGAAGAATGTACTCCCAAGGGTAATGCCAAGTTTGCCTTGCTCGCACATGGCCAAAGCTCCAAGACCAGACCTGGCTGAAACATCAGAGAGCAAAAAGAAATGAGCAGTCTTGCTCCTAGAGATTAGGACAAGTATCTGTGGCAAAGGAGAAGAAGCAAAGGGAGTACATGATGAAATCTAACCAGTATTGCTCTGCCAGTACAGGCCTTAAATCTATTTCCTGCTCCGGCTTCATTGGGCAAGAAGGAGAAAGCAGCATAATTCCACATATGTAATTTTTCAATGCACAATGTTCCTGCCCACTAGCAAATATTTCTCAATCAATGCTCTAAAGTTTAACCAATTAAATTAGTAAACCTATACTTTGGGAGAGGATACAGTTTCCACACCAAGACACCAACATTAATTATCTAGTAAATATTTATAAGGGGCAGCAACCACCCAGTCATTAAAAAGGGATGTATTCTCTTCTCTGCCCTTCCTTCCATTGTTGTAATGACCTCCAGGCCCCCTAATCATATTCTCATAGATATGTTTTATCATGCCCTCCTTATATTATAGTTATTTGTATTCAGGTTTTACCTCCCAAAAAAGATGGTAAATTCTTTGTCAGAGGTATTATGACTTATTCTTCTTTGTGTCCTTTATAGTGTCTTCCATATATTAGGTGTTCCATTGATGCTACCTAATGGAATTAATTTCTATATAGCTCTTTTCAAACAGGTAGCCAAGCCAAAAGTAAAGGGCTCAGAAGTTTTGTTTTGCCTCACACTCTGACTCAGCTAACACATTATAGACTCTGAGATGGAAGGTAAATTTTAACCAAGATTTTATTACTTCTTAATAGCAGGGTACTTCATTATGACTTTATCTGTACTTTCAAAGTTTTCACTACAGAATAATGGTCAGCCTACAATCTGCTGGACTGGATGACAGAAATTCCATTTGGCAACATTTATTATAACCAAACATTATTATACATTCTCATTAATTTGTCACTTCAGCTATGAGAGATCTAATCTTACAAAATGACTTAGAGGAAAAAGCTGAAATATAATTGGAAGCCCTTGTGGTTTTCCTGTGGAAAGACCTATCAGTAGAAAATCTAAAATAACTCATCTTCACCAGTCATATCACTCATTATTCCAGAAAATATCAAAGAGCTGGTACTCTTCCTCCCTCATCATGTATTTGGAGAGACAAAAAGATCATCTTTATAGATGATTTTAAAGCCGCTAAGTATCATAAAAATTGTATAATGGGAAAATTAGTTTTCATGTTGAACAATTAATGTTTGCAGTGTTCTATCATATTAAAGGAGCTTGAGCTAAACCAATTCACAGGAGTGAAGGAAGGAACTATACAAGGTGATAATTCAAGATTTCCTTTGTGTCCTGTTCTAGGAAATGGTGTTACTTCAGGTTTCTTTTGTCGGTATTCTCCTGCTTTGTCTTTCCCTCTAAGACAGTGTAACTTAGGGTTTGTTTGTTTGTTTGTTTGTTTGTTTTTGTTTTGTTTTGATTTTTTTTTAACTTTTTAAATTGAAGTTTATCATTCACACATGAACATCCATAAACAATAAGTGTATAGTATAAGTTGTGAACTTACAAAACAAGCATTATACAGGGCTCCCATACATTACCCCACCACCAACACTTTGCATTGCTGTGAAACAATTGTTACTATGAAAGAGCATCATCAAAACATTACTACTAACAATAGCCAATATCTTATATTTGGTGTTTTGACACCTACTTGAAATAAACTCTACCATTCTGGTATGCTAAGATTTGTTTGCCTGTTTCTCGACACCATAGCTACCAAGTGCAGCACCAATTTGGCATTGAGTTGGAGAGCCTAATCAATTACTCATGAGCCATCTAGAATCCTGAATTACTTCTGAATTAAGCCATTCTTTGACCCACTAATTCAGAATTCTCTGTGTCCCTAAACATTGTTTCTCTGCCAGTTTTGATTACCTCTCCTTTCCTCAACCACTGTCAGCAGCTGCCAATCTAAAATCTGTCAACCTTACTGATGTCTGCTCAGAAGAGCCTCTGGCTCTGCCATGGCCAAGTTTCAGCCACAATCTGCATCTGCTGCCTGAACAACCTTAGCTGCCATGCAGCCCAGAAACCTACCTTAGCCAGGCTTGGACTAACAGAACTGACTTGGTCTCTGAGCATGTCTTGGAAAAGTCAATCCCCTCCCAATGTAGGCTCCCAGTTCTCTGTAGAGTAAGCCAGTGATAATCAAAATAGGGGATCCAGATTTATTTTCTCTTTCAAATAAAAGAGAAAGAAACATAGGTAAGTGTATTAGTCAGGGTTGTCTCGGGAAACAGAATCAGCAGGAGATATCTGTGAATAATATGAAATTTTAAAAGAGTCTCTCACGTGACCGTGGGGACGTTCAAGTCCAGGTTCCTCAGGCAAGCTGCAAACCAGGGGCTCCGATGAAAGCCCAATGAAAGGTTGTTGATGAGTCTCTGGGAGAAGTTGCCTGTCCAACGACAAGCTGGGAAATTCTCTCTGAATGTTGAAATCACCTCCACTTTTAAGTCATTCAACTGATTGGATAAAAGCACCACCCATTGATAATGTAATCTCCCTGATTGATGCAGATGTAATCAGCCATCCACGCAGTAAACTCACTGGTGATTGAAGTCCATAAATGCTCTTGTATTACAATTAGCCAGTGCTTGCTGGAACAAACACCTGGACACAACTACTTGGCCGAGTTGACACATTAGCCTAACCATCACAGTAAGAACAAAATCACATCATCAACATATTCTTTGCTGGGGGTGCTTTTTTTGCTGCAACTCAAAGTGAACTTCTTTGTTTAATTTTATTATCTTTTATAATATTGGATTACTGTTCTCGTGGAGACTTATAATTAAAATCTCTTCTGCTGCTTAAATAGGTTCATTGCTTTAAATAATAATTATTATTAGATTTTGCTATGACAAAATAAAAATAAAGTTTGGTTTGATGTGCAACTCTTAGAAGAAATTATGGAGAAATGAATCAATTAAAAAATAACTGTGATCAGACTCTTCGTATTCAAGTAATAATTATTTTGCTAAAATTCATTAATTTTATCTAAGAGCAATAAGAACTCATTTGCCAATTTAAACCTGTGGACTTCTTTAGAAATATATTTTAAATTCTCCAGTAAAATTACTTGTATGATCCATAATTCATATTTTCTGCTGAAAGATATGACCTTTCATTTAATGAGTATTATTGAAAAAGGGCCTAATTAGTTTTTAAAATACAAAATATTGCATTAGGATCAAAAGTTCTAATGTCTCTGAGGGGATCACAAAAACTTAAGCTAGATGCCTGAAAATTAACATGGGCCTGTTTTTTAAGTATCACTAACATACCACCTACTTCATCTTAAATGTCAGGTTCATGTGGGTTAAATGTTAGAAGTGCATAAAGTTGTAAGATAAAGGTCTTGAATACATAAATATATTAAGCAGCACTAAGGAAAATCTTTGTATTTTATTGATAAGACAAAAAGTGTCATTTCAAAAAAAAAAAAAACATGCCCACTTATTTTTTAAGATGGAAATAGTAATTCCTTTAGTTTAGATTTAGTAAGTCTCTTTTATATTCAATAATTACAACTGAAAAGGATCTGGTAGGGAAAAAATGGTTTTCTCCTTAATGCTTACCTCTTATCTTTAAATTTGAAAGCGAGAATATGGTCTCACAGCTTAGGGAATGCTCACTGTACTTGGCATAATACCAGGGAAAGCAGAGGTATGGTTTCTGCCCATTCTTAGGATGAGCTTATCATCAGTGATAGTGGAGTGAATCATGGTGTTGATTCTGGAGTCAGACATCTGGGTCCAAATCCTGACCTGTCAGTCTCTAGTTGGGTGACCTTAAACATATTTAACCTTCCTAAGCCCCAGATTCCTCTTTTGTAAAATGGGATAATAACAATTCCTACCTGAAAGACTTGTGAGAAGTTATTATGATAATGCATACAGAGCTCAATATTTTCTAACTATTCTAGGTTTTCTTTTGTTCCCAATATCAATAAAGGTGATCAGCATTTACTTCAGTCAATTCATTCAAAGTTCTCCCATTCTGAAATAAATGAAAAAAAAAAGTAAAATGGAATCAATTTAGGATATGTTTTCATGATTGTTCTAATACAAGGCAAGTAATTACTATTATCTAACCTTAACAGACTTTAGGGTTGCCAATTTCTTATTTTGAAAAGAATAAATGTTAAAAACAGAACAATTCAATAAACATATTTAGTTTTAACTCATACGTGAGCCTTATTTCTCTATCCCTTTCTCTCTCTCTCTCTCTTTCTTTTTTTTTGGCCAGGAAACAGTAAAACTTTCTTTAAGGATGTTTATTTTCTTTTAGACATTCTTCCTGATCAATATTTAGAAACCACTAGACTAGGATACAGCCAATTCCTCAGAAGTCTAGCCAAGGCTCTCTCTGCTATCTTTTGGGTAACTAATGTCCTCATGGGCTCCCATTTGGACCATCTTTGAACACTAATAAATAAATAATAAATAAATAAATAAATAATAGGTATTAATAATAACATATAAAATAACTAATGATTTCAGTCAGACTTCTAATAGCTTTTCTAGCCATCAAATGATGAATTCAATTCAAACATTGACAAACTGATAGGATAATCTTTATGTAAACTGATAATACACTAAGTACTAGGTCTAAAAAGTCCCTTCAAGATATCACTTATTAGTCAAACTAGAATATTTTTGAGAGTGAAAGGGGGTCTCTATTAACACTTATGCCAGGAAACCTGATCCAAGCAAATTAAAACATATGTTCACTCTACTTAATGAACTTACATGTTGATTAGTAGAATGATCAATTTGTTATGAAAGCCCAGAGGAAAGAGCAATTAATTGGGGGGCTAGGGAGGCTTCAGGATGAGGGGCACTTCCAAGATTTTAATTGGATCTCAAAGAACTAGTAGGATTTTATCCCTAGGAACAGGATGAAATGTATATTTCAAGCAAAGGAAACAGCAGAGATCATGAAAATATTCATTGCAATTCTAATATTGTCAATTACAGTGGAAAATACTAAAGGGTTTATAAAATAAGTATTTACCATAGATCTTAACTTTATGGAGCTTGTAATTTAAAAACAATGTAAAAACAAGCTTTAAGACAAAATAATGTTCAAGGCTTCCCTCTTGACTGTAGAATGTATAGACGTGACCCAGATATCGAAAAACTACAGGAAGGAGGGAAGGAGGGAAGGAGGGAAGGAAGGAAGGAAGGAAGG
>JAKSZT010053770.1:21616127-21639464 GCA_026826555.1 Tolypeutes matacus
GAGGGAGGGAGGGAGGGAGGGAGGGAGGGAGGGAGGGAGGGAGGAAGGAAGGAAGGAAAGAGGGAAGGAAGGAGGGAGGGAGGGAGGAAGGAAGGAAAGAGGGAAGGAAGGAGGGAGGGAGAGGAGGAAGGGAGGGAGAAGAGGAAGGAAGAGGAGGAGGGAAGGGGAGGAAGAGGGAAGGGCAAGGCAACATAATTCAATATAGTTCTTAACTTCCAACATGATACAGAGATGTACATAATTACACATAATAGATTATGATGTAGATTTAAGGACCATATTTTCCATAGCTATTTTCCTTTGCAGTTCTAGGATCATTAATGGAAGACACAGTTGTTTGCTTTGTAAAATCCCTGGAGTTGTTTATTATAACATGATGTGTCACTTTCTCGAACTCAATGTGAAGATGTCCCCTACTCACTCCAAAGGTTGCATATTTGAATGAAATTTAGGTAAGACATCTTTTTCCACTGCAACATTTTACAACGTTCTCCCAGTTTCAACTTCTCCCATCACCATGACAACTTGGAAAGTCATCAAGTAAGAGTTAGCCTGCCACACTGTCCTCTATTTTCTGCTTCCTTTTTTAGTTTTCAGCATTTTTTTGTTTCAGCTAAAAATCATGGCAATTGAGTCCATATGTCCAGTATCATTAAATCAAGCAAGTATACATAAACTACACAAATCCTACATATTTAACTAGGGTAGTGTCTCAAAGTGTGTTTCATTGGCCACTCATCTCAGAAATACCTGACTATTCACTAAAATACAGATTCTCAGACCCAGGTTCAAACCCTTAAATCAGAAGCTCAGCAAAAGAGTCCTAGAAATTAGCATTTTAAACAAGTTCCATGGCACTGAGTCTCTAGACTCCTATCATATAAATATGAGGTTTGAAATAACCTCTGCCACTACCCTCATTCCATTTGAAGCTACCTTACATTAATAAATTGAAGTAGAAGGGCAGGATCATCTCAAAAGTCTCTAAAGAAATGCTATCTCAGAGGAAACAACTGCAGGTATGTGGGAAAACTAGTATATAGCAGAATCTATATTAATAACTTGGCTACAGATGGCTCATCCGCTAAAACTATTCTGAGAGATCATAAAATTTTATAATTGGATGGGTCTCTAGAAGTCAATTAATACAACCTTAACTTGGCCTCTATATTAAAGCAGAGGAAATCAAAGACTATGGAATAGTCTAGTTATTATATTTGTTACTCTATTTTAAAATAGGACATTTTGGCTTGCTTTTTTCAAGAATCATACATAATAATGACATTTTGAAAATACATGCATTTTTACAGACTAGCCAATCCCCTAATCCATCCAAGGGAGTGTAAGTATAGCAAGCCTGACTTATTTTCTTATAATATAATCCAATTATCTAAGCTTTAAATGGGAAAAAAATAAATTTATGTGGATAACTGGGTCAGTCTCACAGTTATAAGTAGGTTAGGATGTGTCAGTCATCCCATGGCCTCAAAAGGCAATGAAGATACAATTTCAAATGTCATGCTTTTGACTGCTGTGAGCCATATGAAGCTTAGTGAATTTTAAACATATTTGTATGCTAAATACAGATTCTTCTATACACCTGCCATATAACCACAAATATATTTTGCTCATTTCTCTGTTATGTTTACAGATTCATCTAACATGGCTCAAATCATAGAACACATTTGTGACATAAACATTTGAACAAAAGTAATACTGATTCATTTGTGACCAAGACCAGAAATTCACAAAATTCAATTCTCAGTGAGAAAGGGACAGTAGTTTGTTGTTTTTTTTTTTTAGGGCATGTAGTTAATGAAATTTGTTTACTTCAGGAAAATAAGATTGTTAATCACACACTGTTATAATCACAGTAGTCTCTCTTAGTTCTCAAGCAAGTTCACATTTCACTGAGAAATTAGAAGCAATCCTAAGTGAACGTCTACAACTCTGACACAGCATATGTGTACCTGTACTTACAAAACCTGCCTTCTCCCCTTTTAATATGGATGTGCAGTCCATTCTCCTCTGGACCAAGACTTCCACTCTTATACTGAATCCAAATACCCTCACCTACTCAACAGAAATTAGTCAAATGGCTATTTCCCCTATGTTGTCAATATTTTTCCTTTTTTCATACAAATGTCTGTAATATCACACATTTTTTAAAAAGGAAGAAAGAAAGGCCCAAGAGGACTTTGTTGGGACATATGAAAAATATGGAATAGAGACTATCAGCTTTATATGAATGTTAAAGTCCTTGAACTTGATACTTGTTCTTAAGGTGGTTACATAAGTGCATATCTTTGTCCTTAGGAAAAGTGCATGGAATATATTATGTGTTTGAAAGAATGATGTATACAACCTATTCTCAAATGTTTAGAAAATAGATGGATAGGAAGATGAGTAGATCATTTGATCGATTGATCAGTAGATGAAAGGAAGAAAGGAAGGAAGAAAAGAAGAAAGGAACAAAGAAACAACAAATGTGGCAAAATGTTAAAATTGTGGATCTGGGTATTTGTGGGTAGAGGGAGTATGTTGGAGTTTTCTGTATGGGCTTATATTATTTTTGCAACTGGCCTGTATGTTTGAATTTATTTAAAAATAAAAAGCTTAAAATGAAAGAAGTTGAAAGGAAGGAACGAAGCGGAAGAAATTGAATGAATGAATAAACAAAAGGAGAGGAGACATGGAGAAGAAAGGAGAGGAGAAATGAATGAAGAAAAATCCTCCAGAACCTCTCTACTCCCTCTCAAGTTACCTAAAAGATAAGGCTTACCTTGTCAAAACTAATTTCCCTTAGGCTGGGACCCTAGAAAAGAATTTGTCCTCTTATAGCACTCCATGGAAACCGGGGAACTACTGCTTTGGTAATCAAACCTGGTCAACCAGATACTTGGACCCCAATCCTCTGAGCAGTCAAGACATGGACTAAAGGAATAGGGTTGGAGTCAAGGTATCTGATAAAATCAACAGAGAAGTTAGTGGTTCACTATTTGTACAGCTCAAAAGCCCCACAGTCTAAGTTCAGAGTCCCTCTCCTGGAGTCTGACATCCAACCTGCTAGATCTCTTGTACCACCCTAAAATAGAATGGCAATGGGTATTCACACTCCTAGTACCAGTCCTGCCTCTATGTGTTTTTCCCAATAAACACTGTGTGTGTGTGCTGTCTGGTCATTCATTCAACATGGTTTATAGCTATAAACATCTCAGTAAAGTTAGCTATACTTGCTGTTTCTACTACTCATCTTCTTATTCACTTTTTCTTTTCTTATTCACTTTTTCTTTTCTTATTCACTTTTGAATTCACCCCAGAAAGATTTTGTCTCCTCCATTATAATGAACAACTCATAAAATGAGTCACAATTACTCCCAGTTGCCAGCTCAGCCCTCATTTTATTAGACTTAGCAATAGCTTTTGACTTTCTGCATCCCTTCTCCCTGACTGAAACAGTTACTTCACTTGGCCTCTAAACCACCACTCTTCTCTGGTTTTCCTTGCATCTCACAACCTCATTCCTTCTCAGTCTTCATTGTTTAATCCTCCATCCTCTAACCTTTTAAATGTCCCAGCTCAACCCTCAGAACTCTTCTCTACCTAAACTGACTCCCTAAATGATCTCTTTCACTTTTCTGTCTTTAATGACTTTAAATAGCAATTTTATGCTGATGATCACCAAATTTGCATCTCCATCCATGACCTCTCCCTTGGAACCACATTCTCATGTCTCCAATTCCCCATTTTAATATATGCCAAAATGAACTACCAAGTTCCTCTTTCCTCACTCTTATCCATCTGAGTTTCCCAGGCCAAAATTTTTGGAACCATCCTTGACTGCTTGCTTTATCTCATACCCAACATCCAATCCACCAGGAAACTCTGTCAGCTCTATATCCAAGATATGGCAAATATTTAGTCACTCTTCACATCCCCTATTGCCGTCACCATGGTCCAAACCACTATCACTTATTGCCTGGGTTTGAACTAGCATAGTACAGTGGGTCTCTGCCTCCATTTTGACCCAAATATACTTATTCTCATAACATCCAGATAAATCCTTTTTTATAAAAAATAAGACCAGGTCACTTTGCTGTTTGAACTTTTACTGGCTTCCCTTCTTCCTCGAGTGAAAACCAAAGTCCTTATAATGACCTCCATAACCCTATAACATTGGAATCTTACTACTTCCTATCTGACATCTTCTGTTACTCTCCCAGCCACACGGGCACCTTTGCTGTCTCTTAAACACACTCTTGTCTCAGGACATTTGCCCTTGCTCTTCCTTCTGCCTGGAACACTCTTTCTACTGATTCTTACTTGGCTTGTTCTCCACTTTTTGAGTCTCCAGAGAGGTTTTCCATAACTACTCTATATAAAATGCCTGCAACCACCCCCCATGTGCTGGCTGTTCCATTTTTCTTTCAATAATACTTATTAACATATTTGTTTTTTCTTAAAGGGTTGATGGGGCAGGGAGTTCAGTAATTTTTTTAAAAATTTGAAAGATCCTATATAGATGAAAAAACAGGTATGGAGAGGTTAGGTGAATTAGCCCAGTGTCTGGAATTTGAAAGTATATCTCTGTCTCTAAATCCTGTACTAATCCCTGCATCATATGTGAGGATTAAATTTCCATATCAGCCAAGAACCACTTAGTTCAGTTATTTCAAACCATTGTTAACCTCAGAATCTTTTTATCAAAGGAAGCACCATCTATAAAAGTATTGAAGGCAGAACACTCTGATGAGGGAGTGTTGTTAATTGTATGACACCCAGACTACTGGGTCCCTGCTTCCTCCACCCTTCTATCTGAAACATTTTCCCAATAGAAGAGTTCCTCAAAATATTTTTTCTATAATCCTCCACAAGAATGTAAGCTCTGTATAGGTAGGGGCTTTGTCAGCTTTGTTCTTTACTGTATCCCCAAAACCTAGGATAACATCAGCAATATTGTAGGTGCTCATTATCTATTTATTGAGTGAATAAGTGATTTTATAAACACTAAAATGATGAACAAATTATACTATGTTTCTTTATATTTCAATCACAGTTTGACTAAAAACACCATTACTTAATATTCCAATGAAAGGCTTTTAATAGCTATGAAAGAGATTGCTCTGAGATAGGCCGATTAAATATTTCATTTCTAAAACCATCTCTATCCTTGGGTCACTATTTTCAAACAATCTTTTAGCCCTTTTGAAAGAACCCCACATAGATTATTATTTACTTTTCATTTTTTCATGACATTCTCAAAGATCAAGTAAAAAAACATGTGTCAAACAATCCCCCCTCCGTTTCTTCTGATTAAAATCAATATTCTTCCTGCTTTTAACAGCAGTAAAAATCAACACAACAGTTTCTTTTAATTCAATAGAATGTCAAGTGATATCTTAGTATATTGTTACCAGCAGGGATATCAACAGAGGACTACCAACAGACTATAATCATTGCTGTTTTATTATCTACAAAATGTCATGAGTGCATGTGGCATTTTTCAAAACACTGAAAACAAGGCTCCTGTCTCAAGAAGCTTATGGCTTATTTAGGCAAAGAACTAAAGAATAGGAAAGTAAACTTTAAGACGAGGGCCTGATGTTATTGAGCGGAGATAGATTTAATCCAAGTGGTTAGGGTAGGGTGGTATGTCTCACTCCCATTGCTGTGACAGGCTGGTTTGATTCTGCTCTTTTGATCATAAATAGTAGCCATAATCCTAAGTGGCTTTCTCAAAACACTGCTCCCTGTTGGTCATGGAAAAGATAGCTCAAAACACACCCATCAGCAATATACTGTTAGAAATGTTGTACAACAATATAAAGTCCATATGCCATCGATTATTGCTAACAACATCTTGTAATATATTTTTATTTTTTTATTTTTAAAGAAGCTTTAGATTACATAAATGTTACATAGAAAATATAGGGGATTCCCATATACCCATTCCCTCCCCGTCCCACACTTTTCCCCATTAACAACATCTTTCATTAATGTGGTTTGTAATATTTTATTATTTAAAAATAACTGATCTTTTCCTCAAGGAAAATTTCATAAAATTATATTAACCTTAGCCTAATAATGAATTTATAAATTTATATAATAATATAGAGCATTTAATTTAGGATAGCTATAATGACGGTTGAAAACTAAAATGCTTACAAGGGCAAGGCATGTAACAAAAAAGTGAAGCAGGTTGGGTATTCATAATTGGGGAAGGTGGTGGTGAAGTATATGGTAAAATGTACTACATTTACTCCATCTAAAAGGGACAAATGCCTCTCAAAAAGAGCTGATTGATGCCATGGGAAATGCAGGCTCAATGTTGCCAGATCTTCCAATTGTCTTTTAAAAAACCAGAAATCCAAAATGTTTATATGTAATTTCCTAAGTTTTAAATTTTTGCTTAATTAAAATAAAATACTGCATGAACAAAACAAAATATATCACTGGGCAAGATCTGACACTCTGAAAAATAACCCAAAAATAAAGCCTCAAATGAGTCTATATGCAAAACACTTTATTACAATTTTGCAAAAGCACAAAATGTGATTTTCTCACCTTTAAAAAAATGCTACATATTGCAGCCCATGAACATCTGGAATGCATTCCAATAATGCATGATTAACTTCTTGATCATAGACAGACAAGATAAAAAAATTAAAAGCTATTAGAATGATATAATATATTGAAATAAAATCCATTAGGATTCTTGGAGGGTACAAGTCAGGCAGATTAGAATATGTTTACTTCCTTTCTTCTTTTGAATGTATGGAGTTGAAAAATACTAGGATTGTGTATGAAGCAATGAGGCATGGCTTTCACATAAATAAAATTGAATTCATGAAGAAGTGAAGATCTGAAGAAAGTCTAAATATACATTTCCCAGTGCAAAGGGTAGAATGTAAATGCTTTAAAAAGACTTTATTAAGTAATTTTTTCATATGGGAAACATGGTAGTAAGTTTAGTATTTGCATGTCCAATAATGTCTTTGTTTTTCAATCATCCAAGATATTTTGACTAGATTCAAAATAATTCTCTTCCAAAAAGAAATATGGCTCCATTTTCTTCTAGCTTCTATCGTTACTATGGAGAAATCTGCCCTCAAACCAATTATTTCTGTCTTGTAGATTGCCTATTTTTTTTCTCTATGAAGGAATTAAAAATTCTTACTTACTTAGAATTTAGAAAATTCACCAGTATGTATAGTTGTATGATTTTTTTTTTTCCAATTTGGTCTTCTGCTCTTCTTTGAGCCTTTTTAACCAAAATCTGTTTACTTCAGGTAAATATCCTTCTAGTGTTTGCTGCTAAATTTTTCCTTTCCATTGTCTCTATCTTCTTTTTGGAGAGAATGCTTATCAGTAATATGTTAGATTCCAATCAATCTTCTTCACTTCTTAGCTCTAATCTCATATTCTCCATCTCTTTGGGTTTTTTTTTTTATTTTGTATTTGGTTTGGGGGGGGGGGTTCTTTTTTTACCTTAGCACCTCCATTACCAGTTCAGCTTCATCCATTTGATTATTCAACACATTAATTTTTTTAATTTATCAATATTTTAAATTTTAAGAATTCTTTTACTACTCACAAATCATTCCTTCTCCATTGCCCCTATTATATTTTTATAAATGCAGCACTTTCTTATACATGTGTGGCAGTTTGGTATTGTTTATGAACTCCAAAAATTGATATTGGATTGTGTTTATAAACTGGTCTGTTCCTCTGGGCATATTAGATTGTATTATATTCAGAGGTTTCACTTTTACTTGATTAAATTATGATTAGGGCTTTGGTGGGCAGGGACTCACAGAGAAAACAACACGGCAGAAGAGATAGTTTTAGTTAATGATGCTTGATCCCCGGGAAGTAAATACAGAGGAGAAGAACACAGAGAAAGAGAGACAGCACATTAGACTGCAGAGGCCATGGGAAGAGAGATGAGCTTGATAGCCTAGAGCTGCAGCTGAGCACGGGAAGAAAAGAACCCCTGAAAGAGAGAGCGGAAGAAGCTGGGACCATGGAGCCTTAGGAGAGAGAGGAAGGCTGAACACTCGCAGAGAGTGGCAGCCATTTTGCTCCAACATGTGACAACAGATTTGGTGAGGGAAGTAACTTACTCTCTTATGGCCTTGTGACTGTAAGCTTCTATCCCAAATAAATACCTTTTATAAAAGCCACAGAGTTCTGGTACTTTGCATCAGCACCCCTTTGGCTGACTAATACAATATGTTTGAAAATAATAATTAAAATATTCATTTCTTTTCTTTTTAGTACCCTGACTTTTTTCTGCTTCCTTGTGGGTCTCTTGTTCCATTTAGTCATCTTGATCTTTTTCTTTCAACCTTTTGGTTTTCTTCAAATGTCTGGTTATTCTTATTTTAACATTCATATATTTTTAAATGGCAATAAATGAATGTTCAGGTTTTTGTGGTTTCCTCTGCATTGTGCCAAAAGACAAATTGAAGTTTACTTTGCAGATTACAGCATTTTACTCAGGACACCAAAAGTTTTGCTGCAGCAAGGTAGATGAAAAACATAAGCAGCTTCAATCTTCTAGGGATAGCAAGAGATTTTTATAGACATAAAGAAAGAAGTTAGCTTGAGTCCTATTGATTGGGCTGGGGGTTGTCCATCTTACAGGGGTCAGTTTAGGGCAGGCAGACTTTATTTTGTATTGGGTTAAATGTAACTAACTTGTGGCTTGATTGGACATCTTGATCAGCCACTTTGTTGGGGATTTGAAATTTTAAAAGACTTCAAGAGGAAACTCGAGGGAGTTCAAAGAGGAATGGAAGGGTTTTTTGTTATTGTTGTCTTTGCTTTTTTGGGTTTTTGTTTTGAGTCTCCAGGACTTTCGCTATATAATTTTTTTTCTTTTTATATGTAATTTATAAAGTGGTTTGGTATCTCCACTAGGTCTCCCCCTTGAGTCGGAGTCTTTACCACAAGCCACGTGTAAGTAGAAGGATGTGTAGATGTACAGCTTCCCTATAGTGTGCATTAGCAGAGAGCTGAATTGATGGGCAGAGCAGGGGACTCACACAAATGCAAAGTAACCTGAACTTTATTCTAGGAAGGAATTACTTAATGTTTTCTAATAATGGGAATTGTTGCCTTCCTTCTTTCCCCTCAATGTCTGTTACAGGGACACAGAATTTATCCAAGTGCCCTTCTACTTCTGTCTCTGGTTTCAATGATCATACCAGGGATCATCCCAAAGCAAATAAACTATTTTTGTTAGCTATCACTCCTTGAAACTCTTCCTGGAGAAGAAAAATAATAGAATAAATGGGAGAGGGAAAAGTACAAGGGTAAGGGAAGTATTTCCTAAATGTTGCTTATTAATTAAACACCCTGAGGCCTATAGGTAGCCTGATTATTACTGTGAGGATATTTCATGGACTTATATCATTAATAAGTTGATGTCATCTGTGTTGATTACATCTAAATCAACTGAGGAGATTGCCTTCAACAAGGAGAGAAGTCTCAGTCAATCAGTTGAAGGTTTTAAAAGAAGAAGTGATGATTCCAGTCCAAAGGGAGAATTTCCATCTCTGAATCAGCCAGCCAGCTTCTCCTGTGAGTTCATAAAAACCTTCATTGACATTCCCAAACTTGTGGCCTGCCCTAAAGACTTGTTCAATCCCACAGTCACATGAGCCAATTCCTATATTAAAAAATTGCATAATAGTACACAATATATACATATATAAACCTCTTGTCCATTCTGTTTCCATAGAGAACTCATTAATACAAGACATTTTTAATTACAAGGAAAGAGATTGAATCAGTCATCAAAAATCTCCCAAATAAGAAAATCCCAGGACCAGATGGCATCTCAGGTAAATTCTACTTAACATTCCAGGAAGAATTAATACATATCCTACTCAAACACTTCCAAAAATTTAAAGAGGAGGGAACACTACCTAACTCATTCTATGAGGCCAACATCACCCTAACACCAAAGCCAAATAAATATAATACAAGAAAAGAAAATTACAGACCAATTTCTCTTATGAATTTAGGCACAAAAAATAACAAAATACTAGCAAACAAAATCCAACACCACATTAACAATTATATACTTCGATCTAGTGGGATTTATCTCAGGGATGCAAGGATAGGTCAACATAAGAAAATCAGTTAATGTAAGACAGTACATTTTAAAATTTAAGGGCAAAAAACCACATGATCATCTCTGTTGACAGAGAAAAGGCATTTGACAAAATCCAGCACCTGTTCTTGATTAAAACACTTAGAAAAATATAAATAGATGGGCACTTCCTCAACATAATAAATGGCATATATGAAAAACCCATTACTAACATCATACTCAGTAGTGAAAGATTGAAAGCTTTTCATCTAAGATCTGGAACAAGACAAGGATGCCCACCGTTATTCAACATTGTACTGGAAGTTCTAGCTGGAGAGATTAAGAAAGAAAACTAAGTAAAGTCCTCCACATTGGAAAGGAAGAAATAAAGCTTTCATTATTTGCAAATGACATGATCCTATACATAGAAAGTCCTGAAAAATCTATAACAAAGCTACTAGAGCTACTAAACAAACTCAGCAATATGGCAGGGTACAAGATCAACATGCAAAAAACAGTAGTGTTTCTATACTCTAGTAATGAACAATCTGAGGAGGAAATCAAGAAAAAATTCCATTTACAATAACAACTAAAAGAATCAAATGCCTAAGAATAAATGTAATCAAGGATGTAAAGGACTTATACATGGAAAACTATAAAACTTTTTTTTAAAAAAACAAAGATCTAAATAAATGGGAGGACTTTCCATGCTCATGGACTGGAAGACTAACTATGGTTAAGATGTCAATTCTACCCAAAATGATTTACAAATTCAATGCAATCCCAATCAAAATTCCAACAGTCTTTTTGCAGAAATGTAAAAGCCAACCATCAAATATATTTGGAGGTGTAAGGGGCCCTGAATAGCCAATAACATCTTGAAAAAGAAGAACAAAGTTGGAGGACTCATAATTCCTGGCTTTAAAATTTATTACAAAACTACAGTAGTCAAAACAGCATGGTACCAATACAAAGATAGATATATAGATCAATGGAATCAAATTGAAAGTTCAGAAAGAGTTAAGAAATAGAATCTCATATCTATGATCAATTCATTTTTGACAAGGCTGCCAAGTACACTTGTTGGAGCAAGAATAGTCTCTTAATAAATAGTGCTGGAAGAATTGGATATCCACATGCAAAAGAATGGAGGGAGACCCCTATCTCACATCACATGCAAAAATTAACTCAAAATGGATCAAAGACCTAAATATAAGAACCAGGACTATAAAACTCCTAGAAGAAAATATAGGTAAGCATCTTCGGGATTTTGTGTTAGGCAATGGCTTCTCAGACTTTACATCCAAAGCATGAGCAACAAAGAGAAAATAGATAAATGGTAGCTCAGCAAAATTTAAAACGTTTGCACATCAAAGAACTTTATCATGAAAATGAAAAGACAACTTACTCAAAGGAGAAAATATTTGGAAACCACATATCTGATAAGGGTTTATATCCAGAATATATAAAGAAATCCTACAACTCAACAATAAAAAGACAAACAACATATTTTTTAAATGGGCAAAAGACTTGAATGGACATTTCGCCAAAGAAGAAATACAAATGTCCAAAAAGCACATGAAAATAAGCTCCACATCACTAATTATTAAGGAAATGCAAAACAAAACTACAATGAGATACTATTTCACAATCATTAGAATGGCTACTATTGAAAAAAAGGTAGAAAATTACAAGTGTTGGAAAGGATGTAGAGAAATAGAAACATTCATTCATTGTTAGTGAGAATGTAAATTGGTGCAACTGCTGTGGAAGACATGTTGGCAGTTCCTCAGAAAGCTGAGTATAGAATTAACGTATGACCCAGCAATCATACTTGTAGGTATTTACTCAAAGGATTTGAAAGCAGGGACTCAAACATATATTTGCACACGAATGTTCATGGTGGCATTATTCACAACTGCCAAAAGATGAAAGCAAACCAAGTGTCCATCAACCGATGAAAAGATAAATAAAATGTGGCGTATACACACAATGGAATATTATTCTGCTATAAAAAGGAATAAAGTTCTGATTCATGCGACAACATGGGTGAACCCTGAAGATATCATGTTGCATGAAATAAGTCAGACACAAGAGGAAAAATACTGTATGATCTCACTGATATAAACTAATTAGAATAAGCAAATTCATAGAGTCAGAATCTAGAATATTATAGGTTAACAGGAGCCAGGGTGAAGGTATAGAATGGGTAGTTAATGCTTAAATTGTAGAGTATCTATTTGGGTTGATTATAAAGTTTTGGTAATGGATGTTGGTGATGATAGCACAATACTGTGGATATAATAAACAGTGCTGAATTATATATGTGAATGTTTAAAGGAGAAATTGTAGGTTGTGTATATACTACTAAAATAAAAATTCTAAAAAAGAAAAACTAGGGCTATACAACATAAAACAGTGCACTCTATTGTAAACGATGGACTATGGTTAACAGTACAATTATTAAAATGCTGCTCATGAATTTTAACAAATGTACCACACTAATGCAAGGTATTAATGAAAGAGTGGTATATGGGAACTCTGTATTTATGTATGATTTTTCTGTACACTTCTCTAATATATACTATTATATATATTTATAATATATATAACTATTTCTAATATATACATTAAAAGTACGAAATAAACAACAAATAAATGAAAACAATAAAAATGTCCAAAATATTTTAAAGGCTTGGGTAAATAAAGTGTATACTATACTACCCTTCACAATAGAATTTACTGTTATGGAAATGATATTTTTTAATCCTAAGGAAGCATGTAGCTAATGATTGTCAGATTTTACGATAACTATATACACACACATACTATACATACATGCTCACATATATACACACACACACATATAGATTTCACTATGGAGAGTGTGAAAGACAGTAACATTGTGAGAGAGAAAAATGTTGAAGACACAGAAACAAAATTAAAAGACAGGTAGGAAAACCATTAAAGATAGAATGGAGAAAGGCATATGAAAAGAGGGAAAGCAACAAAGAGAAAGACTGAAAGAGAGAAACAGCAGAAACAGCCCCATCCAAAAGCATACACAGAATGAAATGCACAGATTGAGTTACACCCACAAAGATTCATACAGACAAGGAAAAGTCTGGAAGGTTATGTACCTAAAAGTTAATAGTAGTTAACTCTGAGTGGCAAGATTATAGGTGATTTTCACTAGACCTTTCTATATACTACCTGACTTTGCACAATGAAATGTACAGCATTAAAAATCGGAAATAATATAACAACACAAAGCTACTTCCAAAGAAACAACATTAGAATTGAAAAAAATAAAATGTACAGACTTCAAACATAAACATAAACAAAATCCTCGAATTCTTATGTGCTAAATTTTAAAATTTCCATCATTCTTTTAAAATGAAATTTGTATCTTAGCATAGTTATAAGAAAAACCATGAAGTCTGCCTTGCAAATGCCTTTTAATTTATTCTATAAGATCCAGTGTATGCCAACAAAGAAGTATATTTCTGATTCAGAATATCATTTCCATATGAAAACAGCACAAATATTTGCATTTCACCTTTTCTTTAAATCTTAGAATTCAAAGCCTTTGAGCATTTTCAACACATCTGAGTAGGAACAAAAGTAATCACTATCATGTCACCAAAAATCAGATACGGAAGGAAGTTTTTCAGGGAGAAACAGAATTCTTGATCAGAATTATGTAGTTCTTAAAAGAAGCTTCAGAGATAGACCCAAATGTAAGGGAAAGTTTGCAAAGGTGACACACAAGTCTTGTTTCAAAAAAGATCAGAAAATATATAATTTCAGCAAAGCATAAAATAAGTCATTATGTGCCCAAGAGTAATCAAAAATAGATCATATATTTTTAATTCACTAAATTATAATTTTAATTATTTCATCAACTAATGAAAGGACTTCATTAGTCTTAAGAGAGCAAAGCTAAAGATGATCATTATTTTAGTATAAAAAGCATGAGTGTATGATAAGTGTTATTTCTGAGTTTAAAAATCACTAACTTAATTCACTAGAGAAACTGGAGATCAATAGTACAACAAAGACCAATGATTTTCCACTTAAATAAGCTTCTTATTTCAGATAAATACAGCTGTGTGAATTAACTTAAAATAACAATAATGAATGTCAGATTTCTCAACATCAGACAAACATAATGCTTAGAGGATTGCAGGTTAGAGTTTTCATTTCTACCAAGGCTTTAAATAAGCCTTATTTAAAATCATGTTATTCTAAATATATTAATTCCAAATATATGAATAGAATAATCTTGAATCAGTTGGAAGTTTATTGCTAAATATTATTAACAGAAACCATAATAAATTTCTTAAAATACATTATTCACAATATCACATCTTCCTCACAATGATTCAGTGGTATTTCACTGCCTTCAAAATAAAATTCTAAAGTCAAGTACCTTCCATGATTTTTCCAACCAATTATCCACCATCTCTTAGCTTTGTCCATGATATTCGTTCACTGTGATTTTTTTTTTTTTTTTGCCATTCCTGTGAATGTTTTTTGCTATCTAAGGTGAAATATAATATCATTAATCAAGCAGTACTAAGAACTGTAAGAAATGTAGAGATCCCCAGACCTCACCATCAGAGTCTGATTTAGCAAGTTGAGAGTGGGTTGCAGGCATGCAAATATTCAAAGACATCTCAGAAGATGCTGATGCAGGTTGGTTAAGGAATTTGGAAACTGCTCTAGATCATTGTCCTAGCTACATCACCTCATGTTGTTATGTTGCACTTTGCAATTTTCAGAGTGATTCAAATTAACCTACTTGATTTATGTCCCACTCCATCCAATGATCTTTTCAGAGTCACTTCTCATCATACTCTGGTTCTTTTTTGAACTCCATTTTATATACAAAACCCTTTGGTGTGACTCCAAATAGGAACTTGAATGAAAATGTGAACATTTGGATAAACATATGCATTCTCTCCCTAACTCCACAAGGCTGAGGTGTTGTCTTATACCACTTTAGTCATCTCTTCTCTACTGTACTCTCATCTCCACATGGTTTTGCACCTGTTTCCACAATCCCAGACCACCATTCACTATCTCTCTTCCCAATCCTTTCCAATTCTATTAAGCACTTCTCTATATCCTTGGTTGCTTCACAGGGTGCTCCTTCCATAACCATGCTTAAATAAAAAGAGAGGTTTTTTCTTAGGATATGTTTTTTCTTACAATTCTTTGGAATGGAAATTGCCCAAGAGTTCATGGCCCTGTACACCATGGAGATGGCATATGCAATTTCTCGGCTTCCGACAGGCACTTCCAAATCAATTAACTCTATCCAAATGTGAAAAAATAAACCTCTTCCTTTGATTCCCATACAATCAGATGATACTACCTCCTCCACTTTACAATGGTGTCATTTCATAATTATTGCACATTCAGGGAATATGTTGGCATCTGGAACACCCCAATTACTGCTTACCTTTATCCAGGAGGATATCAGTATCAATACATAGATTCATAATCTCTTGACCTGCTCAAATTCCATCACCTCCTTCTTCACTCCTCTTCAATACTCCACTTTCAAGACCATTTCATGAAATTTATCATCAGTCAGAAGTCTTCCACCTCTGAAACAAAGAATTCCAACAGCCAACTCCCCAGTCACACTATCCTAAACACCCATAGTCTCCAGCTTTCAACTCCACCCCAATCCTTTTCTCCTGCTTCATTTTATTCACTTGGAAATCTAAGTCATGCCCATATCTTCAACTTCTTCTTATATTCTCATAACTACTAAATCTAACTATCTAACCCAGATTGCTGACCTGAACTACAAGTCTGTATGTTTAACTCTGATGGAAAACTCTACTAAGTTGTCCCACAAACACTTTAGAGTCATAATCAAAGCCCAAGTCATCATCTTCTCAAACCCACTTTTTTTTTTCCTGTGGCTTCAATTTACCAATGAAATAATGCAATCATCTACCAAGTAATCAAACACCTGAGAGTCAGCCTAGACCCACCTCTATCACCTTACTGCAAAATCACCAACTCTTGTGCATTTTACTCAACAAAAATCCCTCAGATATCTCTTTTCTACTACCATGACATTTCTCCTGGTTTACAACCTCAACTCTCACCTTCACAATTGTAACAACTTCCAAACTCAATGATTCTAAAACTTTTTTGTATATAAGGATGATTTGATGTGCATATTAAAAGTAAATATTTTCAAGCTCCTTCCTCAGAAATGCTCTCCAGTTGCTTGGAATATTCATTATCAACAAACTACTTCAACATTTGTAAGTGATTCTCATCCAAGTGACCAGTTAAACCACATTTGGGGCAACATTGAAATCTCCAGTTTCCTTAGCTTTTATCATCCCTTCTCATTCCATTCTCCCACTATGACAAAGTAACCTCTTGCTACATTCAGACATCATGTCATAGTCCAGTCTCATATATTTCCAAGGCACTGATGTTAGTCAAGATTCTTTAGTTGCAAATGACAGAAACCCAACTCAAACTAGTTTAAGCTGAAAAAAGAACCAAATATTGGTTCATGTAAATAAACTATGGGAGGACAGGGTGGAATATGTCTTAAGGACACCAAGAAGAAAGGGCTCAGATACTGTCAAGAAATTCTTCTATCTCTTTTCTCTAGTTCTTTTTGTGGTTCACTTTATTCACTCAGATCAGCTTCTCTAGAAGGCAGGGAACTGCTGGCTAAAATCCTGGCTCACATCCTAACACCTCTGCCTAAAGAGGAAAGAAATACTCATCTTCAAACTACAGTTAGAAAACTTCCATGAAAGTATTCTGACCAGCCCAATTTAGACCATGAGCCCTCCTTGGAAAAGTCTAACAGACAAGCTGGGACAACAAATGCCCTAGCTCATTACAAAGCTCCATCCCCTCAACCAGTCATTTTGGTCAGTGGGGTCTGTGTGTGCCATACTGTTCACTTCCTATAGCTAAAACTTTAGGAGGAGGAGTTCCCCAAAAGGAGGTACTGCTCCCAGAAGAAGAAAGGGTATTGGACAAGCAAACAGGAGTTTCTAATAAAGTTAAAGTTTAAACTCCTCTAGAGGACATAAAAGACTCTTCAAAATCTGGTCCCTGTCATTGTCCTTAATGCAACTCTGAGCTCCAGTTATGCCAGTTTAAGAGCTCCAGCTAACATACCTCCATTGCACCTTATCTATATCTCCTCTGAGGTGCTTATCACAATGAATCCATAATGAATCCAATTTCTTGGGGGGAGAGGATGGCAGTATGTCTGACTCCTTAAAATACTACAAGGCACTTCATCTTTTCATTTTTGTAAACTTAGTGCCTCAAAAAGAACTTGGCATATTGTAAGTGTTCTGTAATTAATTAATATTTCTTTACTGATTATATATATTCCAATATATAAAAATAAAAGCAAGACACCAAGGTCCCTGCTCCAGACTCCATCACCAGTGACTTGAACTTGAAAAAAATATTTTTCTCATTACCTGGAAGTTCAGTTGAGGCATATAATTACCAGTTCCTGCTCTCATGATTACAACTGGAAAAGATATATTTTTGCATTCCAAAGAAGAACTTTTGTTTTTTCCATTATAAATACATAATTATGCAGAAAGCTTAGGTTTTAAAATAGCATATGCACAGTAATATTTTAGGCATATTATATAATAAATGTTGGTTGTTTTGACCTAGTACCTAACATTATTTCTATGAAAGTGAAAGAGTATATTTTAAATTTCAACTAAACAATGGCAAATTTCTGAACACAAATTTCTGTTAAGTTAAGAATTTCCGGGAAGCGGCTGTGGCTCAATCAGTAGGGCTCCCGTTTACCATATGGGAGGCCCCGGGTTCGGTTCCCGGGGCCTCCTGGTGAAGGCAAGCCCGCCCGCACGGCGTGGTTAGCTAACCCAGCGAGCACAAGCAGCAAGGGGGGGATAAATGAATAAATAAATAAAATCAAAAAAAAAAAAAAAAAAGTTAAGAATTTCCCTCTGAACATGCTATTTATTGGTCTACACTTATTGAATTCTCTTAGCATATCAAAATGGTATTTATGGTAAGATATGAGCTATAGTTAGCTGTAATATTTGTGGATGCTCTTTCATAGTTTGTAACAAATGTTTCACATCAATGCAAGGTGTGGGTAGTGGGGTGATGTATAGGAGCTCTGTATGACCATATGCTTGTTTTGTAAGTTCATAACTTTTACTATATACTTATTGTTTATGTATGTTCAGGTATGAATGATATACTTCAATAAAATTTTTTAAATGAAAAAAAAAAGATAACAGGCAGGAATCTTAGCTACTAGTGGTGAAATGCAGCAACAACATAATACAGCAAAAATATAAATTTCGGGCAACACTGCTGATCAGAGTTAAAGTGTGAGTTTATTCAAGGCTCAAAAACAACAAAGGCACTGATACACAATTACATTTAAAGTAGTTTTATCATCTAATTTTCCTGTAATTTGCTGTATAGTAATATTCAGTGAAATATTTGCTTTTACTGCAATGCATGAATATGATAATAAAATTCCTTCAGACTTATCTATTTACTGTATTTTTTGTTTCAGATTTTCCTGAATCCTTTCATAGTACGTCATTCAACTTATTGCAACTTACTGCAAGTTTTTGAAGTAAACCTTTTGCTATATAAAAAATTAATTAGTTTAAAATAGAAGCATACATTTTGGTTAACAGTACTCATTGAAGAACTGGTGCAATATTTACTTCCACAATATTTCATATATGGTATGGATCATAATTTAATCATGAAGTCTGTTGTATTTTGTTGCCTACTATAAACTCATTTTTCATGGACAATAGTTTCTTTGTAGCAATGTGATGTTATTGTTTTTTATTTTCTGGGTTAAAAGATAGACTAACGCTGCAGCTCAAAAATTTAATTTCCAGGCAGATGAATAAAAATGTTTCCAATTACTGTAAAAAATGGTATTTATAGTATAAAATAATCTTAAGAGGAAAATAATCCATTCCAGTACAGTTCATCCTTATTTAAACTTTATAAACCATTATGATATGCTAACAGATAAACTGCTAAGCAACCACCATCTATTTGAACAACACAGATACTGTCTACTTCTGTCCAGCCATTCAAAGATACTATCCAATTGACGTGTATTAACTACCAAATAAAACATTATTAAAGTGACTTGTTTATGCACATTCCAAGAAGTATTGTTTTACTGTTTATTATTACACAAAGTATTCCAATTGATAGGATATAAAACTGGTAACTTCTTAGTACTTAGCGTATAGTCTCCAGGTTCACTTATTTTGAAGTTTTGATGTTACAAAGATATTTTTTCTATCTTAATTCCCTTCATGCTAACCTGTTTTCGACCTTAAGGAACGTCAGTTTTTAGTTTCTACGGACTTTATAACTAGTTTAGTGAAAAAGGCAAAAGAACCTACACCAAGTTGTCAGAATGCTGAATAATGTGTTAGTGAAGAAAAAGGAGGAGGAAGAGGAAAGGAACCAGGGAAGGAAGGGGAGGATGGGGGAAGAAAATTGGTTCCTTTAGGAAAGAACAAAAGTATTTAAAGAGCTTTGTAATTATATATAATCTCTCATTCATTTATAAATTTAAAGAGTATAACATGACACTACAAAGAATGCATTATCTATTAAATTTGTTCTCTGATCCAGATATTTCACTTTATCATGGTCTAAAACCATGAACCAAAAACTACTCCAGTTTACTGAACCACATTTATTATCTGATCATGTTGATGGGGGCGGGGGTGTCACGGCTGAATCACAAAAGAAGACAAATTGTTTTGGGCCTTTTTCCTTGGTTCTTAGAAACAAAACCAAAGCATTTGTATTTAAACATACTAAAAAGTAACTGATACTTGAATTAAAAATATCAAAATAGTATTTAAATGAAAACAAGACACTAGTTTCATTTGGTTCCCATGTTTCATTCCCAGATATCTAAACTTGGATAAGGTATAGTCTCTGAGATTCATTCAGGCTTCTCCCCTGATAAATCAGAAGGAAAACTAATCCACTATTGTCATTCATTCAGCAAATATGTATTAAAGGGACCAGTGTAAGCAGTGCACTATAGTAGATGCCACATGGTAAAGCTATGCAAGATAACGCTCCTGTTTTCAAGAAGCCTTTACAAGCCTATGTAACTAAGCATTACAGAAGGCAGACTGAAGTAAGGGCAGTAAATACAGTTATAAGCAACTTGTGGTCAGAGCACAGAAGAAATAAAATTCAAAATGGAAAAGGACTGACTTCAAAGAAGGGTTTCCACAGAGCCTTTAAGGACAAGTTGTGGAGCTAGATGATAGGGCAGTTGATAGGTACAGTGGTAGATGGGGTGGGGGTGGGGCTGTACACAAGGATGAAATTGCACAGGATGTTCAGGGAATAGCAAACAGCCCAATGTAGTTAAAGATATGAGGTCAGCAAAAGCTTTAATGAATCTTTTTTCTCCATTCTCCAATGTAATAAGATGCTCATTATCCAGAGTTATCTAAATACACTCTTGTCTTCCTTTCTTGGTCCTCATCCTTCTTGGGGGCAGAAGATTTGCTTTTCTTTTAAAATGTTCTCCTAAGTCCACAGTATAGTGAAACACCTTCTCATAAGCAACACTCCTCAGAAACAACTCAAATGGGAACATGCAAAACTGTCCACAAGGTTCAAGTATAAATGCTAAAAACTGTCCTTATAAGTCCCAGCCATCCCTTCTCTGTCTCCACCTGGGAGCCTCACTTTTGACTTAGAAATGAAGTGAGACTGCACAGGCCCTAGCACTGAAGCATACAGCAGGAGGTCCACATTGCCAAGGGAGCAAGCAGGTGGGAACATGGAAAATACTATTCTAGAGAGAGATTAAAACCTTGACCAAGAAGATTTAACAATGAACCAAGAATTGAGGTCTCTGACACTGAGAAAAAGTGTAATTCCACTCTACCCCTCCTTCTCTAATGTACTGGTTTGAAAAGCAAACGTGGTCTATAGTCAAGTTTCAGTTCAATCTGAAGAAGCCCTCAAAATCCCTTTGCCCTCCCTACTCCCCCACTGAAGGGACTATCTGTTGTTTTCCCTCCCAGAATCAATTTGTACTTTCTTCTAGGAATAGACCCCAGATTTTCTTTTGGCAGCTACCTCTCCCCATACCAGGCAGTCTTAGCAAGGCTGTCAACTAATACCACTTACCCTCTCCTGGCCACAAGTAGACATGTAACTCTGGATAAGCCAGTCATAATGTCCCTCTCTAATCATGCTTTTCATCTTGTAACAAAGATGGAAACCACTTGGTTTCAACCATAACACTATGTTTCAACATAACCACTTTGTTCCAACAATAACACCTTAAAGACTCTGTCCATCTGTTACTGCTCCCAGGACTATAGTGGTGCTCTGTTTCCTGTCCTTTCTGAGGTCTGGTTGCCTCCTAAGGTTCCTTTCAATTAGATTCTATTTTTAATTTCAACCAAAGTTGCTTGCAAATAACCCAATGATGCAGTGCTTTGAAGAAAAAGAAGCTCTGTTCCCTCTCTCGTGTAACATCACTGTTGCAAATAGTCCATGTCAGGGTCTGTTTAGGAAAATATTAATCTCAAGGGGGAATTTAATATAGTGAATTAGTTACACAGATGTTGGAAGGCTGAAAGAGAAAAAAGAGAACACTAAAGTGCCAACAGCTCCATCCCTAAGGCTGTGAGCTCAAAAAAAAAAGATATGGAATTATGAGAATCTAAGAGCTTAGATGTGAACCCTGCAAATCTGGTGATCAGACCCCCGAGAAGGGCATGCCATGTGGCTGGTATGAAAACCAATGAGGAGGGGGGGGCAAGATGGCGTTGGTGTAGGAGGGCGCACACTGCAAGCTCCCAGAGCAAGGCGGATTGGGGACGGGGTCCTGCCCGGGGGTCTGTGCTGTGCACGCGTGGAGTGAGAGGCTTGGGACATCTATCTGCGCGGATCGGCGGCGTGGACCGAATGGTGGAGATTCGTGAGTTTTGAGGCTGCCGGTGGAGGTTGGCACAGGCGGCTGAGCCCCGCGGTTACGGAAATAAAAAATAAAACGGCCATTTGGAGCCGCGGGCGGGGGCGAAAAAGTTTTATTTTCTGGGGAGCTGGCTGCCTGGCGCCCCTTGGACCTTGTGTGAGCAGAGCAAAAAGCTAGTCAGCACCCGGTGAACCGGAGGGGGATTTTGGTCGGGGAACGGAGCTGATCTCCCTAGCCACCCAGGGATAAGACCCGGGCCGCTGCGGAGCCAGGAGGAAGGGACACTTCCCAAAGAAGGGAGGGTTCGGTTGGAAGACAGGGAAGGGTATTTTATATTTTTAGACATCGATCTGGCTGCCTGCACCGCCCCATAGCTTTGGGGAGCAGATAAGCCGAACTGAAGCAGCACCAGGCTGAGAGCAGATGCGAATCTGCACTCAAACTGATTTACTGAGCAGCCCGGTGACGCTGGAGCTCGGCGCCAGAAGGGGCGGAATCCGCCGTCTTTAGCAATCTTCACTGACTAACATCAGAGTTTCAGCTAACCTGGGCAGTCCGGAAAGTGGGACGTGCTTGATTAATTTCCACGGGCCCAGCTAGGGTCCCTTCCGTAAGGGGGTTGGTCTAGAGGAGGAATTATTTTGGGTCCTGCATTTGGCTAAAAAAAAAAAAAAAAAAAAAAAAAAAAGTGAGGTCACCTCAACAATTGAAAAATAAATTCTTTTTAATTTAGTTTAATAGCTAAAAGCTGCTTCAGGACCTGCATATAGAACCCTGTGGGGAAATTCATTGATAAACACAAGTAGGCAGGAAGGATCCACTTGGACCCTAGGGATATCATTGACCCCCCTTGTTTCCTTCTTCTTTTTTATTTTTTTTATTTTTTTTATTTTTTTTTTATTTTTTATTAGTATTAACTTTTTCCTTTCAGACCTTTCTCTACTATTTCTCTACCTCCTCATAATTCTAGCCTTCTAAATCACTATATATATATATTCCTCCATTTGTTTTCCCAGTCCATTATAGGAACTCCATATTTTTTCCTAGTACTCTACACTGCCTACACAAGTTAAATATTCATCTCATTGAATCTCATTTTGCCCCTCTTCTAACTTTTATCAACATTTCTATTATCCTTCTGCCTTCCTTACATCTTTGGATTCCTCTGGCCCTAACCTTTTGCCTTCAAGGGAACATAGAAAGAAGTAAGGAAATAAAATAAGAAGAAAAACTGCCA
>JAKSZT010053770.1:21644464-21670049 GCA_026826555.1 Tolypeutes matacus
GTGTAAGTTCATTGAGGTTGGTGGGCCACACTATGGGAGATGTTTGTGTTGGATGTGGTGGGAGGTGTGGGAGGTGGGCAACATGGGAATCCGAGTGGGTTCCGTATAATATTTTAGGTAATCTAAGCACCTCTTAAAATATATGTATATATATATATAAAAAATAACATTTTTGTAAGCAAATACACATATATCCATATATATTTATATATCATTTTACAAATGTTTGTATGTATTGTGAGAATTTTTATTTTTACCCATAATAAAAAAAAAAAAAAAAAGAAAACCAATGAGGAGAGGATTGGCCTGGTGAGGACTCATAATTCTGAACAGGAAGCACTCACCTAGTACTTGGATCATCAGTGAGGGTGGACACTTGAATGGTGCCAGAGATATAGCCCAGCAAATGAAAGAGAACCATAAAGCTAGTGTTCCAACTGACAAGGGGATATAACCAGGCTTTTGCAACCAGGGCTTCCAGTGATGTTTATACTGGGAGTGCTGAAAGATGTTGGGGACTGTAGCCATCTACCTCTTGTTGCTGCTGACTCGAGTATCATTAACTAGAAGCTGAAAAGAGGAAAGAGGTCTCTTCTTACACTATCTCTCTAGTTCAATGGTTCTCAACTGAAGGCAGTTTTGTCCCCTAGGAAACATTTGGCCAGGTCTGAAGACATTTTTGTTTGTCACAACTTGTATCTAGTGGGTAGAGAACAGGGATGCTGTTAAAGAGCTTTCAATGCACAGCATAGCACCCCATCACACACACAACAAAGAATTATCTGGCCCAGGATTTCAACAGTGCCATATTCAAGAAATTTTGCTCTAATGTTACTCATTGGCCAAAAACTAACAGAAAGCCAGCTAGAAAGTAAATCTGAGAAATATAGCTTTTGAATCCCAGACCCAGCATCTCAGAGATGAGAAAAGAAAGATTAGCTTAGAGCTTAAGGCAATCAGAAAATAATGGAGGCAGAATTTTTAATCATCATGGTCACTCTGGGACCCAAGTCCCTTTCAAGTCCTCACTCTCCCATCTACTAAGTCATTATTGTATCTGCAGTGCTGAAGCTGGTTACTATCATGTGTTTGCTCCAGTTGGTAGGAAACATTAAGTTTATACATGCTCGTGTTCTTAAGGCTTAAGTATGGAAGTATACACATCACTTGTACTCAAATTTCACTGGTAAGAAGTAAATCACACAGCCTAGGCAAGGGTAACGGAAGTTAGAAAAGGTATCACTGGGCATCCATGTGCCTCGCTTCAATTCTTTAGAAGAGAAGAATGGATTTTAGTGGACAACTAGTGGTGTCTTCTATAATCCTATCTTCTGACCATCCAAATATCTGTGTGCACCTTCTTTCCATACATGAAACACAGTAATCTCCTCCTCAAAAAAGAAAAGTCAAAGTCCATTCAGTTAAGGCATCTAGCTCAAAGTTGAAATTCTTAGGAAATGTGTAATCCTTTTTGTCAAGTCCAGCTGTGGTTCCACAAAGATCAGCAACATAAACTAAAAGACAAGTTATCTGCTCTCACACACATACCCCATAAACAAGAGTGAATCCAGACCAGGATAACTTTAATAAAAGTTCCCAACTGGAAATGAGAAGAATCAGAAACACCCAGCAATCTCTAATCTTCAGATGTTACCAAGAACTGTTGGGCAGGAATTGTGAAGACTTCCTGCCCCAGCAGTGGAGCATGCTCATTGGTTATCACATCTGCCCTCATTGATTCTACTTCCTTAGAGTAACTCTTCTCCTTTGTACTCTATTGGCCCTGGCTTTGACCGTTACCTGCTATAATTAGAAGACAGACCACACATCTACTGAGCCTATAGCTCCAGAGTAAGTGCTTAGAAAGAGACAGAATGTTAGGGTATGTTGGCTGCACTTTTTTGGTTTTAGCTACAAAATCCATGAGTCCATGGAGTCTTGTTGACACTACATTTGGTCTGGTTCATATCGCTATGCCTCATTCTGAAATAAGAACATAATAGTCAGTCTGCCAACATCTACAGTTTAAGATCATCTGCTTATTTAACATGATCTATCTAAGATAACTAGATAATCAGTGCTTGGTTGTTGACTAAAAGGACAGGCATGCGTGAACTCCTTTAAGGCATGATGTGATTTTAAAGAGAAAGGATTACAGGGTTATATGTTATTTTTCCATTTGTATTAACTGGTTGCTAATCTTGCTTTTTTCCTCTCAGCAATTTTTAACTGTTATTAATAGAATAGCTCTAAAAACACAATTTTCATCAGGAACCTCTGCCCAGATCAAGATGGCAGAGTAAGACACCACAGAAGCTCTGAACAACCAGCAAGAACAGGCAGAAACAACTTGTTCAAAGCTCCAAACACAGTTAAAGGACTGCCATAACCGGGCAAGTGCCAAATCAAGATAAAGGCTGCTTAAAAGCAGTAGGACCTCATGGCACACTGACTGGCTCTTTCCCCATCCTGTTCCACCTCAGTACAGATCTTCACACACACACACACACCCCACGTCCAATGCAAGTCCCTGGTTATGGTTCCAGAGGAAGCAGAGTAACCCTTGTGCACATGCTGGGGAACATGTATGTCTTGCCCAAGCTGTCTGGTGGTAGCCTGAGGAACCAGCTATCTCAGAACTTTCCCTGACTGTAGAAGGCAGTTCACAGAGCTCTCCTACAGAACAATGTGGGAGAGCAGTCAAGTGGATGCCTGGGATAGGAATTACTGGCTGTAGGACACAGAGTGAAGTACCCGGCACCATGAGGAAAAAGTTTCCTAGGGAAGAGAGGACATTCCTATCCACATAAATGGAGGGATTCCTAAAGCCGTATGGAACAGCATGCCCAAGACAATACCAATGCACAGAAAGGGCCAGAGAGGCCTTTAGGTTTTGGCCTGGAGCTATTCTCTATACCTTTTGTGTGGATAAGCTCTGAAGCAAAGCACTTCCACAGGTTAATCTGCAAAGACTGGCAAAAGTGTTTTCTTTTTTCCCTTTTTTTTAACTTTTTTTTTTGTTGTTGTTAGCTTTAGGCATTAAAGGAAAGTTCTGTCATAATATTAGCTGGATACAAGTTTAAAGAACAGAAGCTTCAGAGCATAAACTCCAGCAATAAAACATTAAAATATCAAAATGTCAAGGTTTCAACAAAAGATTACAAAACATACAAAGGAAAATGAATTTATGGCCCAGGCAAAAGAGATTAAAGCATTACAAACCATCAATGAGGAGGATCAGACCAGGGGCGTTTCGGACAAATACATTTTTAAAAACTGGTCCTAAATATGCTCAAAAGAGCTAAAGGAAAACATAGGCAGAGAACTAAAGGAAATCAAGAGGCAACAGATGCATATAAAGAGAATATCAGTAGAGAGGTGAAAATTATGAAAAGGAACCAAACAGAGCTGAAGACCACAGGAACAGAAATTAATAATTTCCTAGATGGGTTCAACATCAGAATGGAGCTGGGCAGAAGAAAGAATTAGTAAACTTGAAGATAAGACAATTGAAATCATCCAGTCTGAGGAGCAGAAAGAAGAAAGAATGAAGAAAAGTGAACAGAGCCTGAGGAGCCTGTAGGATCCCAACAGGCATAGCAATATATGCATTGTAGGAATCCCAGAAGGTGAAGAAAGAAAAGTGCAGAGAGAATATTCAAAGAAATAATGGTTGAAAACTTCCCGAATCTAATAAAAGACATGAATATACACATCCAAGATGCTCAATGAACTCTAACAGGATAAACCCAAATAGACCCACACTGTATCATGTTAAAATCAAACTATCAAATGCCAAAGATAAATAGAGAATTCTGAAAGCTGAAAGGTAGAAGCAGCATGTTACACACAAGGGAACATCAATAAGACTAAGTACCGTTTTCTCATTGGAAACAATGAAGGCAAGAAGGCACTAGGAAAACATATTTAAAGTGCTGAAAGCAAAAAAATGCCAATCAAGAATTCCAACAGAACAGCAATTACAAAAATGAAGGAGGGATTCAGACATGCCCAGATAAACAAAAGCTGATGGACTTTGGCACTACTAAACTGGCCCTACAAGAATTGTTAAAGAGAGTTCTCCAGGTTGAAAGGAAATGACACTGGACAATTGACTAAAGCCACATGAAGAAATAAAGATCTTCAGTAATCATTAGATATGCATAAATATAAATATCAGTACAATTGTATTTTTGGTTTTTAACTCAATTACAGAATCTAAAAGGTAAATGCACAAAATTCAATGATAAATTATTGGGTTTGGGTTTGGGGTTATAATATATAAACATGTAAGTTGTGACAAGAACTACATGAAAGTGAGAAGTCAAAGGGATATAGGAAAATAGTGTGTGCATACTACTGAAGTTAAGTTGGTGTCAAGGCAAATGAGATTGTTATGGATTTAGGGTGTTAAATTTAAGCCCTGAACAGAAGATGGCATCAGTTTAAGTGGGCACTCACCATCTCTCTTGCAAAAAATGGCTGAGAGAGAGCAAGATTCTGGCTGAGTCAGCTGTTTTGGGAACCCACAGAGCAGGAGGCTTCAGGGCATCGATCTGGAGGGAGAAGGACAAAGAGATAAAGAGTCCAAGTTGGTGCTGGAGTTGGTAGATGTACATCCGAGAGACCTAAATCTTTGGGCTGTCCGTGTGCCAGCTGGGCCCTGAGCCACAGAGGAGTTGCAACACTTACTCCCCACTTCATTGGACTCACCCAAGACAACTAACAAGGAGGTGAGGATGGACAACCACCATACCAAGGAAACAAGAGCCTATAATTGCAAGCAAGAGAGTTCCATCCATCAAATGTATGGTATCGAAGCTCCCTCTCAATTAGAGGTGGAGTGGACATCACCATCCCAGAATCCTCAGGCTTGGGGAATGAACTATGGACTAGACTGGATTTACTGGTATTCTACAATAGACTTAATGTGACTCTAGCAATGGAAGAAATACAACTTTGATGTGGAGGCAGTGGCCAAAGGACTCTCTGAGGGTAAGGAGAGGGAATAACAAGTGTAATATGGGGGCATTTTGGGGACTTGGGAATTTTCCTCAATGACATTGCAATGACAGATATAGGCCATTATATATCTTCCCATAACCTACAGAATTGTGTGGGAAAGAGTATAAACTACAATGTAAACTATAATCCGTGCTCAGTGGCAATGCCCCAAAATGTGTTTCTCAATTGCAATGAATGTACTACACTAATGAAAGATGTTGTTTATGTGGGAAATGTGGGAGGTATGGGGAGTGGTGCATATGGGAATCCCTATATTTTTTTATGTAACATTTATGTAATCTAAGTTTCTTTAAAATTTTTTTTAATTTTTTAAAAAAAGGAATGAATAACCAAAAAAAAAAAAATGTTTTTGAGCCCTATAGTAACCATAAAGAAAATATTGGAGAATATGCAAACTCATAAAGACAGAAAGTAGAGTGCAGGTTACCAGAGGCCAGGGGTAGAAACAATGGAAGTTAATGCAAAATAAGTATAGGGTTTCTGTTTGGAGTGAAAGGAAAGTTCCAGTAATAGATGGTTGTGCAGTTAACGTAACATTGTGAATATGATTAATCACACTGAATGGTATGCTTAATAAGGGTTAGGAAGGGAGAGATTTATGCTGTATTTGTTTTCACAATTGATAAACAAGAAGGAAAGAGAGAATAAAGAGATAATAGCAGTTAAATGCAATATATGTACTGGATGGGATATAAGAATGGAGGAGAAAAGCCTCAAAAAAAGACATTATTGGGACATAAGAAAAATTGGAATATAGATTGTAAGATTTGTATCAATGTTAAAATTCTCTTAAACTCAATAACTGTACTAAATGTGATTACTTAAGTGTGTATCCTTATTTATAGGAAATGTACATGGAATTATTATGTGTTCAAGGAGTATGATGTGTGCAACCTGCTGTCAAATGTTCAGAAGATAATTAGACAGATGAAAGAAATAAAAGAAAGGAAGGAAGAGAGGGAAGAAGGAGGGAGGGAAGGAGGGAGGGAAGGAGGGAGGGAAGACAAAGATGGCAAAATGTTAAAATGGTGGATCCGGGTATCTGGAGTAGGGGTATGTTGGAGTTCTCTGTATGGGGTTTGTATTATTTTGGCAACTGTCCTGTAAGTTTGAAATTAATTCAAAATAAAAAGTTAAAAGAAAAACATCAGAAACACACAAACATAAATTCTGAGAAGCTGAAATAG
Source organism: Tolypeutes matacus (assembly GCA_026826555.1). Lineage (NCBI taxonomy): Eukaryota > Metazoa > Chordata > Mammalia > Cingulata > Chlamyphoridae > Tolypeutes > Tolypeutes matacus. The sequence goes on from JAKSZT010053770.1 coordinate 21,650,677, forward strand.
TGGCTTGACCTTCAAAAGGAAAAGCCCTCTCTCACTTGGAGGTGGAGTGGACATCACCATCCCAGTCCCCTCAGGATTGGGGGAAGAACTATGGACTAGAGTGGACTTGATGGTATTCTGTTGTTCACATATGGTGATTCTAGCAATGGAAGAAATTATAACAATGAGGTGGAGCAAGTAGCCACTAGACACTTTTGGGGCAGGGAGGGGACGAGCAGTTGAAATACAGGGGCTCCTTTGGGATTTGGAGGTTGTCCTGAGTACCTTTGTGGCAACGGATGTAGGTCATTTTAAATCAGCACACACCATTCAGAACTGTGTGGGAGAGAGTGTGGTCTACGGTGTGAACTGTGGTCTATGGTTGGTGGCAAGGCCCCAGGATGTGTAAGTCCATTGAGGGTGGTGAGCCACATTTGTGGGAGATGTTTGTGTGGGAGGTGGTGGGAGGTGTGGGGGGTGGGCAACATGGGAATCCCAGTGGGTTCCGTGTAATATTTTGGGTATCTAAGCACCTCTTAAAATATATTTATATATATACATAAATAACATTTTTGTAAGCAAATGCACATATATGCATATATATTTATATATCATTTTGCAAATGTTGGTATGTATTGTGAAAATTTTTATTTTTATCCACAATAAGGAAAAAAAAAGGAAATAAGGAATTTTTTTTTCCCCTCTTTCTCAAAACGGTCTATTGCTCAAGTTAAGATACAGGCATATCCAGCTACAGTAGACACAGTTCTAGCTGCCCCCACATGCTGTTGAACCAGAGCTATTTTCACAACTCACATTTTTCACACCATGACTTTGACCCCAGAATGCTTGCCATAATATTTTGACAAGGTTTCTTGTTAAAAGTATCCACTACTCAACCCCAGATAATGGCTTTGCCAAAGTACACCTTTTTGTTTCTAATAATGAGGGGGGTAGTTTTCTTCTTAGCCACTATAGTCTCATTTTCTACATCTGTAAGATGAGAAAGTGGACAAGGTGATTTATAAAGTTTATTTAGCTCAAATAACCCATGATTTGAAAACCCACTAAGCATTTTAGTTGGCAGCACAGTCAAGTAGGATGACTTTCCACCTGGCATTGCCATTTAGAGAGAGCAAAAGCTGTGGTTCAAAGTGCAGATTAATGTGGCACAAGATAAGCTGACATTGTCTCACCAGGACTTGCAGATAGCAAGCTGAAGTCTGAGATCACAACACATAGTGAAAATATTTATGGAGCAAAAGCTCTGGGATTCACAGCTACAGTGCTGAGAGGTAAGTTTGGGATGGAAGGTAGCTGTTGTCTCCTCTATAAAGGTTAAAGCAGTTCTTGCAAATCCCATTTCACAAAAATATATAATCATAATGACATTTCCTAGGAATCCTATAAAAGTCACAAAGCGCAACCAGCCCTCTGTCAGTGTCTTCTATTACACTGAGTGATTTAATGAAATTTGAAGTTGACAGTAATAGACTCATAATATGGCATAGATCGATATAACAAAGGTGGAACAAAATAAAAATCTAAAGCATATGCCTGGTATTTTAAAAGTACATAATTGCAACTGACAATAGGAATTAAATTATTCTGACACATTCTGTTCATGTATATTGGTACATGTAAAATATGCAATAAATTAAAGGTTGCAACTCAAATCATGTAATCAGGGCTGAATATGGGCCAATAATCTGAGACAATATAGCAAAGATAGACTGTTCATGCCATTACTTACTCATATTTACCAGGGGGTGTAAAATATGGAGAGGCTTTTCCTTCAAAATATATCTAAAATTCAAGCAATTTTCCTGCATTTCTATTGCTACCACCCTGAACCAAACCACTATCTTCTCTCATTTGATTATTAAAATAGCTTCCTATTTTTCTATTTGGACACCTTGTTTACAATCTGGCCCGCTAAATTTGCTGTACACTAGCAAGAGCCATTCTTTTAAAATGTTGTCACTTCTTCCCTCTAATCCCTTCATTGGTTCCGAATTCATCATTAAATAAAAGTCAAAGTCTTTACCATGACCTAAAATGCCCTACAACCACAGCATCAATACCTGAGAGTTTATTAAAAGCTTAAATTCTAAGACCCCACCATAGACCTACTGAATCAGAAACTCTAGGGGTTGGAACCCAGCAATCTTTGTTTTAAGAACCTCTTGCAGTTATTCTGATGCACAATAAAGTTTGAGACCAAAGCCCTACAAGATCATACATCCTACCCTCTCTTACTACTTCTCTGACACATCTTCTATTGTCTTCTTTGCTTGCTTTGCTCAGTTACAGCTGCAATGGCTTTAAACATACCAAGCATGCCCCAAGCTTGGGTCTTTTTCACAAGTTGGTAACTTTACTTTGAAAGCTCTTTCCCCTGATATCTGCATGGTTTGTTTCCTCATGCCTTTTAGGACTCTGGACAAACGTCATCTTTTATAGTAGACTTCCCTGACTACCCTATACAAAACAATAACTCTGGCCTCCAGAAATCTTTCTCACTTATCTTGCTTTGTTTTTCTCCATTGCATTTATTTTTCTCTGACATATAATATTTATCTGTTCATAGGCTGTTTCATCCACTAGAATGTAAGCTCCATTAGGGTGAGGTCTTTATCATTTGCAATAATATGACCAGAGTCAAGAACATTTCCTAATATGGAGCAGACACTCCAAAAATACTTATTGAATGAATGAGTTAATGAATAATGGATGAATGAATTGAGCTGCCAGGTCTGAGAAGGAAGACATAGAGACCTAGGACCAGACCAATATGTGGATATAACTTAAAGGTCGACAAAAGGTTTTGCTTCTCAAAAGTCTACTTCCTAACAGCTTCCCTATAGCATATTGTCTTATACCATTATGAATTCAGTCTCCATAAAGACCTTATTAAGGGAAAATTAATTTTAACTAACACAATATGATAGATATGTTTACCTAATTAAACTCATGGCCATATTTGGCACATAAGACTTGGAATGTTTAGACTCATAATACGGCAGGGATGACAGAGGGTTGCAGAGAAGATTGGAAACTTACTGTATAGTTCATAATGATCTTCCTTGGAAGCTTAGCCAAGAAAAATAATTATTAAAACAGAATATGGAAATTTGGGGAAGATGGCATCACACTAACAGGCAGAGTTCAATGCTCTCACAAAAACTATGGAAAAAAGTCAAATGTTATCTGAGGGACCTGTTTTGGGAGTCAGCAGACCATCACAGTGCTATACAACTCACAGGAGGGTGAGGGACAAAGAGACTAACACGCTGCAACAAAAAACATGAGTTACCAAGCCCCCACAGCAGTCAAGAAGGTCTCCCACCCCACCCCCCATGCCCAAGATATTAAGCTGGGGTAAAACCCCTGGCTCACTGCAGCTGACTGAGAGGGGAATAGACACCTTCCCCTCTGTCAGCTGTTTCAAGGGAAAAGGGAAGAGGAGTCAGGGGACTTTTTGTCAGTGAATTCAAACAGCAAAGAGTGCTTTGAATCTCCACTCTGGAGATTCATCAAAGGAACAGAGGAAAGCCCAGACTAGAACACTTCTATGGCAAGGTGCACCAACAAGCCCTATTTTCTGGCCAGTCTGGAAATTACATGGACAAAAATTGTTCTATGTTCTATCTGTATTCTAACCCCTAGGAGACAATCTGCACCCCACCAGTGAGTTCCTGGGCCAATTTTGGTTACTTAAGCTGGACAATTTTAAAGACTTAGAATAAGTTGAATCAAATATCAAAGGAGAGGTGTGAAAATAAAAACAATAGGCAAGAGAGATAAAGTGGCCATAAGAGTAAATTCATGAACATATTCAGATGCCTAGACATCAGCAAAAAATTACAAGACATACTAGGAAGCAGGAAAAGATGGCCCAAACCAGAAGAATTACCAAATATCCTGAAGAGATACAGGATTTAAGACAATTAATCAGTGATAGTCACACAACTCTCTTAAATCATTCTAAAAATTTTAAAGAAAATGTGACTGAAGAAATAAAGGATAATAAGAAAACACTGGATGAGCATAAAGAAAAATTTGAAAGCCTCCAAAGAAAAGTAATAGACCTTATGGGAATGAAAGACAAGATAGATAAGATTAAAAATACATTAGAGACTTCCGGGAAGATGGCGGACTAGTAAGACACGGGAATCTCTTCTCCAGAAAAATAGCTAGAGGACAAGCTGAAACAGCCCCGAAAAAGATCTTCTAGGGTTTAGGTCAACAGGTGAAGGCTGCACACCACCCAGAGGAGAGAGGGACAGAAGAGGGAAATCGCGACTACAGAACTGTGAGTTGCAAGTAGCAGCCTTTGCTGCTGCCGGCACCCTCCCCCACACTCTTCAGAATTCTCGGGCCCCTGGGACTGCGACCACAGACAAAGGGGGCTTCAGGGATCTGCCACTCCCGGAAAGGGGAGAGAGAGGGACACAGCCTTAGGCTGACTCAGGTTCGGACCTGAAATTTGGGCTGCAGAGCCCCACGGAACCATCCACACGGCAGTTTGCCCTGGGAGCCCAGAAAGGACTGGAGAAATCCGATCCTCGCAACCTCCTTCTCTTCTAGCCTGGACTAATTGTTGAGGACACCACGGGAGAGGGGAGAGAGAGCCTGGGGCTGACCCTGCTTTGGACTCCAAGGTTTGGTCTGCCTGGTCCTGAGAGCCCTTCCAGGCTGGGTGGGGCTGCGCCATTGTTTGCCTTGGAGCCTGCAAGGGGCTAAAGATATACAAACCTCCCAATCTCCTCCTCTACTAACAGGGACTGATTGTTGAGGATTCAGAAGGGAGTGGAAATATTTCCTAGCTGGGAAAAGGGGGGCGCTACGAGAGAAGTCTGGAGAACTGTCTCAGAAAGTTTGAATCACAGGGCTCTTAGCCCCCAGACAGGAAGCTCTATCACATTGATCTGGTCTGTGTCACAACAAATACGCTCCAACCAGGCATTGAATTGAGAGCAGCCAACAAGCGCCATCTCCTGGCAGACCAAAAAAGTACACATAAGAAAATTAATAAGTAAGAGAGTCTATCCTAGCCTCTATAGCCTCCCTGCCCAAGGCCCTAGGAAACGACTCTACAAACAATTACTGGGTCCAGTGCCCAGTTTTGAGCAACCAGCAGAACAATCCTAACAATCAAGGTTGAGCCAAAAATCAAAGAGCGATGGTAACTCACAGCCTCCTGCCACTAAAACCCCATAAAAGAGAAAGAGATAGAGCATCTAAGTAAAATACAAACTAACCAGATGCCTAAGCACCAACAAAAAATTACGAGCCATACTAAGAAAATAGAAGACATGGCCCAAGAAAAGGAATACAGCAAAGTCCCAGAAGAGATGCAGAATTTGAGAGAACTAATCAGTGAGATGAGCACACATTTCCAAAATCAAATTAATGAGATGAAAGAGAATATAGTTAAAGAGATCAATGACATCAAGAAGTCATTACGCGAATGTAAAGAAGAATTTGAAATCATGAATAGAAAAGTAACGGAGTTCATGGGAATGAAAGACACAATAGGTGAAGTAAAAAATACATTTGAAGCATACAACAGCAGACTCGAAATGATTGAAGAAAGAATAAGTGATACTGAAGACAGAGCAGCGAAAATTGAAGAGAGAAAAGAACAGAGAGAGAAAAGAATGGAAAAAATTGAGCAGGGGCTCAGAGAGTTGAATGACAACACAAAATGCAAGAACATATGTGTCATTAGAGTTCCAGAAGGAGAAGAGAAAGGAAAAGGGGCAGAAAGAGTATTTGAGGAAATAATAGCTGAAAATTACCCAACTCTCACGAAAGAAATGAACTTTCAAGTCCAAGAAGCACACCGTACCCCAATAAGAATAAATCCAAATAGACCTACGCCAAGACACATATTATTCAGAATGTCAAATGTAAAAGATAAAGAGAAAATGCTCAGAGCAGCAAGAGAGAAGCAAACGATCACGTACAAAGAACGTCCAGGAAGACTTTGTGCAGGTTTCTCTTCAGAAACCATGGAGGCGAGAAGACAGTGGTATGATACAATTAGGAAACTGAATGAGAAAAACTGCCAGCCGAGAATTCTTTACCCAGCAAAACTGTCCTTCAAATATGAAGGTGAATATAAGGTATTCACAAACAAACAGAAACTAAGAGAGTTTGCAAAAAAGAATCCACCTTTGCAGGAAATATTAAAGGAAGCCTTAGAACCTGAAAGAAAAAAACAGGAGAGAGAGGCTTGGAGGAGAGTATAGAAGAAAGAAAAGCAGAAACGATAACCAAAAGAGTAAAAAGAAAGACAAAAATAAGATGACATGTGAAAACCAAAGAATAAAATGGAGGAAATAAATAGTGCATTTTAAGTAATATCATTGAATGTGAATGGATTAAATTCCCCAATCAAAAGATACAGGCTGACAGAATGGATAAAAAAACATGAGCCATCCATATGCTGCTTACAAGAAACTCATCTCAGACACAAGGATACAAGCCGGCTGAAAATAAAAGGTTGGAAAAAGATACTCCATGCGAATAGTAAACAGAAAAGAGCAGGGGTAGCTATACTAATATCAGACAAAACAGACTTCAAATGCAAAAGGGTGATAAGAGATGCGGAAGGCCATTATATATTAATAAAAGGGACGATCCTCCAGGAAGATATAACGATCATAAATATCTACGCATCTAACCAGGGTGCCCCAAAATATATGAGACAAACTCTGGCAAAATTGAAGGGAGAAATAGACTTTTCTACAATAATCGTCGGGGACTTCAACACCCCTCTCACATCATTAGATAGAACAACTAGACAGAAGATCAACAAGGAAACAGAGAACTTGAACAATATGATAAACAAGTTAGACCTAACAGACATATACAGAACACTGCATCCAAACTCAGCGGATTATACATTCTTCTCAAGTGCCCATGGATCTTTCTCCAGGATAGACCACATGTTAGGTCACAATACAGCGCTCAATAAATATAAAAAGATTGAAATTATACAAAGCACCTTCTCAGATCATAATGGAATGAAACTAGAAATCAATAACAGACAGGAAAAAAAGAAATTTGCAAATGTGTGGAGGCTGAACAACACACTCCTAAATATTCAGTGGGTCAAAGAAGAAATTGCAAGTGAAATCAGTAAATATATTGAGACAAATGAAAATAAGAACACAACATATCAAAACTTATGGGATATAGCGAAAGCAGTCTTGAGAGGGAAATTTATAGCCCTAAATGCCTATATTAAGAAACAATAAAGAGCTAAACTCAAAGATTTAACTGAACAACTTGAGAAACTAGAGAAAGAACAGCAAACCAATCCCAAAGCAAAAAGAAGAAAAGAAATAATAAAGATTAGAGCGGAAATAAATGAAAATGAGAACAGAAAAGCAATAGAGAAAACCAACAAAACCAAAAGCTGGTTCTTTGAGAAGATCAATAAAATTGACAAACCCCTCGCTAGACTAACAAAGAAAAAAAGAGAGAAGATGCAGATAAATACAATCAGAAATGAAAGGGGGGAAATTACAAATGACCTCACAGAAATAAAAAGAATCATAAGAGGATATTATGAGAAACTATATGCCAACAAACTAGACAACCTGGACGAAATGGACAAATTTCTAGAAACTCATAACCAACCTACACTGACACAACAAGAAATACAAGAACTTAACAAACCAATCACAATTAAGGAGATTGAATCCGTCATCAAAAATCTCCCACCAAAGAAAAGTCCAGGACCAGATGGCTTCACAGGTGAGTTCTACCAAGCATTTCTAAAAGAATTAACACCAATCCTCTTTAAACTCTTCCAAAAAATTGAAGAGGACGGAAAATTACCCAACACATTTTATGAAGCCAACATCACCCTAATACCAAAGCCAGATAAAGATTCCACAAGAAAAGAAAATTACAGACCAATCTCTCTCATGAACATAGATGCAAAAATTCTCAACAAAATACTTGCAAATCGAATCCAACAGCATATCAAAAGACTTATACATCACGACCAAGTGGGATTTATTCCTGGTATGCAAGGCTGGTTCAACATAAGAAAATCAATCAATGTAATACGCCACATTAACAAATTGAAGGAAAAAAACCACATGATCATCTCAATAGATGCAGAAAAGGCATTCGACAAAATCCAACATCCTTTTTTGATAAAAATACTTCAAAAGATAGGAATAAAGGGAAAATTCCTCAATATGATAAAAGGCATATATGAAAAACCCAGAGCCAACATCATACTCAATGGGGAAAGGTTGAAAGCTTTCCCCCTAAGATCAGGGACAAGACAAGGATGCCCACTGTCACCATTGTTATTCAACATTGTACTAGAAGTTCTAGCTAGGGCAATTAGACAAGACAAAAAAATTAAAGGCGTCCAAATAGGAAAAGAGGAAGTAAAACTCTCACTGTTTGTGGATGACATGATCCTGTATTTAGAAAATCCTGAAGTATCCACAACAAAGCTACTTGATCTAATAAATGAGTTCAGCAAAGTGGCAGGATACAAGATCAACACGCAAAAATCAGTAATGTTTTTGTACACTAGTACTGAACAATCTGAGAAGGAAATCAGGAAGAAAATTCCATTTTCAATAGCAACAAAAAGACTCAAATACCTAGGAGTTAATTTAACCAAGGAAGTACAGGACCTATACGCAGAAAACTACAAAACAATGCTAAAAGAAATTTAAAAAGACCTAAACAAATGGAAAGACATTCCATGTTCATGGATTGGAAGAATAAATATCGTGAAGATGTCAATCTTGCCCAAACTGATTTATAGATTCAATGCAATACCAATCAAAATCCCAACAGCTTACTTTACAGAATTAGAGAAGACAATTACCAAATTCATCTGGAAGGGTAAGTGTACCCGAATAGCCAAAAGTATTCTAAAAAAGAAGAGCAATGTGGGAGGAATTTCACTGCCTGACCTTGAAACATATTACAAAGCTACAGTGGTCAAAACAGCATGGTATTGGCATAAAGATAGACATATCGATCAGTGGAATAGAATTGAGAATCCAGAAATAAACCCTCACCTATACAGTCAACTGGTTTTTGACAAACCTACCAAGCCCACACTGATGGGAAAAAACAGTCTCTTCAACAAATGGTGTTGGGAGAACTGGATATCTATAACCAAAAGAATGAAAGAGGACCCCTATCTCACCCCCTATACAAGAATCAACTCAAAATGGATCAAAGATCTAAATTTAAAAGCCAGGACCATAAAACTACTAGAAGAAAATGTAGGGAAACATCTTCAAGACCTTGTAGTAGGTGGTGGTTTCTTGGACTTCATACCCAAAGCACGTGCAACAAAAGAAAAATTAGATAAATGGGACCTCCTCAAAATTAAACACTTTTGCACCTCACAGGACTTTGTCAGAAGGGTGAAAAGGCAGCCTACTCAATGGGAAAAAAATATTTGGAAATCACATATCTGATAAGGGTTTAATATCCAGGATATACAAAGAGATGTTACAGCTCAACAATAAAAAGACAAATGACCCAATTAAAAAATGGGCCAAAGACTTGAATAGACATTTCTCCAAAGAAGAAATACAAATGGCAAAAAAACACATGAAGAAATGCTCAACATCACTCATGATTAGGGAAATGCAAATCAAAACTACAATGAGATATCATTTCACACCTATCAGAATGGCCACTATGAAAAAAACAGAGAACTACAAGTGTTGGAGAATATGTGGAGAGATAGGAACACTTCTTCACTGTTGGTGGGAATGCAGGATGGTACAACCACTATGGAGGACTGTTTGGCAGTTCCTAAAGAAGTTGAATATAGACTTGCCACGTGACCCTGCAATACCACTACTGGGTATATACCCAGAAGAACTGAGAGCAGTGGCACGAACAGTCATCTGCACACCGATGTTCATAGCCACATTATTCACCATTGCCAAAAGCTGGAAACAACCCAGGTGTCCATCACCAGGTGTATGGATAAACAAACTGTGGTCTATTCACACGATGGAATATTATGCAGCTGTAAGAAGAAATGAAGTCATAAAACATATGGCAACATGGATGAACCTGGAGGACATTATGTTGAGTGAAGCAAGCCAGACACAAAAGGACAAATACTGTATGAATGCATTATTATGAACCAAATATATTGTGTAATATATTGTTTGATTCACACACACAAAAAAAACAAAAAAACAAAAAACAAAACAACAAAAAAAATTTTACATGTATCCATTACATTTAATTGAGATATGTATATATTTATTCATCTGTGTTTACTTTTTAGTTTTTTATTGCTTATGTTTTCAGTTATTAAATGTACAAAATAAAGCTAAAAAAAATTTTTTTTAATATATTAGAGGCACATAAGAGCAGATTTGAAATGCTCAAACACAGAATTAGTGATTTCAAAGTCAGAACATCTGAACTGGAAAAGACAGGAGAACAGAAAGAAAAGAGAATGAAAAAAATGGAAGAGTCTCAAGAAATTGAATGACAATGCAAAATGCACAAACATTCATTCACATTATGTGTGTCCCAGAAGGAGAAGGGAAAGAAAAAGGGGCAGAAAGAATATTTGAGGAAATAATGACCAATAACTTGCCAACACTTATGAAAGACATACATATAAATATCCGAGAAGAACATACTCCAAACAGAATAAATCTAAATAGACCTACCCTGAGACACCTACTATTCAGAATGGCAAATATCAGAGATGAATAGGGGATTCTGAAAGCAGCAAGAAAAAAGCAAAGCAACACATACAAGGGAACCTACATAAGATTAAGTGACGATCTCTCATCAGAAAACATAAAGGTGAGAAGAAAATGGCATGATGTATATAGAAAGAGAAAAACTGTATAGAAAGTATAGAAAGAGAAAAACTGCCAGCAAAGAATCTGGAAAAACTGTCCTTCAAAAATGAGGGTGAATTCAAAGTCTTCACAAACAAAAACTGACTGAATATGCTACCAAAATATCAGAATTACAAGAGATACTAAAGGGAGTACTGCAGCCTGCAAGGGAAAAAAAGGGGCAAGACATTCGGAGAAGAGTGTAGAAATGAAGATTATTAAGAAGGGTAAACTAAAGAGTAAGAAGACAGACAATATGACAACAAAGACCGATGGACAAAATGGATGAAGTAAGCAATGCCTTTACATTAATAACAGTGAATGTTAATGGCTTGAACACCCCAATCTAAAGACATAGACTGATAGAATGGATGAAAAAATATATAAGCCTTCTATATCCTGTCTACAAGAGACCCACCTCAGATGTAAGAACACAACCAGGTTAAAAGTGAAAGGTTATAAAAAGGTATTCCACACAAATACTACCCAAAAAAGAGATGGAGTAGCAATACTAATATCAGACAAAATGGATTTCAAATGTAAAACTGTTACAAGGCATGAATAAGGTCATTACATATCAATAAAAGGGGCAATTCACCTTGAAGTAATAACTATACTAAATATTTATGTACCTAACCCGAGTGCCCAAAGATACATAAGGCACACATTAGCAAAACTGAAGGGAGAAATTGATGTCTCTACAATAATAGTTGAAGATTTCAATACACCAGTCTCAGTATTGGATAGAACATCTGGACAGAGGATAAATAAACAGAGAATTTGAATAATATCATAAATGAACTAAACCTAACAGACATCTACAGAGCATTGCACCCCAAAACAGCAGGATATATTTTATTTTCAAGTGCTCATGGGTCCTTCTACAATATAGACCATATGTTGGGTCATAAGACAAGACTCAGTAAATTTTAAAAGATTGAAATTATAAAAAACACTTTCTCTGATAATAACAGAATGAAGCTGGAAATCAATAATGGACAGAAAAATGGAAAAGTCTTAAATATATGGAGATTAAACAACACCCTCTTAAATAATCAGTGGATCAAAGAAGAAATTGCAAGAGAATCCAGCAAATGTCTTGAGACAAATATAAGTGAGAAAGCAGCATATCAAAACCTATAGGACACTGCAAAGACAATGCTGAGAGGGAAATTTATAGCTGTCAATGTTTACATTAAAAAAGAAGAAAGAGCTAAAATTGAAGATCTATCTGCACACCTGGAGGAACTAGAAAAAGAACAGCAAAGTAATCTCAAACCAAGCCAAAGGAAAGAAATAGTAGAGATCAGAGCAGAAATAAATGAAATCAAAACAAAGAACAATAGAGAAAATCAGCAAAATCAAAAGTTGATAGTTTGAGAAGATTAACAAAATCTACAAACCCTTAGCTAGACTGACAAAGAAAAAAAGAGAGAAGATGCAAATAAATAAAATCAGAAATGAGAGGGGGGACATTACCACCGATCCAGTAGAAATAAGAGTAGATCATAAGACAATACTATGACAACTCTATGCCAAAAAACTAGAAAATACAGATGAGATGGACAAATTCCTAGAAACACACAAACAACCTACACTGATCTTAGAAGAAATAGAAGACCTCAACAAACCAATCACAAATGAAGAGATTGAAAGTCATCAAAAATCTCCCAACAATGAAAAGCCCAGGACCAGATGGCATCACAGGTGAATTTCACCAATCATTCAAAGATGATCTAATACCAATCTTGCTCAAGCTCTTCCAAAAGCTTGAAAGGGAAAGAACACTACCAAACTAATTCTATGAAGTTAACATCACCCTAATACCAAAACCAAATAAAGATACTACAAAAAAAGAAAGTTACAGACCAATATCTCTAAGGAATATAGATGCAAAAATCCTCAACAAAATACTTGCAAACAGAATCCAAAAACACATTACAAGAATTATACACCAAAATCAAGTGTGTTTTATCCCAAGTGTGCAAGGGTGGTTCAACAAGAAAATCAATTTGTGTAATAAACCACATTGATAAATTGAAAAAGAAAAATCACATGATCCTTTTAATTGATTCAGAAAAGGCATTTGACAAAATACAGCACCCTTCTTGATAAAAACACTCCAAAAGATAGGAATAGAAGGAAGCTTTCTCAATATGGTAAAGTGCATATTTGGAAAACCTACACCTAGCATTATACTCAATGGTGAAAAATTGAAAACTTTCCCACTGAGATCAGGAACAAGACAAGGATGCCCAATGTCACCATTGTTACTAAATATTGTGCTACAAGTTCTAGCTAGAGTAATTAGGTTAGATAAAGAAATAAAATGTACCCAGATAGGAAAGGAAGAAGTAAAACTTTCACTATTTGTTGATGATATGATCCTATATCTAGAATCTCCTGAAAAATCCACAAGAAAGCTACTAGAACTAATAGACGAGTTCAGCAAAGTCACAGGATAAAAGATTAATATGCAAAATTCAATAGCGTTTCTATACACTACTGATTTGTAATCTGAAGAGGAAATCAGAAAAAAACTTCCATTTGTAATAGCAACTAAAACAATCAAATATTTAGGAATAAATTTAACCAAGGCCATAAAGGACCTGTATTTAGAAAACTACAAGACATTGCTAAAAGAAACTGAAAAACTTAAATAAATGAAAGGACATTCAGTGTTCATGGATTGGAAGACTAAATCATTAAGATGTCTATTCCTCCTGAAATGATTTACAGATTATTGCAATCCCAATAAAAATTCCAACAGCTTTTTTTGCAGAAGTGGAAAAACCAATCATCAAATTTATTTGGAAGGGTAAGGAGTCCTGAACAGCTAAGAAGACCTTAAAAACAGAAGAACAACCGTGGAGGACTCTCATTTCCAGACTTTAAAGCATATAGCTTACCTACAGTGGTAAAAACAGCATGATACTGGCATAAAGACAGACACATTGACCAATGGAACTGAATTGAAAACTCAGAAATAGAACCCCACATCTAGAGTCAAGTGATTTTTGCCAAGGCAGTCAAGCCCTCTCAGGTGGGCCAGACAGTCTATTCAACAAATGGTGCTGGGACAACTGGATATACATATCCAAAAGAAAGAAAGAAGAACCCTATCTCACACCATCCACAAAAATTAACTCAAAATGGAACAAGGACCTAAATATAAAAGCAACAACAATAAAACTCCTAGAAGAAAATATAGGAAATCATCTTCAAGATCTTGTGGTAGGTGGCAGTTTCTTAAACCTTTAACCCCAAGCACAAGCAACAAGAGAAAAAATAGATAAATGGAGCCTCCTCAAAATTCAACACTTTTGCACCTCAAAGGACTTTGTCAAAAGGGTGAAAAGGCAGCTGAATCAATGGAAGAAAATATTTGGCAATCACATACCCAATAAGGGTTTAATATCCATGATATACAAAGAGATCATACAACTCAACAATAAAAAGACAAACAACCTGATTTTAAAATGGGCAAAAGACTTGAAAAGACAATTGTCCAAAGAAGAAACGCAAATGGTGAAGAAACACATGAAAAAAATGTTCAACACCACTAGTGCTTAGGGAAATGCAAATCAAAACTACAATGCAATATCATTTCAACCTATTAGACTGTCTGCTATTAAAAAGTCAGAAAACTGTAAATGTTGGAGAGGATGTGGAGAGATAGGAATGCTTATTCACTGTTGGTGGGAATGTAAAATGGCACAGCCACTGTGGAAGACTGTTTGGCAGTTCCTAAAGAAATTGAATATAGACTTGCCATGTGACCTGGCAATATCATTGTTAAGTATATATCCAGAAGAACTGAGAGCAGAGACACAAACAGATATCTGCACACCAATATTCATAGTAGTGCTATTCATGATTGACAAAAGTTGGCGACAACCCAGGTGTCCATCAACTGAGGAATGGATAAACAACTTGTGGTGTATACATACAATGGAATATTATGCAGCGGTAAGAAGAAATGAAGTCATAAAGCATATAACAACATGGATGAACCTGGAGGACATTATTTTCAGTGAAGCAAGCCAGACGCAAAAGGACAATACCGTATGATTGTGCTATTATGAACTAAATATATTGTGTAAACTCATGGAGTTAATAACTAGAATATAGGTCACCATAAATAGAATTAGTTTAGAGAAAGGAAAGTTGAGGTTTAATCTGTGCAGAAATGGTAAAAAGAGGTTGTTTGTAAATCTTTGAAAATGAATAGAAATGGTAAAAGCATATCATGGTGTTTGTAACTAGCAGAGCTACTGTATAGGATAACAGTGATTGAAAGGAAAATTCTAAGGTCATGTATATGACTAGAAGGAAAGATAAAAAACTGTAACATGGTACTGTGTATGACAGTAAAACCTAATGTAAAACATGAGTATGGTTGATATTGCATATATGACTGTTTTTACAAAATATAAATACAAATATACTAGAGAGAAGGAAAAAGGATAGCAGGGAAAGCATAGAGAAATTGAGATATGATGAGTTTTGTTTGTTTTTTGTTTATTATTACTATTGGAATAATGAAAGTGCTCTAAGAATGATTGAAGTGATGAATGCACAAATATGTGATTATATAGAATACTATTAATTATACACTTTGAATGGATTTATGCTTTATTAATATGCACCAATAAAAGTGGTTTGTTAAAAGAAATTATCTTATACCCCTTCCCTACCCCCATTTTCATGAGTTGTCTCATCTACATCGAATTAAAAAGGAAATTTATTTTAAATATATATATATATATATGGAGCTAACAAATAGAGGATAAAAATCTGTTTGTGTGGGATGTGGTGGGAGGTGTGGGAGGTGGGCAACATGGGAATCCCAGGGGGTTCTGTGTAATATTTTCGGTAATCTAAGCACCTCTTAAAATATATTTATATATATATAAAAATAACATTTTTGCAAGCAAATGCACATATGCATATATATTTATATATCATTTTACAAATAGTGGTATGTATTGTGAAAATTTTGGTTTTTATCCACAATAAAAAATAAATTAATTAAAAAAAAAAAAAATCTCTTAGTGGTACTACTATAAATATCATGAACCTGGGAGGGAGAGTTAATATGTTTGGTGCCAGAATCAGAAACCCAAATGACAGAAATGGGAGACCAAATATAATAATTTGAAATTAAAAGTGCAAAAGGAAGAGGTTGTGGTTTAATAATAATAAATTAAAACAAAAGGAGGACCAACCCTGATCAGGATGGCAGAGTGAGACATTTCAGGGCTCCATCCTACCAGAAAAGCTATGAACAACAGAAACATCTTTCTCAAAGCTCCAGAAAACAAAGAAATAGAAGGCCTCAAATGTAGAAAAAAGCTTCTTAAAAGCAGCACAAACCCATGGCACACTGAATGTCCCCTATCTCACCCCTCGTTAGCTCAACACAGATTTGGCCCCTGCTCCCAATTCAGATTCCTGATCCCAGTTCCAGGGGAGAGAGTAACCCTTGGGCACATACTGGGAACATGTATGTCTGGCCCAAGCTGTCTGATTGTGGCCTGAGAGACTTTCTGTACCCAAACTTGCCCTGGTTGTATGTGGGAACACTTTGGTTAAAATATCTTTGAAACAGTTAAAACCTGCTTTGCTATGCAAGCAATATACTGCTGCATGAGAAATAGCTGCTGTTATTGGTTCCTGCTGAAAACAATAAGAACTTTCTTACTCTACACTGTTACTTAGAGATTTCTGCTTCTCCAATATCTCCTGCGCAGCCCAGAACTTTCTGAGCCCCTACATGTACAGCATGTCCTTCAGCACACCTCCCATAGTGACTGGATTGTATATATACTGGAGCAGAACAATAAACGGGGCCATCCCCAAATACTAAGCCTCAAAGTGTTTTTATTTCATTCCCGTGGCAGTTGTAAAGGCAATGCACTGAACTCTCCCACAGAAAGCAAACTCCAACAGAATACTGTGGGAGAGCAGTCAAGTGGATGCCTGAGACAAGGGATTACTGGATGTAGCGCAGTGCCTGAGCCTGCAAGGAAACTGTTTTCTAGGGAAGAGGGGACATTTGAAATCATTAAATGGGTGAATTCTTAGAGCCACACATAGGTACCCAAGACAAAAAGCATTCAAAGGAAGGATCAAAGTAGACCCTATGCTATGGCCTGGAGCTATTCTCTAAACTCTTTGTATAGCTAAGCCCTGAAGGACAGCACTTCCACAGGTCAATTTGCAAAGACTGGCAAAGGGGTTCTCTTTATTTTCTCCTTATTTTTTGTTTTGTTTTTGCTAGCACCTGGCAATCAAGGAAAATTCCATCATAACACTACACGGATACAAGTTTAAGGAACAGATGCCTTAGAGCATAAATTCCAGCAAGAGCACCTTAAAATGTCAAAATGTCAAGGTTTCAACAAAAGATTACAAAACATACAAAGAAACAGGAAGCAATGGCCCAGGCAAAGGGAGATTAAAGCATTAGAAGCCATCAACAAGGAGAATCAGACCTGGGACATTCCGGACAAAGACATTTAAAAAATGGTCCTAAATATGCTCAAATGGCTAAAGGAAGCATAGACAAAGGACTAAAGGAAATCAAGGAAATGACACAAAGAGAATATCACTGGAGAGATAGAATTATGAAAAGGAACCAAACAGAGATGAAGACCACAGTAACAGAAATTTTAAATTCCCTAGAAGGGTTCAACAGAAAATTGGAGCTGGGCAGAAGAAAGAATCACTGAACTTGAAGATAAGACAATTGAAATCATCCAGTCTGAGAAGCAGAAAGAAGAAAGAATGAAGAAAAGTAAACAGATCTTGAGGAGCCTGTGGGATACCAGTGAGGCATAACAATAGATGCATTGTGGCAGTCTCAGAAGGAGAAGAAAGAAAGAAAAGGACAGAGAGAATATTCAAAGAAATAATGGCTGTAAACATCCCAAATCTAATGAAAGACATATATATATACACATCCCAGATGTTGAACTCCAACAGGATAAACCCAAATAGACCTCATACTATACTGCACAGTATACCATACAACATTCTAATAATCAAACTGTCAAATGCCAAAGATAGAGAATTCTGAAAGTCACAAGAGAGAATCAACATGGAATCAACAAGGAATCCTCAAGAAATTAAGTGTCAATTTCTCATTGGACACCATGGAGGCAGGAAGGCAATGGATAACGTATTTAAAGTACTGAAAGCAAAAAGTCGCCAACCAAGAATTCTATATCTGACAAAACTGTCTTTCAAAAACTGAGGGAGATTTTGGACATTCCCAGAGGAAAAAAAAAGCTGAGGAAGTGGTCACCACTAGAGTGGCCCTACAAGAGATGCTAAAGAGAGTTCTGCAGTTTGAAGGAAGAGGACAATAGACAAAAGCTCAAAGCCACATGAAGAAATAAAGAACTCCAGTGAGGGTAACAATATGGGTAAATATAAATACAAGTACTATTGTATTTTTTGTCTGTAACTCCACTTTTTACTTCCTACAAGAGCTAAAAGGCAAATGCATAAATTGTAATAATAAATCAGTGATTTTGGACTCAAAATGTATAAACAAGAATTTGTGACAAAAACTGCATAAAGGTGGGTGGATGGAGAGGTATTGGAACATAGTGTGTGCATATGATTGAAGTTAAGTTCATGTCAAAGCAAATGATATTGTATAAATTTAGGATGTTAAATTTAAGCCCCATGGTATTTATAAGGAAAATATCAGAGAAGTTGCAAGCTTATAGAGACAGAAATTAGAGTACAAGTTGCTCTAGGGCAGGGAGCATGGGCAATGGAGAGTTAATGCATAGTGTGTGTAGAGTTTCTGTTTGGGGAGATGGGAAAGTTTTAATAATGGAAGGTGGTAAGGGTATCTCAATTTTGTGAATGTGATTAATCCCATTGAATAGTATGCTTGGGAGTGGCTGAGATGAGACATTTATGTTTTATACATGTTTCCACAATTTAAAATAAAAGAGAACTAAAGAGACAATCAGAATTAAGTTCAATACATGATTCTGGATGGGATCTACCAAGGGAAGAAAAAAAGGCTCTAAGAGACATTATTGAGACATATGAAAAAATTGGAATATAGACTGTAGGCTTTATATCAATGTTAAATTTCTTGACCTTGATAATTGCACTTAGGTTGGTTACATAAGTGAATGTCCTTGTTCTTAAGAACTGTATATGACAGTGTTATTTGTGTTCAAGAAGAATGATATATTGGGAAGCGGCTGTGGCTCAATCAGTAGGGCTCCCGTTTACCATATGGGAGGCCCCGGGTTCAGTTCCCGGGGCCTCCTGGTGAAGGCAAGCCCGCCCGCACGGCGTGGTTAGCTGACCCAGCGAGCACAAGCAGCAAGGAGGGGATAAATGAATAAATAAATAAAATCTTAAAAATAAATAAAAAATAAAAAATAAAAAAAAAGAATGGTATATACAACATACACTCAAGTATTCAGAAAATGGAGGAATAGATAGATAGATAGATAGATAGATAGATAGATAGATAGATAGATA
>JAKSZT010053770.1:21670059-21765572 GCA_026826555.1 Tolypeutes matacus
ATAGATAGATAGATAGATAGATAGATAGATAGATAGATAGATAGATAGATAGATAGAATGTTACAACAATGTGGCAAAATGTTATATGGTGGATCTGGGTATCTGAGTGGGTAGGGGTATGCTAGAGTTCTTGGTATGGAGTTTCTATTTTTTTTTGTATCTATCCTGTATGTTTGAAAATATTTCAAAATAAAAGTTTTTAAAAATAAAATAAAATAAACATGCGAAGAAAAGGGGTTGAAGAACATCTCCCTAAAACAGGGCTTTTATACAAAAATAGTCCTGAGAGAGGCACTCAGGAGTTAGGTTAGGAAGGTGTTTCAAGAAAAAGTAAGTTAAGTTACCTTAAAAAGGGGGATGGGGAGGGCGGGCAAAGTATAAAAGTAAAGATTTCCTAGAAGGCTCAGAAAACACAGGTGAAATATAAAGTGGAAGGAATTAAACACCCTTTCTCTTGAGGGAATCAACTATGATTCAGAGACAAGAAACAATGGGATAGGATCCTGCCAGCAAATAATGCCATGAGAATCTGTTAATCCATGGATTGCAGAACGAGGAAGCATCTAAATGCTACATCTGGATGCCAAGTTGGCAGAATCAATTAAATATTTTTCTCCAGATTCAGATATCATCCATTAAGCTACTGGGTCATGTTGTAATAACCACTTTACAAAGGATCATGTTCCTTAGTAAAAGGTTACCTATCTAATCACTTGTTCTGAACATGATATCCTGGTCAGGATCCACTGCTGTTGAACTCATGCTAAAACATGCAGGTGGCAGAATTAGAAGCCATGAAAAAATCACAACATACCAAATGGTAAAAACAAATAAATAAAAAGAAAATGAGTATTTAATTTGTATTTAATTTATAAACTCAATAGTGTTGTAAATCCACCAAAAAAGTCCTAGGGAAAATCAGTTATAATATAACAATCAGAAAGAGGGAAGAAAAAACCACTATCCTGATCAAACTGGTAAAAGTAGGGTGGAGTGCTCTAAGAGTGGCACTGACCAATGAGAATTGACCAAGATAAAAGTGATAACAATATTTAGAGGGAGCAAAACTACTTTACGTGGGAACACTCAACTCACTTAAGTTGAAGAAATTTAGGATATCTACCCAGAAGAAAAAACACACATGTGATAGAAGAAAACAGGGAAAGAGGCGACATGATGGCTTCCTTCTAATATGTGAACTATTATCAGGTAGAAACAGAATTAATTTGTCCTGTATGACTCAAGAGAGAAAGTGAAGATAAAATGGTATAATTTCCAAGATGGTGGATTGACTCTACATAAGATAAAACTATTCACTAGTCATTGCTGTTCAAAATTGATACTGGCTGACTCCAAGAAGTGTTCAGACAAGTTCTGGTCATAACCCAGGCCACCATCCCTTACCTGGGTTACCGTTGTACACTCCTACATGATCTTCCTAACTCCAGGGCTACCCTCTCCAACAGTCTGAGTGGCCCACTCAGAGTACAGAACTGTCCTCTATCTAAAGTCCTTTGAAAACATCTTCTTGCCCAATCAGGATATAATTCAAACTCCTCCCTATATCTCTGCCTCTACATTTTCAGCCTCCTCTTCCAGAGTTCCAACTTTATACTCTGAGATTTAGCCCTAATGGATGTTTTCTAGACATTGAACTGGACATGCTTCTCTCACCTCCAGGCCTCGACAATCACAACACAATGTCTTCTCCTCAATGTATGGCAAAATTCATGTTTCCAGTAAAAATTCTGCTGATTCTTTAAGGCATACCTCTGCTCCTCCTTCTCTGTGAATACCCACAGTTATAATCTCTGACTCATAAGAACTCTTATTAGTATCTTGTCTGGTGGAGAAAAATTATTAATGGATCAATAACCCTATGTTTCCCATAATCCTGGCTTCTAAAGATGATTTGTCTTTACTCTCTGTCTCTTCCACAATCCAAACTGCCAAGTATTCACAGACTTCTATGTTCACGATACAGAATCAGGAGAAAAAATATGTGAAGGGAGAAGGACAAGAATATCTTAGGCTGGGTAATAGTAAGGGATTTTTTAGGAATTTGGACAGTGCAGATCATCAAAAAAGCTATGATTCATCAATTGTAACAAATGTAACACACTAATGAAAGGTGTTGTTAATGGAAAAGTGGGGGTGGGGATGAGGTATATGGGAATCCCCTATATTTTTTATGTAACATTTATGTAATCTAAAGCTTCTTTAAAAATAAAAAAAATTAAAATAGAGCTATGGGATGTGAGAGAATAAGATTGAAAGTAAAGTGGAGGCATTTTAAAAGAAAGTATTTTGTGAACTATGATTCTGATTCATGCTGCTTAGGAAATACAGGTAAATAACTTGAGTTGGTATTTATACAGTTAAATAACATGTAGCTTTTGAAATTATGTTTAGTTTTCTGGACCAGGTTTCATAAGTGGGAAGGATATAGTTATGCCACCATTCACTCTCTAGGGATTTGCAGATCCAGTGTGGTAGGAATATATTCCAAGCTGACAGCAGTTGCTGCTTGCTATAGTGTGTCAAAGAGGGTTTTCTGGGGGGCAGATGTGGCTCAAATGGTTGGGCGTCTGTCTCCCATATGGAGGGACCTGGGTTCGATCCCTGGGACCTCCTGGTTAAAAAAAAAAAAAAAAGAGGGTTTTCCTCAAACTCCTTTCTCCTCTCCAGAATTAAAACACTGGTCATGAAAGAAAGGGGATTAAATACCAATAATGTAGGTTTGCTCTTTGAGAAGTTAATCATGACCCAGCCCTAAGTTTTTCAAAAAAGTACTATGAAGAACAGGTTCTACTATGCAGCACCTACAGAGGAAACAGAGATATTTATGCACACTCCCAATAAAAGAAAAAAAGGAAAGGAAACACTGAACTGTAAGCATAGATACACTAATAAAGCAGGGAACTTGAGATATGAAGAAATTTCAGTGCTCTGGACTATTATTTTGCCACCCTCTATAAAGACTGACCCAGGGGAAGTATAACTGGACAAAAATGTTAATATGTGAGTATTCTCACAACTATTGCTAAAGACATGCATTATACAGGACTCTTTCCATTTCGATGGGCAGAAAATCAACTTAAACTAGCTCAAGACAACAAGGGAATTTATTATTTACGTAACTGAAAAATTCAGCGGCCTATCAGCTTCAAATACGCTGGACCTAGAGGCTCATGCTTCCAACAGTCTATCTTTCTCTCCATTTTCCAATTTTGCTCTCCTCTTTAGTCAGCTTTATTCTGCAGGGAGGCTATTGCATCAACCCAGAGAAATAGATGCTGGCAGTTCCACACCACATGATTCTTGAAGAGTCAGTCTTTAAAGATTGAGACTAGAGTAGACTTACTGTTATTCTGCTCTAGACTTATTGTGATTCTAGCAGTCAAAGAACTTTTATCATTGATGTGAAGACAGTGGCCACCGGAGGTTCTGAGGGGAGGGGGAAGGCAAAATAGGTGTTTTGGGGACTTGGGAATTATCCTGAATGACAATGCAATGACAGACACAGGCCATTATATATCATCATAACTTACAAAATTGTGCAGGAGAGAGTGTAAACTACGATGTAAACTATAATCCACACTTACTAGCAATGCTCCAAAATGTACTCATCAATTGTAATAAATGTACCACACTAATGAAAGATGTTGTTAATGTAGGAACAATGTGCGATGGGTAGGGAGCAAGGCATATGGGAATCCCCTACATTTTTTATGTAACAGTTATATAATCTAAGTATCTTTTTTAAAAAAATAAAAAGATATCTTGTTTTTTAAATAAATAAATATTGATTTTGGCCAAGCTACGAAAAAAAAGAAAGATTGACTCTTTCCTAGCATCCATATATCTAATCTCCTGAAGGGTCTCTGATTGACTCAGCTTTGGACATGTGCATTTCCTTAAACCAATCACTTTGGCCCAGGGGAATGAAATACTCTGATGGTCAGGCCTGGGACACCTGTATCTCCATGACTAATGGGGGGTGATGTAAGCCCCACCCAACCACCTGAAATGGGTTCCCTGCGGGAAGAAGTTCTATCAGCGATAAGGGGAAGGAATAACAGGTTTTAGAAGCCACATTATAGCTATCACAGGCCTCTGTAGGAGTGTTCTGTCTTTATTGGATTAGTGTCTTCTCTGTCCTCAGAGAATGGTTTCCTCTTTTTTTTTAATTAATTTTTTTAAAGAAATTTTTAATGTTACATAAATGTTACATAAAAAAATATATAAGGGATGTCCATATGCCCCACCCCATCCCCCTTCCACACTTTCCCATATTAACAACATTCTTCATTAGTGTGGCACATTTGTTACAATTGATGAACTCATATTGAAGCATCGCTACTAACCATGGACTACAGTTTACATGATAGTTTATGCTTTGTCCCGCACAATTTTGTAAGTTATGACAAAATATACAATGACCTGTATCCATCATTGCAATGTCTTGCAGGACAAATCCAATGTCCTGAAAATGCCCCCATATTACACCTACTCTTCCCTCTCCCATCTCTCAGAACCTCTGGTGGCCAGTGCCTTTACATCAATGATGAGAGTTCTTCCATTGCTAGAATAATAAGTCTCTCGTTAGACTGGTTCTTCTGGAATTTGTCATACAGAATCAGTACGCAAGAGAGAATGGAGAGGAAGTAGAAAGAAAGACATAAGAAATGCAGAGGTGAAATTTGGAGAAAGTTTGGAAAGAGAAAAGACAGAATTGGGGGAAGGGTGTGAGGAAAATGGAAAAGAAAGAAAGTAGTATTGAAAGGAATATTGCTTTAGATCTGTAATGCCTTTCATGGTGCTTAAGCAAGTAACAAAAGAGTGAGCTGTTCTACCATTACTTTTCGGGTTTCTAATATTTTTCCTGTGATCACTTCAATAGGGTTAGATCCATTGTTGCACAATAAACCACTATATTATATTGGAATTTACACATCTATCTCTCCCACTAGTTCAAAATCTCCTTGAAGATAGCAGCTATATCTCACGCATTTCCACGGTGCTTTGCACACAGAAAAAAATCAGAAATGTATCTGTTGAATGAATGAATGACAAGTTCTTCATGAATGATTTTCTTGCCTCAAGGCACTCTAAGAAAATGGGTCCTTAAATTTTTTTTAAATCCTAAAGGAGGTGTTCCATTACCTCTGTTTAGAACTATGCCTTTATTAAACAACAATTCCCTTTGTGCCTTTCATAAATTCATTCCAAGGCATCTTTTCTCCCTTCATCTAAAATCAAGGTATTTGACAATAATATTCTTTCAATGAATATTATTGAAAGAATAAAAGTATTTATGGACTTAGAAGAGAATTTGAAATATTGAAACCAACTCCTTCATTTTACTGAGAAGGATAGTTAGTGCCTAAAATAAGGACACAGTTCCTAAGCTTTAGGGTCAAGACTATTTTCACATAATCTTCCTCCCTAAATATTACACCTTCCTAAAGACATTTCAATCTTTTCTTCAGACTAAATAAGCATAATTATCCTTGCCTTTCCCATAGCTCCCTATATGCAAAATGGAGGAGAATTTATAGGATAGTATAAAAATACAGCTTTAGAGTCCAATGAGTCTGCTTCTTTCAATCTGTATGATTTAAGTCACATTTTCTTACCTATAAAATGAGTGCAGTAATACCTATAATTACTGGGTAGCTATAAGGCACTGAGTTGTGAGCATTGAACAAGGCCACATACCTAGCACAACACAGACCCTGAACAAGTATTAGGTTCCTCACCACAAATCTGCCCTCCCATCTATAGTTAAACCATATTTATGAAAAAGTCTGAAACAAAGAATTCCAGGTGTTACAATTTTATCTCAAAGGAGTAAGTTGTGTTGGAAGTTGAGATATCAAAAGATTTAGGGACTTTATGTTAAATTAACCTTTCTTCAAGATACATTATTTTTTGGCTAACTTATAGTCCCATAATACTAATGAAATGAACCCTTCCTTTAAGTTGATTTTCATCATGAGAATGTACTGGCACCAAAAAAGTGCAATTGTCCAGCCCTCAAATGACTCAATGGGGTCTTAAGGGATTTACTTAAAAGACAAAGTTATTTTGTCAGTGATAGGAATAGAGATTAGAAACCAAGTAACAGCTCCCTTTTTCTAATATTACCACCTAATTTATAATACTGCAGCAACAAGGAGAACTGTCTTGTAGATAAAAAGTAATTTTGATAAAAATAATGGCTGACATTTTTCAACTGCAATTGCTCTGCAACATTATTTATAGGGACCATACTTCCCCTCTTCTTGATGACAAGTAATGGAAAAAATTCCAGTAGCAAACCTTGATAGCAAAGCTAAGACAATTTGGATCAGTATGACTAAGTCATTTTTAAGTGTTTCCTCAATTATTTTTTCAACTTTTATCCTTTTCATCAAAATGAAGGGCAACACATGACAATTAAAAAAAACAAAAAACAAAAAAATTTTATTCGAAACCTGAGTTTTTATATTAAAAATAGCTATAAAATGATTATAACTCCATATTTTAATGGGATTGGTTCTTTTTCTACATTGAGGGACTCATAAATTAGTCTATATTTATCACCAGGAACAGTAAAATATGCAATACAGAGTCAAATATACAGCTATTCTGCAAATGAAGCCCATGTTTAAAAAAAAAATTTGACTCTGTGCCATTTCAAATAAGTCTTGAAGCAATTTAAAGATTAACACAGACAGCAATATGTGATATTTAAGCATAAAAGTTAAACAGACCATCTGAAGGATGCAAATGGAATGTTGCTCTTAAGCACCTGAGTTGAGTTGATTAAACTTTTTTAATCCTAAATTTAGCTGTTGAGTTTCTGGAATCACAGAATAAAATTAATGGACAATTGCTGTAACTCTTTAATTGTTAGTCACTCATACCATTCTTTCCCTCATATTTTATATGGATCCTAAATTTTATTATTTCAATTACTCTTTCCACTGTTGTACTGTTTTTTCATAAACTTTCCTATATTGGTTTTGGAATTATGTGAGAATAACAATGATAAATAGATAATTTAGACCATTGGTCATTAATCTCTTGCACTAGTGATCGATCAAGATGCCACATAATTATGCAGGATAAAAGAAAACATTTAATCCCAAATGTAGAAATTTTAACTACTGAATATGGTGGGGAAGTAACCCAATTATATTTCAAAAATATGTGGTAAATATGACTACTCAGATTGTGCTACCCATGTTTAGCTACTCCTTCTGGCAATTGTTAACCATGATATTAACCTTCTTCTTAGAAACTGCTCCTAGAAAGAGGCAAAATACTCTGCATTTAGCATAGGTAAAGAAGTTGCAATTATTTTTTATATAGCTGCAGGACAGTTATCAATTCTTCTAAAGGCACTCTTCTAAAATATTTAGATAAAGGTCCATGTGTTCATTCTTTCAACAAATATTCACTGGGCACCTTTGGTATCCTGGGCATGATTCTAGAAGTAAGAGATTCAATAATAAAGCTGCCTGCATGGAATTTCCTTTCATTCTAGAGAAGAATATAGGCAACAGAATAATAGTAGATAAATGCTCTGAAGAAAAATAAAGCAGAGTGGAGTAAAAAGAGATGTGTGGGTAATATTTTAGATATTAAAATGTTTTACATAATTTAATATTTTTCAAGGTGACTAGGAAGGACATATTTAAGGAGAATACTTTGGATAACCTTAATGTGAATATTAGAGAAAAAGTGTTCCAGATAGATAGAACAGCACTTTCCAAGGTCCTGAGTCAGGGGATTAGAAAAGAGTCTAGGGTATAAACCAGGCTAATGAAAAACAGAATTCCATAGATTGTGATATTTTTCCTCTTTAATTGGGTTCTGACAGCAATGTTTTAAAACAGACTAAAGAACTAATGATAATCTGGGATCAACTCCCTGGGCATAACTATGCCAATATATGGTTTATGAATGAGAAAATGGATTCTGATAGGCCAATTAATCATCAAATAGCCTTTAAACATTCTTGACAATTTTCCTAATAAGAAAAAATAGTTTTATATAACTACCAATAATAAAATATGTGTTCTTGAATCCTGCTTCTCATATAAAATGCAATTGGGGAAAATGAAAACAATTACATTGTTTCTGAGCTAACAGAGTTTGAAAATGCATCTCAAAATTGTTTGTCCATAATTTGGAAGTAATAAAGAGATCCCCATCATGAGAAAAGTATAGATATAGAACTAAGTTAAGCTAATAGTTTGGCAAAAGTGAGAGCTTATCACTCAGGAAAGATCTTGTGCGTTTTTTCTGCCATGCAACCTTCTCCTGGGGTTCTGTTCAACTTGACCCTTGAGTAAACTCTAGAGGGAAATTGTGCTGATCTTGCCTAACTACATTAGAGGTGCTGATGGAAGAGCATGTGAAGACTCCATAGAAAGCTTGCCATGTGTGTTCCACAGTGGAACTCTCAAAGTTTTCTGGAAAATTAATCAATTAAAATTGGGTTTTTTTAAACTCTAGTTGGCCATTTCAAGGAAAGAATGCCCAGACTGACTTCTCTACTAACTGCCAGATAATCACTTTATCAGAAAAATGTACAATCAAGATTTTCTGTTTTCATATCAACCATATAGTTTTTATTTCCCTCTCTCTCATCCTTCTCTTTTATATGCTGTTTTTGCCTTTGCTCCTTGACTCAGTCTACGGACTAACAACCTAACAAGCAATTGACACTTCTCATTCAAAATTACTTGAATGTGTGCAAAGTACCCAACTAAATGTCTCTGAGTTATTCTTTGATACCTGGTTAATCAAATATCTGGATTTGGAATGCTGTTCTTAATTGGGGCAATGACTCCTTCAAGAATCTGATGAAACTACTGAGTTCCTCCCAGAAAAAAAGGCAACTCATCCATGCATATTAAATTTTAAACACAGTTTCACAGGCTTTCTGAAGCATCCCCTACTATCCACATACCTCAGGGCAAGAGCTCCTGGCTGAAATGAAGTTATGGACTTCTCCACGCTATCCATGACAGGTCAGACACAAACTTAACCCTGGAAGTCATTTACAAATATCTGCCTTTCCTATTCTGTTCTACCATAAGGCCCTGCAATGGGCAGAACATCAGCACATCTGCCACGAGTCTGTTGAATACCAGAAAAAAACTTGCCTCCTTAGGAAATGCAATATTTCTAAACTGTTATATGAGTTAGCTATGCTTTGGATAGTTTCTGATGGCTTGTTTATGACATTGTTAAGAAAGTTTTGCCTAATAGTTCTGGTTTCCTGTGGGATTTTGCCATGCAATAAATCAAATCTAATTGCAGCATATCTACTCCCTGATTCACATAATTATAATTGCTTCTTTCAGACAACATCACAAGCAAAGTGTTATCAAAGCCCAAGAAATTCTTCAAAGAATGGATAAGATCCTCACTACAACTTAGCACCTTATCTCACACAGTTTTACCTTTCTGGTTTAGCAAACAGCTAGCTTGATGATAAGACATCTAAAATTTAAATTGGAAATAATCATGTTATATGGTCAACAATATCATTATACCTCACAGAAAAAGTTCAACAAGTTGGCATTGTATTTGAATCTACATTGTGATTTGTCCACATTGAAGGTGAGATTTTATCAGAACCCAACAAATCAGAACCCTAACTTGTTTGGTAATTCGCCTTGAAAAAGTATGTAAAGTAAGTGCTTTATAATGCTTATAAAGAATTCTATTTGTTGAAATTGATTAAATACTAAATTATTAAAGTGTGTGCCTAAGTGCTATTCATTATCAAACTGAGCCTGGCTCTTATTTATTTAAGTCATTCTGATGGGTGTTCCACATATCTGAATAGTTGATTGAAAACAATGTAAGTAATCACAGTGACTGAAGCCCTCAGCCAAGTCAGTTGGGAAAGCTCAGTTTTAGGGAGTTTTCTCCATAGTACTTCAACATGTCTTGTGACAGCTTTTCTAGACTATATTTCCAAGGACAAGTGTATGGCAAACAGTTTTGGAAGATAAAGAAACTGTCTCCCTCTGAGCCAGAGGGCATATTTGTTTAGTGACCAGGATAATCTAGAAAACTTCTCCTTCTGGAACAAAAATAAAGCAAATTGGCTAGCAACTTCTTTATAAGATATGGGCTCAGGATTCCTCAGCTGTGACACAGGCTCACTATGTACACACAATTCATGTAGGCCACTCCACCTCATTCTGTAGGAATTGTGGGACAAGGGAAACCAATGCAAACGTAAAGTTCATCCTACTTGCTACACCATGAATAATAAATCATTTGTCTCTTATCCAGGAGTTCCATGTTTCTTCCCGCTCTACAAAATCGTGGCGGACTAACTTGTTAGTCTGTGTAAAATCACAGACCCTTCACAGTTCTTAACACTAAACCAAGTAACCTTAGCCAATCAGAGGAGAAAAGGGTATCCAAGGACTTCTGCATCTGGCCAAGATGGAGTAATCAGTCAAGTTTATCTCCATGCCTAAAACAATTAAAACACTCAGCAAATATATCAAAATAATGATTTTAAGACCTTGGACATCAGGCAATATAGGATAGTGGTCTCTGAGAGGGAGAAAACAAAGTGCCTGCAAGAGTTTCCAAGCTGCAGGGAGGTGGAACCCAGGAAGGTCTCAGTTGTTTCCTTAAGTTAAAGAAAAAGAGTTGAGAAATCAGGGAGGCCAGGGCAGCTAGAGTTTGCAAGACAGGGTATAGGAGATGAGCAGCACAAAGAGAGAACTCCAGAATTCTGTAGAGAATTCTCCTTTTGTCTTCAGCTGAGCACTGATCAGTGCATATATGTGAAGAAACTACAGGGAAAATTACTATCTTGGAGTTCATATAGGGCAAGGAATAGTTTATGTTCCCAAAAGCCAGAGTGAAAAACTTCATTTTCATGGAGTATTGGGTAAAGTATTCAGAAGAGTATTGCCTCAGTAGTGGGGAAAAATTAGCCTTAAACTAAAGACTGCTCTGGACCCACCCAATAAAGCTTCAAAGCAAGCCTCAAAAGGATCAAAGCTGTTTCCAAGTAACTTAGCTGCACCTTAGAACAAAGCACAATAATATTTCTAAGAATACAAAAGTACCCTGCTTCAACAAGTAACATTCAGTGTCTGGCATTCAATCAAAATTCACCATACATGCAAACTAGCAGGAAAATACAACTCAGAAAAATGGAGGGAAGGGGGGGAATATTCAGGGATATTCTTCCTATTCAGAATGATGTGGTTCACAAACCAGCAGCATATGCTTCACCTGAGAGCTTGTTAGAAATGCATAAAATCTTGGGCCTCACCTCAGCTTTACTGAATCAGAATATGCATTTTAACAGGATGGCTTGGGTGATATGAGTGCACGTTAAAGTTTGAGAGGCATGGAAACAAAACTCAGAAATCAAAAGAGTCACTCTAAGGTGTCCTCAGAGACTGCTGTAAAGTATTAGTATGTAGAAAGGAATATTCATTAAGAATATCCTAGATTCCAGATAATTTCTTTCTTAAAAATACAATAATGAAATGCATACACTTGGTTTTAAAAACTCAAATGCTATAGAAAATGTTCTTAAATGAAATGCAATACTCTCCAACTCACTTTTTCCCATCTTAATTTTTGCTATCAAGAGGTTACCACTTATAACTCTTTTTTAGTTAGTTCTTTAATACTTAAAAATATGCTTATACTAAAATCCTACCACCTGTCAACTTTAGACAATGAATATTGACTCTCTAGTATGGAATATAAAGATTTAGCTTATTAATACAATACTTTGCCTCTCTATCCTCCCCTAATTTTTAACAGTTATATATTATAAATGTTTATCAACTGGACACCTATGTAATTTTAAATAATAAATATATTTATATAATATTTCTTCTGCCATTAATTTGCAGCAATATTTGATTAAAATATTGACAGTTTTTTCATCTGTCATCTATATATTTACCTTTACATTGTTGAAGATGATAACATTAACATTCTATTCTGTTCATTAAAGGTTACTTTATTTTATCTATAAATTTATTATTGAAATTGAAAATTTATAAATGGAACTTACATTATTATGACTACCTGTCTTAGTTTGCCAGGCTACTATGACAAATACCACACAATGGGTTAGCTTAAATCTCTAAACAAGAGATTATTGGCTCACGGTTTTGAAGCAAGAAGTCCAAAATCTAGGGGTCAACATGGCAATGATTTCTCCCCAAAGTCTGTAACACTCTGGTGCTGGCTGCCCATAATCCTTGGATTTCCTTAGCTTGCATCCCTGTCTCAGGTCATTTGGCTATATCCTCTCTTTTCTGGGTTCCGTTGAATTCTAACTCCGCTCCATAGATTTTCTATCTCTCTTTGGCTTCTGGTTTATTTCTCTTTATAAGATCTCCAGTAACATGTGTTAAGACCCAACCTCATTCATTTGGGTCACAACTTAACTTAAAATAACATCTTCAAGAGATCCTATTTACAATGGATTTACACCACCACAGGAATGTGGATTAAGATTAAGAACACGTGTAAATTGGGGTACTTTATTAGTCAAAGTCCTTCAGAGAAACAGAAGATGTATTACAAGAATTAGCTCATGTGATCTTGGGGATTGGCAAGTCTGAATTCCATAGGGCAGGCAGCAAGTCGAGGACTATGATGAAGGTTTCCATGAATTCTCCAGGAGAAAGCTGGCTCACTGAGGTAGAGATAGAAATTCTTTCTGACCTCTGAAATCATCAGGTCTCCCTTTAAGGCCTTCAACAGATTAGAAAAGACTTTCCTCATTGCTGAGGCAATCTCCTTTGTTTATTGCAGATGTAAGAAGCTCTAGATGAAATCAATTGATTTAATAATTATGGTTTAAATCCGTGAAATACCGAAATACCGTCAGAGTTAAGATCAGGCCAGTGCTTGCTTGACCAAACAACTCGACACCATAAACTAGCCAAGTTGACACATAAACTTAATCATCATAGGTACATAATCCAACCTACCACATTACCTAATTATTCTTTACTGAAAGCCAAGGAGTACACTAGGATTCTATCTTTGTTATCCTAACATAAGGCCAAAGGGTTTCTTTTATACTCAGCTAATTTCTCAAAACTCCATTTGTTTTTGTTTGCTTCATATTTGGATTATGGCTTTCTTACAGAGGGTTTTTGTATGTGCCTGTGGTTGTTTGTTTGTTGTTTTTCCTGAAGTCAAATTTGTCTTTATTTTTTCATATTGAGAAAAGTAAATTGCTTCCTCTATTATATCATTAACATTGTATAGCTTCTTATTCTACTCTTTAAATTCTTATCTACTGCTTGGAATCTACTTCATTCTTCTTTGACAGATTGTCCCTAGTACTTGATTTTTTAAGCCTGATGCATAGTTGATATCCTGAATTTTTTTCCATTAGATTTGGTAGATAATTCAACATTTCTTGAGTCTCTCATTTTCCGTTTTATTGATCTTCAAATTTGCTGTGCTTGAGAAGATCTTAAAGTAATTTCTTTTAAAATAAAACATATAAGGATGTAAATTTTCTGGGTCGTTGAATGTCAGAAAAGGTGTTTACCTTCATAGCTGACTAGACATGGAAAGCTAGATTCAAAATAACTTTCCATAAGAACTTTGGAGACATAGCTCTTCTAGTATTGAGGATTGTCAATGATAAGTTTGATGCTAACCTGACTCATTCCTGTGTGGCTGACCTGTTTTTCCCCTTCTGAATGTTTGTAAGATATGTGTTTTAATCCTTGGTGCTCTAAAATTTTATATAGCTGTAGTTATGTGGGTATATGAGTGTGTGCGTGTGTGTCTTCATTCCTTTACTTTGTGGACCCTTTCAATCTGAAGATGCTGGACATTTTTTCCTATTATTGGTTGATCAAGTCCTCATTTTATTTTATTTAACTGAAACTTTTATTAGGTGGGTGTTATGCTGACCTTCCTAGAGTGATGATATTCTCTTTCTCTCTCCCCTCTTCCCCTTTCCCCTCACCTCTCCCCTGTCTCCTCTGCCCACTTCCCCTCCTTCTTCCCCTCCCTCTTCTTCTCCCTCACTCTTCATATGCTCCATATCTTTCTCTTTCTACTCGGAGAGATTTCCTTGACTTCAATGTCTTACCTATTTACCACGTTGTTTGTATTAGTTTTGAAGTAATAAGTTTAGTTTTTTAAGAGTTCTTTCTTGTTCTTGATCTTGTTTTCAAGAAATGCGAGCCCTGCTTTGTCAGACATTACCATTTTTTTTTGAGAAAACTAATTAAAAATTTGTAATTTATTGGTGTATTTCTTTTAAATTACATTTTATCCTCTAAATTAGCTCTTTTTTCTCTGAGATGTTTTCTCTGGTGTTGAATAGAGAGGTATGTTTTCCTACTTAGGTCTCTCTCCTTAATAAAAGATTTGACCAGGAGTTATGTATGTGGACAGGGCTTTATCACCTGACAGACTTCATATGAGGGCAAAGGGTAAGGAACAAGCCTGAAGTCAGATGAGCCCCAAATACCAGAGTAGTAGCCCTAACTCTTCCCAGGCAGTTTTTAATTTCTGTGGAGAAGAATCTTCTGGATTTTCTTGTTGAAGGTTAAATGTTGTATTGTCCACACACTGCACTCCAGAAAATAGGGGGAGGGGGCTGGTGGGGGAGAAAGAGAAAAGAGGGGAGGTATGGAAACCAATTTATTGTTCCAATGGCATATTTTTAATTCTTCCATGACTAGTTCAAGCATACTTTCCCATTCTCACCTTCTTATACTAGCCCACTAGCATTCTGGAGTCTTTTGAATGGTTTTGCCTGGCTATTCTGGCCTCTGGCTCCAACTCTCCACCCTAGTTGAGTATGCAAGCATGATTCTGTCTTCTTAAGCCTTTCAGATAAAGGTTGAAATCTACCAGCTGTTGCTGCATTGGGAGGGAAAAGATATTAATATGTGTGCTCAATCAGCCATCTTGAATCAGAAGCCAATCAAGCAATTTTACATATATTATTTCACTTATTCCAGATATCAACACAGACCACAAAATAAAGTATCACTCTCCCTCAGCTTCTGACCAAAAACAAGGTCCAATTTCCTTAGGGTGTGCAATGTATGATGGAATGATTTGCAGTCCACACAATGGTTTGATTGCTCTATTCATTTCTGGGAGATCCCAAAGAGATGGTCTCAGTTGCTCTCAACACCAGTCTGCCTGCCATGGACATCTTCTGGCAACCAAATACTCTTCCTGTCCTAATCTACCCCATTTGTCCACTTGCGCTGCCAGAAGCTACTCAGAGAAACCTCTCCAGTGTCTATCAGCAGCATCATGAACATGTGAATGTACATACCAGGGTGCTGTCTGATGTTCCCAGAGCTCCTACACCTCAAGATATCTGTGACACAATTTAATACCTGTCCCCTAAAATTGTCCCCTAACAATTTTGTTTGAGTCCAGAATCTCATAAAATCTTCTTCAGTCTCTCTCTTCAGGAGCTCAAAATTTTAGTCCCTGGATCCAGGGAGGAAATAGGTACAAAGTTGTCCTCTTCATTATCATTCTTATTCCTTTCTGCCCTGCTTCCCCCAGAAATCCTCTGTTGTTCATCCCTGATATATATGAGCCCACATAGTTATCAACAGTTGCCAATAGATACTCTGTTAGTCACTACTGTGACTTGAATAGGGAGTAAAATGGTAGTATTACTAGAATTATACAGAGATTGTTTAAAATACAGGTGTGAATAAGATATAACAGTATTTCAAGTTATTTTTTAAGATAACTTAAATATGAGAGTCCATTATGTTCTTTCTCTTTCTAAGAATATCTGATTCCTCTACATAACTTTAGGTATTTGCTTCAAATTGCTGATTATTACTTCATTTTTATATTTAAATAAAGTTTGATAGGTTGGATATTTTAACCATCCTAAGACCCAAATGACACTCCTCAGAAGAATGCCAAGCTCACCTCTGAAGGCAATAAAATAGGGGAAACATGTCAACCTGAGACACTCCAACAAACCCTTTTACAATCTGCCATAATGCTCAAAAAGGTATAATAATACATTATATGACAGAATGGAAATGTTACCTGACTCTTTCTAAAGTCTGGATGGGCACAATCTTTAAACAGACTTCAGAAATCATCCATTCTGTTTATACAATGAAAGAGCAGACTATGTTGTTGATAAACATATAGTATTACTAAAAACAGAGAGAAATGTGTGGTGATAGATCACCCTGAATTAGACAGATGAGAAAGTTCTGGCTCCCCTTGTGCCAGAAAATAACATTTTAAATTCTTTCTTATGGGTTAGAAGAAAAACTTATGGGTCTTTTAAAAGCTAGTCCGTTTTCTATGTCAGCTTGACTTGCAAGGGAAAATCAGTTTCATGGCTTGAACTAGCTCTTATTCCCAGTATTGAATCTCTGCTTACAAAAGTTTTTCTGTGGGATTCTATAACTCTAGGCTTCACTATGCTACCAGGACCATCAGCATTGACATGAAATCTGTGCTGGACAGAAATAATGCTCTCTGTGTTTGCCACCTGGGCAATTACGTTTTATTAAGAGGATAATTAAAATAAGGCAAACATGAAAGACTTATGTCTAGGGCAAGCACCTCCTCACCAAGGAGATTAAACTATATTGAGAACATTTCAGACTTCTCTCCCAGAAAAATAGCTAGAGGACAGGCAGAAATAGCTTGGGAAAAATGTACTAGGGTTTAGGACACCAGAGGAAGGCTGGACACCGCCCAGAAGAGAGGGGGCACAGGAAAAGAATCTCAACAGAAAGACTAAGTGAAAGCTGCAGCTGCAGCTGCTGGCGCCCCTTTCCCTCAGAGCAGACAGCTTTGAATTCTCCAGCCTCTGACCAGCGGCCAAGACTGGCAGCCACAGACAGAGGGGGCTACAGGAATCCACCTTCCTGGGAAATAGGAGAGAGAGGGACACAGCCTAAGGCTGATTCAGCTTTTGGCCAACAAATTTGGTCTCCTGTGCCTCACAAGCCCTTCCAGACCTGGTGGGGCTGCACCAATGTTTGATTCTGGAGTTGGCACAAGACTAAAGAGATCTGACCTCACAATCACCTTCCCTACTGACTGGGCTGGTTGTTAAGGATGCAGAAGGGAGTGGAATTATTTCCTACCCAGGAAAAAAGGAGGGAGCTGCCAGCAGAGGTGGGAGAACATCTCTGAAAAAGTTTGAATTGTGAGGCTCTGAATAGCCTCAAGGCAGGCTCCTCTGCCACACTATTGCTGTCAGTGTTGCAGTGGACACATTCTGGCTAAGCTTTGAACTGAGAGGGCTGTCAAAGAGTGCCGTCTGCTGACAGGCCAAGGGAGTACATGTGAGGAAATTAAAAGGAAATAAAAGAGGCTTTTCCCGGACTTTACATCCTCCCTCCCCAAGGTCCTTGGGATTGGGTCTGCAAAGCATGACTGGATCCATGGCCCAGATTTGAGCAACTAACAGGGACAATTCTAAAGACCTAGAACAGGTTGAACCAAGAATCAAAGAACAGCGGTAACACACAGCCTCCCACCATTAAATCCCTACAAAGGAGAGAGAAATTGAGCATCAGAGTAAACTCACCATCATAATCAGGTGCCTAGACATCAGCAAAAAACTACAAACCATACTAAGAAAATGGAAGAAATGGCCCAAGCAAAGAAATATATCAAAGCCCCAGAGGAGACACAGGATTTGAGACAATTAATCAAGGAGGTTCACACAAATCTCCAAAATCAAATCAATGAGTTGAAAGACAATATAGCTAATGAGATAAAGGACATCAAGAAGACACTGGGTGAGCAAAAGGAAGAATTTGAAAACCTGAATAAAAAAATAAGAGAGCTTACAGGAACGAAAGACACAATAAGCGAGATCAAAAACACATTAGACCCTATATTTTTTGTTTAACATTTTTGTAATCTAAGTATCTGTTAAAAAATAGAAATATATACTTAAAAAAACACATTAGAAATACTTCTAAAATTTTTTGTGATGATGAATGCACAACATTGTGATTATACTAAAAGTCACTGATAATACACTTTAGATAGATTGCATGGTATGTGTATATATTTCAATAAAACTGTTTAATAAACAAATAAATAATTATGCAAGAATAGCCAGAAATAGCAACTATGTACAGCAGGACAAACAGAGAGAGACTGAGAAGTGAAGAATTTTCTTGTTTGTCTGTTTTTTTGTTTATTATCATTATTGAAACAATAAAAATGTTCTAATGTTGATTGAAGTGATGAATGCAGAACTATGTGATTATTCCAAATACCATTGATTGTACACATTAGATGAATTGTATGCTTTATTAATAAGTATCAATAAAATTGATTTATTTAAAAAAACACATTAAAGGCATACAACAGCAGACTTAAAATGATAGAAGAAAGAATAAGTGATGCACAAGACAGAACAGCTGAAATTGAAGAGAGGGAAGAACAGAGAGAGGGAAAAAATGGAAAAAAATAAGCAGGGGCTCAGGGAGTTGAATGATAACACAAAGTGAAACAATATATGCATCATGAGAATTCCAGAAGGAGCAGAGAAGGGGCAGAAAGAGTGTTTGAGGAAATAATGGCTGGAAATTGCCCAACTCTTATGAAAGAAATTAATTTACATGTCAAAGAAGTACAGCATACCCCAATCAGAACAAATCTGAATAGACATACTCCAAGACACATACTACTGAGAATGTCAAACATTAAAGATAAAGAGAAAATTCTGAGAGCAGCAAGGGATAAGCAAATCATCACATACAAGGAATGCCCAGTAAGACATACTGCAGATTTCTCATCAGAAACCATGGAGGCAAGAAAACAGAGGTATGATATAGTTAGGATACTGAAAGAGAAAAATTGCCAGTCAAGAATTCTTTACCCAGCAAAATTGTCCTTCAAATATGAGTTTATGCGTTTAAAATATTCACAAATAAACAACTAAGAGAGTTCACAAGAAAGAATCCATCTTTGCAGCAAGTATTGAAGGAAGACTTACATCCTGAAAGAAAAAGATTGGAGAGAGAAGCTTGGAGGAGAGTATAGAAAGCAAGACTAACAGAAAGGATAACCCATAGTAAAAAAGACAAAAATAAGACATGACATATGAAAGCCAAAAAATAAAATGGTGGAACTAAATAATGCATTTACAGTAATATTGAATGTGGATGGATTAAACACTCCAATCAAAAGATATAGGCTGACAGAAAGCATAAAAAACATGAGCCATCCATATGCTGCCTACAAGAGACTCATCTTAGACCCAGGGATACAAACTGTCTAAAAGTGAAAGATTGGAAAAAGATACTCCACATAAACAGTAAACAAAAAAGAACAGGGATAGCTATACTAATATCAGATAAAACAGACTTTAAGTGCAAAAAAGTTATATGAGATACAGAAGGCCATTATATATTAATAAAAACGATAATCCATTAGGAAGAAATAACAGTCATAAATATATATGCACCTAATCAGGGTGCCCCAAAATACATGAAGCAAACTATGACAAAACTGAAGGGACAAATAGACATCTCTACAATGAAATTTGGAGAATTCAACACATCACTCACATCATTAAATAGAACAACTAGACAGAAGATCAACAAGGAAACAGAGAACTTGGGCAATATGATAAACAAGATAGACCTAACAGACATATACAGAACACTGCATCCCAGATCAGTGGGTTATTCATTCTTCTCAAGTGTTCATGGATCCTTCTCCAGGAAAGACCACGTGGCAGGTCTCAATAAATATAAAAAGACTGAAATTATACAAGCATCTTCTCAGATAATAATGGAATGAAACTGGAAATTAATAATAGATGGGAAGGGTAAAATTCACAAATGTGTGGAGGCTAAACAACACACTCACACTCCTAAACAATCAGTGGGTCAAAGAAGAAATTGTAAGAGAAATTAATAAATATATTGAGCATATGAAAATGAAAACCCCTCATCATAAACCATGGAGGCTAGAAGAAAGTATATGATGTATTTAAGGTACTGAAAGAGAAAAACTGCCAGCCAAAAACTGTGAATCTGGCAAAACTGTCCTTCAAAAATGAGGATAAGCTCAAAGTCTTCACAGACAAACAAAAACTGATAGAATATGTTACCAAAGGCCCAGAATTACAAGGGATACAAAAGAGAGTGCTACAGACTGAAAGGAAAAAACAAGGGCAAGAGACATGGAGAAGAGTGTAGAAATGAAGAATATTAGAAAGGGTCAAAAGATAGACTAAAGTATGATATGACAACAGAAAGCTAAAGGTCAAAATGGATGAAGTAAGTAATGCCTTTAAAGTTGTAACATTGAATGTTAATGGCTTGAATTCCCCAATCAAAAGAAACAGACTGATAGAATGGATTTAAAAAATATGAGCCATCTATACGTTGTCTACAAGGGACTCACCTCAGATGTAAGGACACAGCCAGGTTAAAAGTGAAAGGTTGGAAAAAGATAGTAACCAAAAAAAAGCTGGAGTAGCGATACCAATACCTGACAAAATAGATTTTAAATGTAAACTGTTATAAGGGATGAAGAAGATAATTATATATTAATAAAAGGAACAATTCAACAAGAAGAAATAACTATTCTAAATATTTATGCACCTAACCACAGTTCTCCAAGATTCATGAGGCAGACTTGGGCACAGCTAAAGGGAGAAATAAATATCTCTACAATAACAGTTGGAGACTTCAATACACCACTCTCAGTATTGGATAGAACATCTGGACAGCGGATGAATAAAGAAACAGAGAGCATGAATAATATGATAAATGAACTAGACCTAACAGACATCAATAGAGCATTGTACCCCAAAACAGCAGGAAATACATTCTTTTCAAGTACTCATGGATCCTTCTCCAAGATAGACTATATGTTGGGTCACAAGACAAGACTCAATATATTTAAAAAGACTGAAATTCTACAGAACACTTTCTCTGATCATAATTGAATGAAGCTGGGAATCAATAATGGACAGAAAAAGGGAAAATTCATAAATACATGGAAATTACACAACACATTCTTAAATGATTAGTGGGTTAAAGAAGAAATTGCAAGAGAATTCAGCAAATATCTTGAGATAAATGAAAATGAGAAAACCACATGTCAAAACCTATGAGACAAAAAAAAAAAAAAAAAAAAAAAACCTATGAGACACTGCAAAGGCAGCACAGAGGTGCAGAGAAGGAAATTTATAATCCTCAATGCTTACATTAAAAAAGAAGATAGAGCTAAAATTGATGATAAAACTGCACAACTGGAGGAACTAGAAAAAGAACAGCAAAGTAGCCCCAAACCAAGGGGAAGGAAAGAAATAATAAAGATCAGAGCAGAAGTAAATGAAATAAAAAATAAAAGAATAGAGAAAATCAACAAAACCAAAAGTTGGTACTTTGAGAAGATCAATAAAATCAACAAACACTTAGCTAGACTGACAAAGAAAAAAAAGTGATAAGACACAAATAAATAAAGTCAGAAATGAGAGGGGTGACAGCACCACTGACACCATAGAAATAAGAGAGCTCATAAGAGGATACTATGAATAACTGTATGTCAAAAAAACAGAAAACGTAGAAGAGATGGACAAATTCCTAGCAACACATGAAACACCTACACTGACTTTAGAAGAAACTGAAGACCTCAACAAACCAATCACAAGTGAAAAGATTGAAACAGTCATCAAAAACTTCCCAAAGATGAAAAGCCTGGGACTAGATGGCTTCACAGGTGAATTCTACCAATCATTCAAATATGAACAGTACCAATCTTGCTCAAGATCTTCCAAAAATTTGAACAAGAAAGAACACTACCAAACTCATTCTATGAAGCCAACATCACCCTAATACCAAAACCAAATAAAGATACTACAAAAAAAGAAAATTCCGGACCAATATCTCTAATGACTATAGATGCAAAATTCATCAATTACATACTTGCAAACAGAATCCAAAAGTGCATTAAAAGAATTATACACCACAATCAAGTGGGTTTTATCCCAGGTATGCAAGGGTGGTTCAACACAAAAAAAATCAATTAGTGTAATAAATCACATTGATAAATTGAAGAAGAAAACTCACATGATCCTTTCTATTGATGCAGAAAAGGCATTTGACAAAATACAGCCCTCTTCCTTGATGAAAACACTCCAAAAGACAGGAATAGATGGAAGCTTTCTCAATATGGTCAAGTGTATATGTGAAAATTCTACAGTTAGCATTGTATACTCAATGGTGAAAGACTGAAAGCTTTCCCACTGAGATTAGGAACAAGAAAAAGACAAAAATGCCCACTGCCACCATTATTATTCATTATTGTGCTAGAAGTTTTAGCTAGAGCAATTAGGCTAGATAAAGAAATAAATGGCACCCCAATAGGAAAGGAAGAAGTAAAACTTTCACTATTTGCTGATGATATGATCCTATATCTAGAATCTCCTGAAAAATCCATAGCAAAGGTACTAGAATTATTAGAGTTTAGTGAAGTGGCATATACAAACTTAATATGCAAAAATCAAGTGTTTCTATACACTAATGATGTGCTACATAAGGAGAAAATCAGAAAAAAAAAATTCCATTCATAATAGCAACTAAAACAACCAAATATTTAGGAATAAACTTAACCAAGGACATAAAAGACCTATATTCAGCAAACTACAAAACATTGCTAAAGGAACTGAAGAAGGCTTAAATAAATGGAAGGACATTTAGTGTTCATGGATTGAGAGACTAAAGATCGTTAAGATGTCAATTCCACCCAAAATGATTTACAGTTTCAACGCAATCCCAATAAAAATCCCAGCAGCCTGTTTTGCAGAAATTGAAGAGCCAATAATTAAATTTATTTGCAAGAGTAAGGGTCCCTGAATAGCAAAAAAATGTCTTAAAAAAGAAGAACGAAGTTGGAGGACTCTCACTTCCTGACTTTAAAGCATATTACTTAGCTACAGTGGTTAAAAAATAAAAAAAAAAAAAAAAACACCATGGTACTGGTGTAAGGACAGACAGCTTGACCAATAGAACTGAATTGCAAACCCAGAAATTGACTCTCACATCTACAATCAAGCGATTTTTGACAAGGCTATCAAGCTTCCCAACTGGGCCAGAACAGTCTATTCAACAAATGGCACTGGGAGTACTGGATAGGCATATCTAAAAGAAAGAAAGACTCCTATCTCTCATCTTATACAAAAATTAACTCAAAATGGATCAAGGATTTAAATATAAAAACAACCATAAAACTCCTAGAAAAAAATGTACAAAAACATCTTCAGGGGGCCAAGATGGCGTTAGTGTAGGAGGGCACACACTGCAAGCTCCCAGAGCAAGGCTGATTGTGGATGGGGTCCTGTCCAGGGGTCTGTGCTGTGCACGCGTGGAATGAGAAGCTTGGGACATCTATCTGCACGGATCAATGGCATGGACGGAACGGTAGAGATTCGTAAGTTTTAAGCCTGCCGGTGGTGGTTGGCACGGACGGCTGAGCCTCACGGTTAGGGAGAAAAAAAAATAAAACGGCCAGTTGGAGCCGCGAGTGGGGCAAGAAAGTTTTATTTTCTGGGGATCTGGCTGCCTGGAGCCCCTTGGACCTTGGGTGAACAGAACAGCCGGACCGAATCTGCACCCGGTGGACGGGAGGGGTGATTCTGTTCGGGGGAGGGAGTTGATTTGCCTAGCTGCCCAGGGATAAGCCCCGGGCCACCACAGAGCCAGGAAGAGGGGACACTCCCCAAAAGAGGGAGGGTTCTGTTGGAGGACAGGGAAGGGAATTTTTTATTTTTATTTTTTGCCATCTATCTGGCTGCCTGGACTGCCCCATAGCTTTGGGGAGTAGATAAGCCGACCTGAAGCAGCATCAGGCTGAGAGGAGAGGGAATCTGCAGTCAAACTGATTTACATAGCAACCCGGTGACGCTGGTGTTCGGCTCCAGAAGGGGCGGAGTCAGCCATCTTTAACACTCTCCACTGACTAACATCAGAGCTACAGCTACCCTGGGGAGTCCAGGAAGTGGGATGTGCTTGATTAATTTCCACGAGCCCAGCTAGGGTCCCTTCCATAAGGGGGTTGGTCTAGAGGCGAATTATTTTGGGTCCTGTATTTCGCCAAAAAAAAAGTGAGAAGATCACTTCAATAAATGAAAAATAAATTCTTTTTAATTTAGTTTAATAGCTAAAAGCTGTTTCCGGATCTGCATATAGAACCCTGTGGGGAAATTGATTGATAAACACAAGCAGGCAGAGATATCTACGTGGACCCTAGGGGAATCATTGACCCTCCTTAGCTCTGTTTGACTGCTTGCCTGTGTGGATCTTTGGTTTTTCTGTTTATTTCTGGTCTCTTGCTTTTCTTTCCTCTTTCCTCTCCCCTTTCTTTTTTCTTTCATTTTTTAAATCAGGTGCTGCTAGCTTGTCGCTTCTTTCCTGTGCTTCTTCTTCAGTAATTTCCCACTCGCTGTATATATTGATTTTGTATTCCAAACTATCGCTTAACCTTCCTTCATCTTTCTGCCTTCTGCTTTCTGTTGTGGCTCTTAGATACAACATTTTTTCATAGGCCCAAAACTTAAGGGTGTCAATTTCTATTCCATCTATTTTGTTTTCTTCTTCTTTTTTTTTATTAGTATTAACTTTTTGCTTTCAGCCCATTCTTTACTATTTCTCTCCCTCCTCATAATTCTAGCCCTCTAAATCACTATATATATTCCTCCATTTGTTTTCCCAGTTTATTGTAGGAACTCCACTTTTTTTCCTATTACTCTACTCTGCCTACACAAGTTAAATATTCATCTCATTAAGTCTCATTTGGCTCCTCTTCTAACTTTTATAAATATTACTATTATCCTTCTGCCTTCCTTACATCTTCTGATTCCTCTGGCCCTAACCTTTTGCCTTAAAGGGAACATAGAAAGAAGCGAGGAAATAAAATAAGAAGAAAAAGTGCCAAAGAGAAAACTTAACTCACACGCTGAACCACCAGCTAAATAAAACTCTAGAGCACAGAGAAAAGCTAATCAACTGAACAAACCCATCAAGATAATATGAAGACCAGAAGGCAACAAAAAAATACAAATGACTCTGAGAAACAGGAAAACATGGACCAAGTC
This sequence comes from Tolypeutes matacus, assembly GCA_026826555.1. NCBI lineage: Eukaryota > Metazoa > Chordata > Mammalia > Cingulata > Chlamyphoridae > Tolypeutes > Tolypeutes matacus. The sequence goes on from JAKSZT010053770.1 coordinate 21,695,174, forward strand.
CAATGAACAAAATAAAAACCAGGAAGCAATGCAGAACATCGAACTATCCAAACAAATATCATGGACCAACTTAAAGAAGTGAAGGAAGAGATTAAGGATATAAAGAAGACACTGGGAGAACATACTGAAGAAATAGCAAACATGCCTAAAAAGGTAATGGATATGATAGTGAACAATGGCACAATCCAAGAAATCAAAAAGACACTGGATTCACATAACAGCAGATTTGAACAGGCAGAGGAAAGAATTAGTGATGTGGAAGACAATACAGCTGAAATCAAAGAGATAGAACAGAGAGACAAAAAGATAGAAAAAATCCAGCATGGACTCAGGGAATTAACCGATAACGCAAAAGGCACAAACATACACATTATGGGCATCCCAGAAGGAGAAGAGAAGGGAAAGGGAACAGAAGGAGTGTTGAAGGAAATAATGGCTGAAAACTTCCCAACCCTGTTGAGAGGGATGGATGTGCAGATCCAGGAAGCACAGCACACCCCAAATAGTATAAATCCCAACAGGACAACACCAAGACATATACTTGTCTAACACTCAAGACAAAGAAAATACATACAAATGTCTAACACTCAAGACAAAGAAAATACTCAAGGCAGCAAGAGAAAATAGAACCATCACATACAAGGGAAGCACAATAAGATTAAGTGCTGATTTCTCAGCTGAAACCATGGAGGCAAGAAGACAGTGGTATGACATAGTCAAAACACTAAAAGAAAAAAAGTTCCAGCCGCGAATTCTCTATCCAGCAAAATTGGCATTCAAAAATGATGTAGAGTTCAAAATATTCACAGATAAACAGAAATTAAGAGAGTATGTCAAGAAGAAACCAGCACTTCAAGAAATACTAAAGGAAGTTCTACAAGTTGAAAGGAAAAAACAAGGGAGAGAGAGTTGGAGGAGAGTTTAAAAACAACTAAAAGGACAAAACGAGAAACAAAACAACATATACATTAACCCAAAGAAAAAATGGCTGAAGTAACAAATTCGTTACGAATGATAACACTGAATGTTAATGGATTAAATTCACCAATCAAAAGACACAGATTGGCAGAATGGATAAGAAAATATCATCCATCTATATGCTGTCTACAAAAAACCCACCTTCAACCCAGGGATTCAAGGAGGCTGAAAGTGAATGGCTGGAAAACCATTTTACAAGCTAACAATAGCCAAAAAAGGGCAGGAGTAGCTATTCTAATATCAGACAAAATAGACTTTAAATGCAAAACTATTGTAAGAGACAAAGATGGACACTACATATTAGTAAAAGGAGTAATCTCTCAAGAAGAGAGAACAATCATCAACATTTACGCACCTAATCAGGGTGCCTCAAAATACGAGCGGCAAACTCTGGAAAAACTAAGAGGAGAAAAAAATGTCTCTACAATTATAGCAGGGGACTTCAACACACCACTATCACCATTAGACAGAACATCTAGACAGAGAATCAATAAAGAAACTAAGGCACTCAATAATACATTAGAAGACCTGGACTTAATAGATATATACAGGACACTACACCCAAATACAGCAGGATTTACATTCTTCTCGAGTGCACATGGAACATACTCAAAAATAGATCACATGCTAGGCCACAGAACAACACTCAATGAATTCAGAAAGATTGAGATTATACAAAGTAATTTCTCTGACCACAACGGAATGAAATTGGAAATCACTAAGGGCCAGAGAAACAGGTTAGGCACAAGGATATGAAAGTTAAACAACACACTCTTAGACAAACAGTGGGTAAAAGAGGAAATCTCAAAAGAAATCAGTAACTACCTTGAAACTAATGAAAACGACAACACAACATATCAAAACCTATGGGATGCAGCGAAAGCAGTCCTGAGAGGGAAGTTCATAGCCATAAATTCATATATTAAAAAAGAAGAAAGAGCTAAAATTGAAGACCTAACTGTACACTTGGAGGAATTGGAAAAACAACAACAAAATAACCTAAAGGAAGTAGAAAGAAGGAAATAACAAAGATTAGAGCAGAACTAAATGAAATAGAGAATAAGAAAGCACTGGAAACAATAAACAAAACCAAAAGTTGGTTCTTCGAGAATATCAATAAAATTGACAAACCCTTAGCCAGACTAACAAAGAAAAAGAGAGAACAGATGCAAATACATAAAATAAGGAATGAGCAAGGTGATATCACTACTGACCCCACAGAAATAAAGAGTATCATAAGAAGATACTTTGAAAAATTATATGCCAACAAGAATGACAATTTAGAGGAAATGGACAAGTTTCTAGAAACCCACAAACAGCCGACATTGATGGAAGAAGAAATAGATTAACTCAATAGTCCAATTATAAGTAAAGAGATAGACTCAGTCATCAAAAACCTCCCAACTAAGAAGAGCCCAGGACCAGATGGCTTCACAGCTGAATTCTACCAAACATTCCAGAAAGAGATAACACCAATTCTACTTAAGCTCTTCCAAAAAATAGAAGTAGAAGGAATATTGCCTAACTCATTCTATGTTGCCAACATTACCCTAATACCAAAACCAAATAAAGATACCACAAGAAAGGAAAATTACAGACCAATTTCTCTAATGAACCTAGATGCTAAAATCCTTAACAAAATACTTGCTAATCGCATTCAACAACATATCAAAAGGATTATACACCATGATCAAGTGGGTTAAATCCCGGATATGCAAGGATGGTTCAATATAAGAAAATCAATCAATGTAATACACCACATAAACAAACTGAAAGAAAAAAATCACATGATCATCTCTATAGATGCAGAAAAAGCATTGGACAAAATACAGCACTCGTTCCTCATAAAAACACTACAAAAGATAGGAATAGACAGAAACTTTCTGAAAATGATAAAGGGTATATATGAAAAACCCAAAGCTAACATCATTTTCAATGGTGAAATCCTAAAAGCCTTCCCTCTGAGATGGGGAACTAGACAAGGATGCCCACTATCACCACTCCTATTTAACATTGTTTTAGAAGTACTTGCATGAGCACTGAGACAAGAAAAGGACATAAAAGGCATCCAGATTGGAAAAGAAGAAGTAAAAATTTCATTATTTGCAGATGACATGATCCTATACATAGAAAGCCCTGAGAAATCTACAACAAGGCTTCTAGAACTTATAGAGGAGCTCAGTAATGTTGCAGGCTATAAGATCAATGCTCAAAAATCAGTAGCATTTCTGTACACCAATAACGAGCAAACTGAGGAGGAAATCAGGAAAAAAATACCATTTACAATAGTAACTAAAAGAATCAAAAACCTAGGAATAAATTTAACTAAAGATGTAAAGGACTTATATACAGAAAACTACACAACACTGTTAAAGGAAATCAAAGAAGATTTAAATAAATGGAAAAATATTCCCTGTTCATGGATAGGAAGACTAAACATCATCAAGATGTCTATCCTACCCAAACTAATCTACAGATTTAATGCAATCCCAATAAAAGTCAACACTATTTTTTAAGGAACTGGAAAAACTAACCACAAAATATATTTGGAGAAGCAAGAGGCCCCAAATTGCCAAAGACATATTGAAAAAGAAAAATGAAGTTGGAGGTATCACACTACCTGACATTAAAACATACTACAAAGCTACAGTGATCAAAACTGCATGGTATTGGCACAAGGATAGACCTACTGACCAATGGAACCGAATTGAGAGTTCTGTTGTAGATCCTCGCATATACAGTTATCTGGTATTTGACAAGGCCACGAAGCCCACTCAGTTGGGAGAGAATGGCCTCTTTAACAAGTGGTGCTTGGAGAACTGGATATCCATATCCAAAAGAATGACAGAAGAATATCATCTCAAACCTTATACAAAAATCAACTCAAGATGGATCAAAGATCTAAATATAAGAGCCAAAACCATAAAGCCCTGGAAGATAATGTAGGGAAGCATCTACAGGACCTTGTAATAGGAAATGGTTTCATGAACTTCACAGCCAAAGTATGAGCAGCAAGAGAAAAAATAGATAAATGGGATCTCATCAAAATTAAGAACTTCTGCACCTCAAAGGATGTTATTAAGAAAATAAAAAGGCAGCCTACCCAATGGGAGAAAATATTTGGCAACCATATATCTGATAGGAGCCTAATATCCTGCATATATAAAGAAATCCTACACCTGGAAAATAAAAATACAAACAACCCATTTAAAAAATGGGCAAGTGACTTGAAAAGACACTTCTCCAAGGAAGAAATTCAAATGGCTAAAAAGCACATGAAAAAATGCTCAACATCGCTTGCTATCAGGGAAATGCAAATCAAAACTACAATGAGATACCATCTTACACCCATCAGAATGGCAGCTATGAAAAAAACAAGAGACATTAAATTTTGGAGAGGATGTGGAGGAATAGGAACCCTCATCCACTGCTGGTGGGACTGCGGTATGGTCCAGCCACTGTGGAGGACAGTTTGGCAGTTCCTCAGAAAACTAACAATAGATCTTCCGTATAATCCAGTAATTCCACTGCTGGGTATATACCCAGAAGAACTGAAAGCAAAGACACAAACAGATACATGCACACCAATGTTCATAGCGGTATTGTTCACCATTGCCAAAAGTTGGAATCAGCCCCGGTGCCCATCAACAGACGAATGGATAAGCAAAATGTGGTACATACATACAATGGAATATTACTCAGTTGTGAGAAGGAATAAAGTGCTAACACATGGAATAACGTGGATGAATCTTGAAGACCTTATGTTGAGTGAAGCAAGCCAGGCACTGAAGGATGAACAGTATATGACCTCACTGATTTCAACTGAGGAAAGTGAGCAGTCTCTCAGAACCATAGTCTGAAAGATAAGTTTACAAGGGAGAGAAAGAGAAGAGCAGGCTTTAAGCCATCACCCACATGGACATAATCTATGGTAAAGAGATAGAGTATAGTTGCATATTGAAGGATAGGACAGATGGGTAGTGATATTACTGGGTTTGGTGGTGCAGCATTGACAGGTGGGTAGATTAGGAAGGGCAGGTTCAAATACCCAGGGCATGTAACTATGAATCTTGACATTCCATGAGTCAAGACAGGGGAGTGTCATATGCCCCAGGCGGGTGGGGAGGAAGGAAAAGTTAAGATCTAATGGGGTATTTAGTGGTCATGGGAAAGGTTTTTCATTACCTTACAGTAATGGACACAGGACATGTTAAATATCATCAACACTTATTAAACTATATCATCTAAATTGTAAACTATACTGTAAATCATTGACAATGTTTACTTGCTATATTTTGCTATCTGGATAACAGTTATAACAATGCTAACATCCAAAAAAAAGGGGGGGGGAGTTTAATATGGGGTGGGGAAGGGAGGGGTGGTTTGGTATCTGGGAGTCTCTGGTACTCCATGTGTGACTTTGCTTTGACCTAAAACTTCTTTGAAAATTAAATGAAAATTTGGGAGACAATGGGGATTGAGAGGGGGAAGGTGTCATGGCACACCGGACATCCGATAACACAGTGATAAAAGGAAAAAAAGAATATATATATATATATATATATTTTAAAGGCATTTCTTTTGCTTTTTCCCCATTTTTTTGAATGTCCCAATATGCTAATTATATTTTGTTTTGTTTTGTTTTTTTGCTTGATTGTTTGTTTGTTTGTTTGGGTTTTTTTTTCCCCTGAGTTTCCTTATGTTTGTCTCTTGCATTTAAGCTTATCATTATTGTTTCCTTTTCCTATTAAGTGTATTTGATTATTTTATGGACTACATGTTCATGGAAGATTTAGATCACAGAAGGGTTACAATGGGTACTGCAGGGGATTATTGGTGGGGGGTGTCTGGGAGGCGGGATTCATGGGAGTAAGTTCACCCAAATATACATGAAAGATATACAAAATTGTTCAAAAGATCAAAGGATGGGGCATGTTCACGGTGGGTGGACAATCACACAATAAATGAGGGAATCTGAATTCCTAGCCTGGAGAGCTCTGCCACATTCTCCAAGGGAGCAGCAACAGTCCTCTGAGTGCAAGGACAGTGTCCGTCAAAAGAGGATGGCCCACTGATGAGTTCTTTTTATTGATGACTACCCTTATGAGTCTTTGCTCTTGTAACTGAAACCTAGCTTACTTTTATGGGGTGCCTAAGGGTTGCCACCTGAGAGCCTCCTTGTTGCTCAAATGTGGCCTCTCTCTAAGCCAAACTCAGCATATGAATGCATTACCTTCCCCCCAACGTGGGACATGACTCCCGGGGATGAGCCTCCCTGGCAATGAGGGATTAATACCAAGTGCCAACTGGCAACACAACTGGAAAAAGACCTTGAATTAAAGGGGGAAAAAGTAAAGACAAATTAGTTCAAGTAGCTAAGAGACTTCAAAGAGAGTCAGGAGGTCATCCCAGAGGTAACGCTTACGCACACCTCAGTAGGAGCTTGTAGAACATCAAAGTGCGTATCACCCCACACAGAGGGGCTCCGGAGAGCTCTGGAGACACCCAGGTCCTATATAAGGGGGGATAGCCCCAGAGTCTGATGCCTTATCAGTGGGCTCTATTTTGGAATCTGTGCTCCTGAGAGTGACAGAATTGGACTCAAATAAGTCCTCCCTGCACATGGTTCATCAGTCCCTTCTATTCAAACCTATATGTGATGCTGGAGTTTTTAGGTATACTTCCAGAGACTGGAGCCTCTGGCCTACCAATGTGCCAGGTGTGTGTGGAATCTCGGTGGAGCTGTAACTCCTACCCTACAGCTCAATGGACTCATCCAAGTCACCTGGCAAGGAGACAACGATGGGCAACGGCCAGCCCAGGGAATGGAGAGGGCCTGCATCTGCAGGCAGGATCATCCCACCCACCATATCCATGGGATATAAGCCCTCTCTCACTTGGAGGTGGAGCGGACATCACCATCCCAGTCCCCTCAGGATTGGGGGAAGAACTATGGACTAGAGTGGACTTGATGGTATTCTGTTGTACACATATGGTGATTCTAGCAATGGAAGAAATTATAACAGTGAGGTGGAGCCAGTTGCCACTGGACACTTTCGGGGCAGGGAGGGGTTGTGCAGTTGAAATACAGGGGCTTTTTCGGGATTTAGAGGTTGTCCTGAGTGCCGTTGTGGCAACGGATGTAGGCCATTTTAAATCAGCACACACCATTCAGAACTGTGTGGGAGAGAGTGTGGTCTACGATGTGAACTGTGGTCTATGGTTGATGGCAAGGCCCCAGGATGTGTAAGTCCATTGAGGGTGATGGGCCACACTTGTGGGAGATGTTTGTGTGGGATGTGGTGGGAGGTGTGGGAGGTGGGGAACATGGGAATCCCAGTAGAGTCTGTGTAATATTTTAGGTAATCTAAGCACCTCTTAAAATATATATATATATATATATATATATATATATAACATTTTTGTAAGCAAAAAAAAAAAAAAGTGTCAAATGTTTCTGATAGGCCAAGTAAGAGGAGGACTGAGAATGAAACATTGAATTTAGTAACATGGTAGACATCAATAGCTTTGATAAGAGCAATTGTGATGGAGGAGCGGGGATGAAAGCCTAGTTGGAATGGTCTAATAGAGAATTGAAAAAAGAAGAATTAGAGAAAGCCAGTAGACTCAACTCTTTCAAGGGGCTTTTCTGTAAAGAGGTTCAAAGAAAGGAGGTAGTAGCTTGCTGGTAGGGTTTGGGGAAAAGATTAAGAAGAGGATTCAAGAGAAGATTTTTTTAAAGATGGAAAAATAAAAGCCTGCCTATATAATGATCCAAAAGAGAGGGAGAAATTCATGCTATAGGAGAGAGGGGTGAGAATTAATGAAGTGATGTCCTGGAGTAGGCAAAATGGGAAGGGACCTACTACACAAGTGGGTGAGATGGTCTTAGATAAGAGCAGAAACAGCTAATTTGATATTAACTGGAGGGAAGGTGCAGTATATTGACAGATACTGCAAAGTGGATGTTATGGTGGAAATTCTTTTCTAATTGCTTCAATTTTCTAAAACTTAGTAAGAAAAGATGAAGATTGAGAGGGCAGAGATTTGAAGACATTGGAGAGGGTAAAGAGACATCTAGGAGAGTGGATGGGCTCTCTGCCTAGAGGGGCCCGCACTAAATCTTGGTATATATTTCCATCTTTCTCTCCCATTTCTCAGCAAGTTTTGTTCTTTCCCCCATTTCCCAAATTAATTCTTTTTACTAGCAAAAAAAAAATCTTCAAGATCTTGTGGTAGATGGTAGTTTCTTAAAACTTATGCCCATGAGTTTTAAGAAAGCATGAGCAACCAAAGAAAAAAATAGACAATGGGACTACCTCAAAATTAAACATTTTTTGCACCTCAAAGGATTTTGTCAAAGAGTTAAAAGGCAGCCAAGTCAATGGGAGAAAAAAATTTGGCAATCACATATCTGATATGGGTTTAATATCCATGATATATAAGGAAATCATACAATTCAACAATAAAAAGACAAAGCACCTGATTTAAAAATGGGCAAAAGACTTGACAAGACAATTGTCCAAAGGAGAAATACAAATGGTGAAGAAACACATGAAAAAATGTTCAACATCACTAGCAATTAGGGAAATGTAAATCAAAACTACAATAAGATATCATTTCACACCTATTAGACTGTCTGCTATTAAAAAGTCAGAAAACTGTAAATGTTGGAGAGGATGTGGAGAGATAAGAATGCTTATCACTGTTGGTGTGAATGTAGAATGGTACAGCCACTGTGGAAGACTATTTGGCAGTTCCTAAGGAAGTTGAATATAGACTTGCCATGGGACCTGGCAAAACCATTGCTAGGTATATACCCAGAAGAGCTGAGCACAGTGACATGAATAGATATCTGCACACCGATATTCATAGCAGCATAATTCATGATTGACAAAAATTGAAAACAACCCAGGTGTCCATCAACTGATGAATGGATAAACAAATTGTGGATTATACTCACAATGGAATATTATGCAGCAGTAAGAAGAAATGAAGTCATGAAACATATGACAACATGAATGAACCTGGAGGACATCATGTTGAGTGAAGCAAGCCAGACACAAAAGGACAAGTACTGTATGATTGCCCTATTATGAACTAAATATATTATGTGAAATGTGAATATGGGGAGAATTGCATATATAAGACCGTTTTTCTTTGAAGCTGAACAAATGTAAGTTAATAGTGCAAAATGTTAATATCAGCAAAAAAGAAAAACAAATTATACTAAGTTAAGGAGACCAGACACAGTACTACATATTGTATGATTCCATTTACATAAAATGTAAATATAAATCAATTTATAAAGATGAAAGGATATTAGTGGTTATGTAGATCTGAGGAAGGAATGCTAAGTAAGGGGTATGCAGTTTTTCTTTTTGGAGTAATGAAATTATTCAAAAATTTTTGAGATGATGAATGTACAACACTGTGATTATACTAAAAGCCATTGATTATACACTTTGGATAGAATAGCCAGAAACAGCAGCTATGTACATTGGGAGAAGCAAAGAGAGATTGAAAGGTGAGCAATTTTCTTGTTTGTTTGTCTGTTTTTGGTTATTAGTAGGATTATTGAAATAATGAAAATGCTCTAATAATGATTGAGGTGATGAACGCACAACTATGTGATTATACAAATATCACTGATTGTACACTTTGGATGAATTAATATGTTTATTAATATGTATCAATAAAACTGATTTGTTAAAAATACATAAATAAAAATCAATTCATAAAGATGGAATTAGATTAATGTTTATGTAGGGCTGGGGAAAGATAGAGAAGTTGAGAGGTGACTGCTAAGAGGTGTGGAGTTTTTCTTTTTGGAGTAATGAAATCTTTCTAAAATTTTTTGTGGTGATGAATACATAACACTGTGATTACACTAAGAGCCACTGATTGTACAATTTGGATGGAATGTAGGTATGTGAATATATCTCAATAAAACTGTCTTAAAAGTTAAAAATAAAAACAACAGCAATAAAGATGCTATTTGTTAATGTGTGAACTTATTTGTGACTAGGATTATCAAAGATCCTATTTAGTTGAGGCCAAATTGAATCAGAGTGGGCCTTAATCTGTATTGACTGGAGTCCTTATAAGCAAAGGAAATTTGGACACAGTTGGTCAGAAGAGGCAGTCAGAGAGAGCCACAGGAGGAGACCAACGACATAGAATACCATGTGATAGAGGCAGAGAAACAAGTCAGGGAATTCCAAGGATTGCAGCAAGCCAGCACTAGCACACTATAGACTCTGGACGAAAGCAGGGCCTGGTAATAGCTTGGTATTGGACATCTAGCTGCCAAAACCATGAGCCAATTGATCCCAGTTGTTTAAGCATACCTGCTGTGTGGTATTTGTCATAGCAGTCCTGGAAGCTAAGACATGGACTGTTCTGGCCCTGGCTTATGCTGTGTCCTCTGACCAGTTCACTCTCAGGCCTCATCTCCACCCACCGGCCCCACTCACTCCATCCTGACCAGACCTGCCTCCTCACTGTTCCTCAAACACACTAGGCTCGCTCTTGCCTCAGGGACTCTGCACGGGCTGTTCCCTCTGTTAGGAAGTTCTTTCCTAAAAATCTGCACAGGTCACTCCCTCATCTCCTTCAAGCCTCTGCACAAATGTCACCTTCTTAATGAGACCTATCCTGACCATCCTTTGAATATCACAACTCCTTTCCTGTTTTATTTTTTTCCAAATTACTTATCACCTTACGACTTACAACATATTTTTCTTGCTTCTTTCATCATTGTTTCACTCCCCTTTTAGAATGTAAGCTCCCTTGGGGCACGAATTTTAGTCTTTGTATTGACAGTTGTATCCCAAGTTGCTCAATAAATGTTTGTAAAAAGAATTTAAAAAAAAAAAAAAAAAAAAAACCTAGCCAGTTGAGTGATTTAGAATCGTGTTCTAAAGAGACACAGTTCACAAAGGAGACCCTAAACATCTTTTCTAGTGGCCACAGACAATATATAAACTCAGCCCAGACTATTTGAAAATGCAAGTAATCTGTCTAAAGGACAGAATTAATGGCACGTCACAATCCAGCACCTTTCCTGGTGTCATCATTATTATATAAAAAGAAAGGGAATGTACCTGGGGCCATTCCAACTCATATGCAGTCTCAGATCACTGAAGTCTACATGTCTAGAACACTTTCCCAAATAAGTATTAACTATGCCTAGATAAAAATATTGTTTATGGTCATAAAATGACTACCTCATTCTCTATTCACATTTGCAGACCCAAGTAGAATTTTCACTTTTCTAATGATTTGAATAGGAAAACAAACTCTTATTTTAGTAGCCAAAGCACTAATCCCCTTTAGGTCTCAAGAGCCATCATTAAAATTGACAGTAATTGGTCATATTACTGACAGCTTAGAGTTGACAGGGCAGGATCTGCAGAAGAAGCACCATTCATCCCAGGGAGGGCATGCTGCTGATGGTGAGGAAATTCAGGGAACCCCATACTGAGGCTGCCCTTGTCATTCATGCTCTGTGAAGACAAGGGACTACAGTACTTTTGATCCAGCACTTCCTCCAAACACTGTTTACTGTCTTTGCCTCTATGAACATCGTTTCCCTTCCTAAGCTTAACTGGAGTGTAGGAATTCAAAGGCAATGAAAGCTTGGTTCTGATCAGTGATCCATGCATGGCAGGTGCTGAGAGGCATACGCAGGCCTCACAGCAGCATATGGGTGTTATGACAGGAGCTCAAGACTGTGATGCTAATAAGGCCTATACAAAAGAATGTATTTTCAAGTCCAAAGAAACACCATACACCTAAGTGATAGGAATCATCTTGGGCTCCATTGTTATTCACTCATGGTGTACACAGCAAAACTCATCCTACTGCTAATTCCATTTTATTTACATCCTTCCTATCTGCTTCTTAAATAGCACTCAGATTTTTTCCACCATAGTTCTCATATCTGATTCTACATAACTGCTATTTAACTGTAATAATATGTAAGAAAATTTGCATTATAAATCCAAAAGAATATAGACAATTTGGCTGGGCTTTTACTTCACCTACTCATGAGAAGAACAGAATTTGTTCCTGTTAGAGTATAATCCAGAATGTCCATCTTGAGACAATTTATAGGTAGCTATAATCATTAAGTTAAACAAAGGTAGAACAAAAATAGCTTTAAAAAACTTTGATTTACAAAATGGAGATTTTTGAAGTAGGAAAAGAAAAGGAAAGGAGAATAATTTCAAAATCAAGTATTGAGAGCTAATAAAAATAGATAAGCAAGAAGGGATCCATAATAAAATAGATAAGCATGAAGGGATCCATAATAAACACACAGATATAAGGCAGTACCTTGAAGAGAAAAGGTATTAATACTACATCTATATGTACTTTCTCTCGCTTGTTCTCTCCCTCTCTGTGTCTTTCTCTCTCTTTCTCTCTCTCACTTTTGCCTTGATTTGGGCTCATAGAATATAATAGAGTTCACAGGTAATTTCAGAAGTCCTTCTATTCAATTCATCCCACTGCCTCCATATATAAAATGGCAAATGAGAGGAGTGGCATGCTACTAACAATTTACCACATATTTCCAGACTACCACATAGGCTTTGGAAAGTTGGAGAGGATATCCACCATCAGTAAAATCATCTCATTAATGGGGTTAAAAATCAACAGAGCAAGTTCCATTTCTCCAAAAGTAACAGCCAATTAATAATATTTAGAAAAGGATTTCATTTTCAGATAATTGCCAGGTTTAGGGTCATGCTAAATCCAGAGATGGAGAGAAAGTCATACTGAATCTGTGTGTCTTGGGCTCACTCCCTCAAAGCCCATGAATGAGGTAGATGTTGTGCATACATGGGACCATCATATATGTAAAATAAAGCAACTATAATAGTTAGGAATGCATTAAGGTACCAATATTATGATAAAAAGACACATAAGACTCTTGCTAAGAGAAATATATTTGAAACTCTACATATGTAAAGAATGCAAGTGAATTTTCAAATATATTCATCAGCATACTTGGCTTAGAAATTTCACATTATTCAGCAATAGGTGAAAACCAATAGTGTTACGTTACTTTAGTGTTTCAACACCCAAAACAAATACAGTCAGCAGTCTCTAACAATGCCTTTGGGCAAAAATGACAGGTTAAATGCCTTTTTCTAAATTCTTCTTCAGTGTCCCACACAGTCACATAGCACCTTACACATTATTTAGTTGATTTTTGTTAATTAATGAAAAAACCCTTAGAAGGACATAAAGAATTCTCTGCCATGCAAGCTAAGACAAAATTGTAGATACTGAGGTTAAAATAATATTTTAGAGATCAGAATCCAACCTCTCATTTTCCTAATTTAAGCCTAGAGTGGTAAAGAATCTTCCTCAAGGTTGTTCATATAGCTTACTAGAAATGTCCAGTCTCTATAGTGATTCAAGATTTCCTTTGCTCTTTCTTTATGCCATAACTGTGCAGGATACTGCTGACACAAAGGCAAACAAGTGAAGGTATTAATTTTCTCCATGAGGATTATAAGCTTTGCAGAAGGTAGACATTTAAAATAGCTACAAGTCCAGGCCCCAAAGAGAGCAAGAGCATGGCAGCAGTGATCCAGACCAAGAACATCTCCCTGATGATACACAAAGCTGGAAGAAGGGCAAAACTTTAAGAGAGCAAGAAGGAGGAATAACTGGGATAATCCATCCAATCACAAAGCCAGGCCCAAATGAAGCACCAAAGATGCATCCTGTTTAAATCTTCAGATCAGACATCCACTATTGGCAACAAGAATATTTACTGAGCTTTGGACATTTTGACAGGAGAAAGCCCTGGAGATCTCTGAGAAATCTATAAAGGGTTTGAGGTTGAAATCCATGCTCAAGTACAAACCCAACAGCCAGAATCCCTGATGCTCTGCCCTCATCCCCACCCTGTCAGCATTTCAGAGAATATATGCCTGGGCAGGGTGACCTTTGATGAAGTTTCTAATGATATAGTGCATTATAAACAGAATATCTTATGCATAATAAGTAGTACATCTTAAAAACACAATCAGGGACAGCTTTAAGAAACTCATAGATAGGATGACATGTTCATGCAAATCAAAGTTCAGCAAAGTAGAGCAAAGCATGGAGTTATTAGAAACTTCCCTTCTTCTTGAGTGCCTCAGTTAGACAAGGAGGAAACTCTACTGTTAGGGTACCTGGTCCTACCATGTCCATGGTCAGGAGAGGATGTGGGATGAAGGACCAGTGACTTGTTGAGAGACAAGTTCACTGAGACTCATCTGGCCTAGAAGTCAATTTTAATGGAAACCTGCACCTCAAGGTTCAGAAGGTGGATTGTTAATGGTTTTAATTTAGAAGTATCTAAAGTAAAAGCCTTTTCAGTTGATGAAAATTGGAGAAATAAGAAAAGAGACAGGACTTCATGGAAAAATACAACAGAATTTCATATGAGTTTAGACAAGACTTTCTTTTCCTGAATATAGAAATAAATTGCCAAGCACCTGTCAAAACAAAAAAGTAACAAAGATTATGGTAAGCAAAGTATAAGGAGCTCTGGAGATATATCTTCCAGGGAAGAAATTTCTCCCTGTGATAATAACATTTAAACTCAGTCCTGAAATATCAGTGGCAGTTGCCCTTTGAAGGGAGAGTAGGATGTGATAAGAATGTCCCAGGCAAGGAGAACGCCATGTGCAAAGACCCTGAGCTAAGACAGAACAGAGTACATTCAAGGAATGGGAAACTTCAGTGTGATACAAATGAAAGAGGAGAAGGAAAAAAGATTAGACTAACAATGTGGACAGTGTCCAGGAAGAGGGCTTACGAATCAGATTAAGGGATTTTGACTTTATATTCAGGGTAAGGGGAAATCATGGGAGCATTTTAAGTATGAAATTTAAATAACGAAGTTTTGTAATATTGCCCTAACTAAAGAATAGAGAATGAATTTAAGAGTAATGTGATTGGAACCAGGAAGACGAGTCAGGTGAGAGATGATGGCCAGGATGAGGGAGGTGGCAGTGGAGATATACAGAAGGGGATGACTCATGTACTTACTTACATGTTTGCCATCTCCTGCTTGAACAGGCAAATTTGGGGGTCTTCTGAAACACAACATATTCAAAACACCCTACAAATGATCTTCAATCTTTCTAAAGTCAATAAAAGGAATTATCATTCTCCTAGTTATGGAAGACAGAAACCCTGGAGATACAATGAATTCTCTTTTCCTTATTTTGCCTCTATCCCCACTCCCCTCCAATCTACTCACAAATCCCATTAATTCTACCTTACAAATTTATCTTTGTTTGCCTTACTTCATATTCCCTGGAAATAGACTCTAAGATAGAGATTTTCATGCAAGAGGTTTACCAGGAATGTACTAAGAACAATACCTGTAAAGAAGTAAGAAAGCAGGATTGGCAGAGAAAGAAATTGAATGGCAGTGCATCTGCAACAGAGGACTTCGTTGATCCCTTCCAAAAGCTCTGGAGCTAGAATGGTCCTTCAGGGTTTTCCCAAATTAAGACAGGTGTCTTAGGCCTTTGTACTTACCCTCTTATTGATCAGTTACTGGGTATGGGTCAACCCAGAGGTGTGATTGCAGTTGAGGCACCTCCTTTGGGCAAAGGACAAATCCTGAAGAAGAATGTTAGCAGCCAACACTCTCAGCAGCTGTAGAATGAAATGTCTCAGTCCTGAAGGGAGCTTCTGGGTGGCACAGCAGAGTGTCTGCTACATCAATATGTCTATCAATCTTCTACTTTACCATTAATAAGGTTATTCTAAACCACTATCATTTCTCACCTTGACAATGTAATAGCCTCTGAACTTGATTTCTCTACCCCCACACTTGATTCCCTCAAACCCATTCTCCACCAAACAACCAGAACTATAGTTTTGAAATATGAGTCTGATTATGTCACTCACAACTGTCAATGACTTCCCACTTCAATGAAAATAAAATCCAAACTCCTAACCCTGCCTAAATCTACTACTTCCTGACACGTCCTCTTCACCCATTTCTCTCTAATCATACTAGCCAGCCTTTCAATTCCTCAAATTGCCTTTTTTTCCTCTCTCTCTCGCCATAGTCAGAGCCTCAACACTAGCTCTCTACTACCACTTCAGTCACCCTTCAATACTCCAGTTCTTGTGTAACTGACTACTTCTTACTCTTCATGCTTCCCCTTGAACGTCGCCTTCTAGAGGAGGTTTCTAATTGCCCTATCTTATTTTCTACCATAGTACCCTGGGGTAAAGCAATTTTAAAATGTGCATTTGTATGTGTATTTATTTGTCTCTCTCACTAGATTGTCACTCTATGAGGCCAAGACCACAAAGACTTATTCACCTGCGTATCTATAGAACCTAGCATATTGCCTGACACTTAAATATTTGCAAAGTGAATGAATAAACTGAAGAATGAATGATACATCAGGAGATATTTAAGAAGTATAACCAAAAGAATCTACTGATCTATCGGATATAGTGGGTGACTGGGTATGAGAAACTAGAGGGAGCAACTCCTACACTCCTGCCTTATATGTTCAGGTGCCACCTCCTGAGATGCTATAGCATTAGTTTTGAGGGAGAGAAGGAAAGTCTTCTAAGCCTAACACATCATATCATGTGATTAATCACCACATTATTTATCAAAACTGTGAAAACAAGGACACTTAAAAGACATGCTACTTGGTATGTGAAAGCTAATTTATTCATTAATATTAGTAATAGTAAGAGAAATTAGAGAATTAGTGACAGTTGGCAACTCTGAGTTTTAAAATGAATCCTGTGAACAGATCTTGGAGATCTTGTGATCTCTAAGCATCCTAGTAACCCTTTCAAAAACAAAAACTAGCAGGAAGCAGATGTGGCTCAAGCAGATGAGTGCCCACCTCCCACATAGGAGGTCCCAGGTTCGATCCCTGGTGCCTCCTGAAAAAAACAAAAACAAACAACAAGCAAAACAAATGAAAAAACCAACTAAGGGAAGCTGATGTGGCTTAGTGGTTAAGTGCCAGCTTCCTACATACAAGTTACCGAGTTTAATCAGTACCTCAAAAAAAAAAAAATTAAAATTACTAGACAACCCTATTAACTTTGATCTTTTTGGTATTAGTAAATACTTTGATCATACTTGGTTTTTTCCATTATACTTTGAGCAACTCTAGAGACCCCCTCAGGTTCTGCTATGTGCCAGATGATGGTTGCTGTTAGGACAAAAACATGAGAAGCAGGCAAAATATGGAATTTTAAATAGAAGAAAAGAAGTTAAAATGGAAAGGAACATAAAAACAGAACAGGAACAACAGGAAGAAAATGAATCTTTGCTCCATGAAGAGCAAGAGATGAAAACACAACTCTGGTCTGAAAGTACAGACCCCAAAGGAAACAGCCAATATCTTCACCAATGTTATCATTGACTTTCCACAGATGCTTATTTGCAAGCATATGTTGTAAGGGAAGCATAAAAACATTGCCATCTCTCCAGTTTTGGAATCCCAGAAATCCCTCATTTTTCATCTTTTCACTGGTCCCAAATATTTGCATTTAATTTCAGATCACAAAGCTATAACAGACATAGAAAAGACAGCTGCATATATGTCAACTTTTAACTAACCTTGTTGTTTTAATTGTGATCTTACGGATTATACCAAACAGTGATAAAACTAAAATCACAAATACATGGCTTTCATTATGATATAAACTTTTGGCTATGGATTTGGCATTCCTAAGAATATATTATAGGAGATATCAGTGCTTTAGTAATGGTTACAACAATCCTAGCATGTTAGAACAGTAAAGAATCTTCCTTATATTATAGATGAAGAAACAGAAGTCTACAAATTTATGGTGACTTGCCCTTGGTTCCATGTTTATTTGGTGGTGGAGCCAGGGTCCACAATCCCCAACTCCCTCTTCAATGTGCTTAGTGGAAGAGCCAAAACTGCACGAATGAAATGTTTCCCATGCTCCAGTTATTTCCAGACTTAGAGTCTTGCATACTATTGTGTGCCTTTTTGACATTCCCCACAAGATGATAAACTAATGTTTAGAAAAATATTAAACCCCTTCAGATAACCAGGAGCATATTCCAAGGTACAAAATTACAGCTAAGAATTATAAACTGGGATGTTATTATTCATTTCATCCCCTAGATCATTCTCAGCTCTTCTCCTCCTTGCTCTGTCACTGGAAGACTGGTCTGATGGCCCACATCATCTAAGCTCTTTTGCTGCTGGCTTAAGTAAGGCTTGGCCAATGGGTATAACCACTAGGAAATCAAAGGCTGAGAGGAGGGAGGAGTTAGATTTCTTCCCCTCTCAATTCACGCTTTGGGCTACATTTCTGACATTTACATTCCTCCAGACTTACAGCTATTGTCAGCTGATCTCTTCTCCAAACCTTCAACTCTTACTAGGCTCAAGTAAGGTTATTTTCCCTTTAAAACTGGGTGTGGTAATGGCTTCCCTTTTTTCTAGTTTCCACAAGGAAACCCTTGTGGGTTTCCTTAATGCTCCTCACCTTATTGGACTCTTGTGCCAACTGAGTTAGTTCTTGAATCCACAGGGTTGCATTATTTTTCTTCAGGAACCTGACTTATACACATAGAAATTGTGATTATTTGTTAAAATGACCTTTTCACCATAAGGAATAGCAATAGTGCATCTATGAAGAACAGTTCCAGTTAGAAAAAACCAAATTCAGATGCTTGAAAAAAGTGTCACCTCTCTCCCCAGTCCTAGACTCGTAAAGTAGTTCAAGTTCATGTCACAAAACACCAGCCAAATAGCAATAGTATTAATTAGATATAAAGCAGTGATGTTATCAGAAAATGCCAAAACCCTGTCTGAAAAATTGCTACATTACCCACAAATTCCTGACAGCTCAATTCAATTTTAAGGTGTTTTCACCAAAACAATGGCTTAATCACTCCATTACAAGCAAAACTGCTCTATTAACTGATAAGGCTTATAGTATACTATCCCTTATCCTTGGCAGCAGCATATAGGTCAACCCATGAGAGGGTGACTCTCAAGAATGTATATCATAACTCTATGCTGAGAAAAACTTCTTGCTTCAGCAGTTCCTTCATTTCCCAGCAACTTCATTCATTTGGAGACTGGGAGAAACAAAATTGGTATTTTATGTAAGAATTTAGGCTGAATTTATAAGCTAATACTGCAACACTATATCACCTTCCAGAAAGACAACTTAGGAACTGCCTCTTTCTAGAATATTTGTTTGAAAATGCAACAAATAATCACATTAAGGCAAAGAAATCTAAGCCTTACCCATGCAAACTCTTGTATCTTATGTGAATTCATTTTACAGTTAATTCTCTGAAATATTACATGGCATAGGTGTCATTCCCTAACCATTTGTTTATTTGTTTGTTTATTTATGTATTCATTTGTTTGTTTTTTGGAATTATTGAAATGAAGGCTCAGATCAAACAGCTTGTCCTAGGTCAAACAGCTCTTAAGAAGATTCGGGATCAAGAAAGATCTTCTGAAAATTGAAAAAACACAATGACTCTTAAAAAGAAAAACTTAATAAATCCTACTTTAGTTATACTTGCAAAATATGTCCCAAGTTAGGCTCCTCATCTTTTTCATTTCTATTACCCTAGCCTAATAGCCAACTTTTTTCTCCTAGACTTCTTCAATAGCTTCATAACTCATCTCCCTGCTTCCAACCTTGCTCATTATCACTCCTGCAGTCAATAATCCACACACGTGGTGATAGTTTTGGCAGAAGCGTTGCATTCAGGGAAGGTAAACCCATATCTGGAGTATGAATCTAAACCAGTTCAAACAAAACACTGCCCCTTCCATAATGGGAGTGGTCTAATGTAATCAGCTTGTACCTCAGGGAATGGTGCTATATAGAAGGCTGAATATGGGTTTCTCATCAGTGGCTGTAGTCAGGTAGGCCTTGATGAGGGAAAATCCATGTTGCTGAGCCAATGCATAACCTCCCTCACTACCACCACAACCACTTTGTACATGAGCCCATTGACCAGTGAGAGGAGTGGCTGGGGAAAGAATACAACTGGTATCCACAAAACAGATCATCTTATCCACTTGATTATTAAAATCTTCCTCTGCTGAAGTCACCTTCATGTGGGGCACAAATATCATCATGTTTTTGCCCAGTCAGAAAGGTTTATTGACATATCTTTTCCCCAGACCTCTTTGTCACCAATTTTCCAACCATGTTCCTTTCAAGTCCCTGATCAACCAA
Organism: Tolypeutes matacus; assembly: GCA_026826555.1. Taxonomy (NCBI): domain Eukaryota; kingdom Metazoa; phylum Chordata; class Mammalia; order Cingulata; family Chlamyphoridae; genus Tolypeutes; species Tolypeutes matacus. The sequence goes on from JAKSZT010053770.1 coordinate 21,715,403, forward strand.
CCAAACCATTGGCAACAGCCCATGAATCAGTATATAAATGCACCACTGGTCATTTCTCCTTCCGATGAAAATGAACAACTAGGTGCACTCTTCAAAGTCCTGCCCACTGGAAGGATTTCCTTTCATCACTTTCTTTCAGTGATGTCCCAGAAAGGGGCTGTATTGCTACAGCTGTCCACTTTCAGGTGATACCTGTATATCATGCAGAACCATCTATAACCAGGCCTCAATATTCTCTTCCTCTGAGTGTATGGAACTCCCCAGAAGGCCATATCTATGGGCTGGAAAAGAAAAGATGATGTGGCAGGAATGAGGGCCATGGCCATTTGAGCCACTTCCTCTTGTAACTTTCTTGTGCCTTCAGGACCTACTCAAGACCTATCTCACATAAACCACTTCCATTTTATGATGGAGTGCTGCTGTGCACACCCAACTTTATGGCTTAGATGGTCAGACAACATCCAGCTCATAATAAGCAACTCAGGTCTCATGGTAACTTCATGGCCCATGGTTAAGCATTCGGTTTCTACTAAAGTGCAATAGCAGGCCAAAAGCTGTTTCTCAAAACAAGAGTAGTTATCTTCAGAGGATGGCAAGGCTTTGCTCCAAACTCCTAAGGGTCTGCATTGTGATTCCCTAGAGGGGCTTGCCAAAAGCTCCAGACAGTATCTCTATTTGCCACTAACACTTCCAGTACCATTGGATATGCCAGATAAAATGGCTAAAATGGCAGGGCAGCTTGCACAGCATCCTGCACCTGTTGCAAAGACTCTTCTTGTTCTGGTCCCCACTTAAAACTAGCAGCTTTTCCGGTCACTCAGCGAATGGGCCAGAGTTGCACACCCAAATGAGGAATATGTGGTCTCCAAAATCCAAAGTGGTCAACTAGGTGTTGTACATCTTTTTTGGTTGTAGTTGGGGTTAGAAGCAACAGCTTATCCTTCACCTCAGAAAGGATATCTCAACTGCCTTGCACCACTGGACAGCTAGAATACAAGTGGAAGTCCCCTGTATTTTTGTCAGATTTATGTCCCATCTTCTAACACACAGATGCCTTAGCAATAAGTCTAGAGTTGCTACTTCTTGCTCACTAGGTCCAATCAACATGCTATTGTCAATATAGTGGAGCAGTGTGCTGTCTTATAGGAGGGAGAGATAATCGAGGTTCCTGCAGACTAGATTATGACATAGGGCTGGAAAGTTCATATACCCTTGAGGTAAGACAGTGAAGGTGGATTGCTGGCCTTGCCAGCTGAAAGCAAACTGTTTCTGGTAATCCTGGTCCTTACTAACATCAACTGAGAAAAAGCATTTGCCAGGAATTGTGGAAAGATGGCATAAGATTAGGTAGGCAGGGCTCAAATCTCTCACAAAAATAAAGGAGAAAGAGCCAAAAGTCATCCAAGAGACCTGCTTTGGTGGACAGCAGACCAGGGAGAGTGCTTCACAACTCCCAGGAGGATGAGGGTCAGAAAGACAAAGAAATTGAAACAGCAAACATGAGTTACCAAACCCTTATGGCAGCTGAGTAGGGCTCCCCTCCCCCACCCCCAAGAAATTAAGCAGGGGAAAAACCCCTGGCTCACTGTAGCTGTTACAAGGGAAAAAGAAGGGAAGGGGGGGGAGCATTTCTTCAGTGAATTCAGCCAACAAAGCCCACTTGGAATCTTGACTCCAGTCAGAACAAAGCACAGAAAAATGGAGATTGAAAGAAACACCTCCCTGGAAATGTGTGCCAATGAGTGCCATCTGCTGGCTGATCTTGAAATTGCATGGACAAAAACTGCTTTTGGTCCTCTCTGTACTAACTTGTAGGAGAAAATCTCCACACCATTAGTGAGTGAGTCCTTGGCAGATTTCGATAAATTAAGCAAGGAAATTTTAAAGACTTAGAATAAATTGAACCCAATATCAAAGAAGAGATGTGAAAAAATAATAAAAGGCAAGAAAGAGAAATTGGTCATCAGAGTAAATTCACCAACATATTCAGATGTCTAGACAGCAGCAAAAAATTACAAGCCATAAAAGGAAACAGAAAGAGTTGGCCCAGCCAAAAGAAATATATATATATATATCCTGATGAGACACAGGATTTAAGACAATTAATCAATGATAATCACACAACTCTCCTAAATCAATTTAAAGAATTGAAAGAAACTATGACTAAAGAAATAAAGGATATTAAGAAGACACTGGGTGAGCATAAAGAACAATTTGAAAGCCTGCAAAGAAACAGACCTTATGGGAATGAAAGACAAAATAGATGAGAATAAAAATAGATTAGAGGCACATAGAGCAGATTTGAATTGCTCATAGACAAAAGTAGTGATTTCAAACACAGAACATCTGAACTAGAAAAGACGGGAGAACAGAAAGAGAAATGAATGGAAAAAATGGAACAGGGTCTTGGGTAATTGAATGACAATGTGAAGCTATCAAACATCCACATTATTGGTATCCCAGAGGTGAAGAGAATGAAAAGGGGCAGAAAGATTATTTCCCAACACTTTTGAAAGACATAAATATCAATATCCAAGAAAGACAATGCACACCAAACAGAATAAATCCAAATAGACCTACCCTGAGGCACCTAATATTCAGAATGACAAATATCAGAGATAAAAAGAGGATTCTGAAAGCAGCAAGAGAAAAGCAAAGCATCACATACAAGGGAACCTCGATAAGATTAAGTGCCAACCTCTCAACAGAAACCATGGAGGAGAGGATAAAGTGCTTGATGTACTAAAAGAGAAAAACTGCCAGCCAAGAATTCTGTATGCAGCAAAGCTGTCCTTCAAAAAATGAGGGTGAGTTCAAAGACTTCTCAGACCAAAAAAAAAAAAAAAAAAAAAAAACTGACAGAATATGATAGCAAAAGACTAGAATCTCAACAGATACTAATAGGAGTGCTGCAGCCTGAAAGGAAAAAACAAGGGCGAGAGACTTGGAGAAAAGTGAAGAAATGAAGATTATTAGAAAGGTAAATTAAAGGGTAAAAAGATAGGCAATAGTAAGATATAACAACAGAAAGCCAAAGGACAAAATGGATGAAATAAGTAATGCTTTTACAGAAATAACATTGAATGTATTTTGTTTTTTTGTTTTTTTTAAAGATGTATTTATTTAATCCCACTCCCCCACTCCCACCTCATTTTTTTTGCACTCACTGTCTGCCTTCTGTGTGTTCTTCTGTGTCTGCTTGTCTTCTCTTTTAGGCAGCACTGGGAACCAATCCTGGGACTTTCTAGAGTGGGAAAGAGGCAATCTCTTGTGCCACCTCAGCTCCCTAGCCTGCTGTATCTCTTATTGTCTCTCCTCTGTGTCTCATTTTATTGCATCATCTTGTTGTGCCAGCTTTCCACGTGAGCCAACACTCCTACACAGGCCAGCACTCTTGCATGGGCAAGGACTCCATGTGAGACAGCTCTCCACTCATGCCAGCTCACCACATGTGCTAGCTTTCCTTTCACCAGGAGGTCCTGGGAATCAAACCCTGGACCTCTATATGGTAGACGGGAGCCCAATCACTTGAGCCACATCTGTTTACCAACATTGAATGGTGATGGCTTGAATGCCCCAATCAAAAGACAGAGACTGATAGAATGGACTAAAGAAAATATGAGCCATCTATATGTTGTCTAAAGAGACTCACCTCAGATGTAAGGACACAACCAGGTTAAAAGTAAAATGTTGGAAAAAGATATTCCCTTCAAATAGTAACCAAAAAGAGCCTGGGTAGCGATACTAACATTGGACAAAATAGATTCCAAATGCAAAAGTGTTATAAGGGCTGAAGAGGGTCATTATATATTAGTAAAAGGGGCAATCCACTAAGAAAAAATAACTATACTAAATATTTATGCACATAACCTGAGTGCCCCAAGATACATGAGTCACACATTGGCAAAACTGAAGGGAAAAATAGATGTCTCTACAATAATAGTTGGAGACTTCAATACACCACTCTCAGTATTAAATAGAATATCTGGACAGAGGATAAATAAACAGAGCTTGAATAATATGATAAATTAACTAGACCTAACAGACATCTATAGAGCATTGCACCCCAAAACGGCAAGATATACATTCTTTTCAAGTGCTCATGGATCCTTCTCCAAGATAGACCATATGTTGGGTCACAAGACAAGTCTCAATAAATTTAAAAAGATGGAAATTACACAAAACACTTCCTCTGATCAAACTCAATGAAGCTGGAAATCAATAATGGATAGAAAAGGGAAAATTCATAAATATATGGAGATTAAACAACACACTCTTAAATAATCAGTGGATCAATGAAGAAATTGCAAGAGAATTCAGCTATGATCTTGAGAGGAATGAAAGTGAGAACACAACATATCAAAACCTATGGGACACTGCAAAGGCAGTGCTGAGAGGCGGTAGCTGTCAATGCTTACATTAAAAAAGAAGAAAGAATTAATATTGAAGATATAACTACATACCTAGGAACTAAAAAAAAAACAAAAAACAAAAAAAAACCAACAAACTAATCCTAAACCAAGTCAAAGGAAAGAAATAGTAAAGATCAGAGCAGAAATAAATGAAATCGAGAACAACAAAACAATAGAGAGAATTAGCAAAACCAAAAGTTGATTCTTTGAGAATATCAACAAAATCAACAAACCCTTAGCTAGACTGACAAAGAGAAAAAAGAGAGAAGATACAAATAAATAAAATCAGAAATGAGAGGGGGAACATTACCACTGACCCTGAAGAAATAAGAGAGATCACAAGAAGATACTATGAACAGCTGTATGCCAAAAAACTTGACAATGTTGAGGAGATGGACAAATTCCTAGAAATACATGAGCCATCTACACTGACCCTAGAAGAAATAGGATACCTCAACAAAACAATCACAAGTGAAGAGATTGAAACAGCCATCAAGAACTTCCCAAAGGAGGGGAAGCCAAGATGGCAGCAGAGTAAGGCACTCTTGGAACCAGTTCATGCTACAGGGCCCCAGGAGACCAGAAGAGTATCCTGCCACATCCTTGAAAGTATGGAAGAAGGAGACTGCCCATTTGCAGAGAGGATTCATGAGTAGAGCCCTCCATGCCATGGAGGTCGGTGCCCATGGTGCAAGCCACCTTGGGAGCTATTCTGTGGCTGGAGTTGGAAGCTCCATTTCCCAAAAAACAGGGGAGGAAGACACAGTGTGGCATCGACTTCAGCTATTGATTAGTAAATTTGGCAGGTTAAAGTATAATCCTAGGAACAGCTAAACTTTGATCCTGTCCAGGTCAGAAGGAGACAAGTAGCCACCATTTTGACTCTGCCCCTGGAAGCCTGGCTGACTGAAAATCCAGTGAAGTTAGGGACTGGCTTCTTTCAACCAAGATAGGACTGTAGCCCTAGCCTAGGCTGCAGCCCCACCTCCAGCATAGAGGAAACTGGTGGGACCTGTACCAGGCTCTCTAGGCAGAAAATGGGAGTGGCACCACACATTATTACCTCTAGTGATCCACTAGAAAACTTTTTGCTCCCTGTCCCTGCAAACTTAAGGTCTGCTGGTCTACACATCTTAGTTCCAAAAGAAGTGCTTCCTTCAGGAGACACAACAACTATTCCATTGAACTGGAACTTAAGACGGCCACCTGGGCACTTTGGGGTCTCATACCTCTGAATCAACAGACAGAAAAATGGATTTACTGTACTGGCTGGGGTGACTGATCCTGACTATCAAAGGGAAATAGGACTGCAAATACACAAAGGAGGTAAATAAGAATTTACCTGGAATACAGGAGATCCCTTAGGACATCTCTTACCACTACTATGCTCTGTGATTAAAGTCAATAGAAAACTGCAATAACCCAATCCAGGCAGGAATACCAATGGTCCAGAAACTTCAGGAATAAAGATTTGGGTCACCACATTCTCAGTACCAAGCTGTATAAGTCAGGATTCGCTAGGGAAACAGAACTGATAGGAGATATCTGTAGATATTATGAGATTTTATAAGAATTGTCTCACCTGATTATGGGGATGAGCAAGAACAAATTCAATAGAGCAGGTCACAAGTTGGGAACTCCAATGAAAATTTCCCAGGCTGGCTAAGTAGAGGTGGAAATTCTTTCTTCTGACTGCTGAGATCCTCCCATTGAGAAGACAATCTTCTCAGTTTGTTGCAGATGTAATCAGCCACAGATGCAATCAACTTACTTTTGATTTAAGTCAAAGAAATATCTCACTGTAACAATCAGGCCAGTGCTTGCTTCAGCAAACAACTGGACACCATCACCTAATCAAGTTGACGGATGAACTTGACCATGACAACACAGCAACCAGAAAGATTATTTTTTTTAATTAGAGAAGTTATGGGTTTACAGAACAATCATGCATAAAATACAGGATTCCCATATACCACCCCACCAAAAACAACTTGCATTGGTTTGGGATATTTGTTACAATTGATGATAGCACATTTTTATAATTGTACTATTAGTTAAAGTCCATGATTTAACTTAGGGTTCACTGTGTGTGCAGTGTAGTTTCATGGATTTTTTTGGAAAATGTTTAATCTGTTGCCATATATGCAAACTAACATTTCCCCTTTTAATCCTATTCAGATATATATGTCAGTGCTGTTAATTCCATTCACAATGTTGTGCTACAATCACCACCATCCATTACCAAAGCATTTCCATCATTTCAAATAGGAACCCTGTACATTTTAAACCTTAACTCCTCATACCCTAACCCAAATCAGTCCCCTGGTAACCTGTATTTTAGATTCTGACTCTATAAGTTTGCTTATTCTAATTTTTTCAAAACAGTCAGATCAGTCCAAGGGACCTGCTTTGGGGATCCACAAACCAGAAGAGGGCCACAAGCACTGTGCAGGACGGACTGGGGACAGAGGGATGAAGAGGCAGAAAGGAAAATCGTGTTTTATTGCCCCAGTGGCTGATAATGGTGCCCATCTCCCACCTTTGAGGTGAATAGCCTGGGTAAAACCCATGGCTGATGGCAGCCAACTGATAGGGTAATGGGCATCGTCCTCCCTGGGATGAGGGAGGGTTTACTGGAGGGCTGAGTATGGTTTCTCTTCAGTGAGTTTAAATGGCAGGGCCTGGCTTTGAATCACAGGCTCAGAAAATCCAGCCCATGGCAGTTGAAAGATCCACCTCCGTGGAAAGGTTTGCCCAATAGTGCCATCTCCTGGCAATCCAGGAAAGTGAAAGAAGACAAGACTTGTCTCTCTTGTCCCTACTTCCAGGCCCCGTGAATTTCATCTGTGCCCCATTAGTGATTCCCTGGCCCTGTTTCAGTAACTTAAACAGAGCATGATAACGTTTGAGAAAAAGTTGAACAAAAATCAAAGAAGAGCTATGAAAAAAAAAACACTATGCAAGAGAAAGAAATTGACAAACACAGTAAAATCAGCAACATAGTCAGATGCCTAGACAGCAAAAAATTATGAACCATACTAAAAAACAGGAAGATATGGCCCACTCAAAGGAGCAAACCAAGAACCCTGGCATGATACATGATTTAAGACAAGTAATCAATTGTGTTCACACAAATCTCCTAAATCAATCCTAGGAGCGGAAGGAAAATACAGCTAAAAGACAAAGGATATTAAGAAGATACTGGGTGAGGATAAAAAACAATTTGAAGGCCTGCAAAGAAAAGTAGCAGAGCTTATGGGAATGAAAGACACACAATGGATGAGATGAAAAATACATTAAAGGCATATGACAGCAGATTTGAGTTAGCAGAGAGAATAATAAGTGAATTAGAAGACAAAACATCTGAACTTGAAAAGACAGAAGAATAGAAAGAGATAAGAATGGGAAAACATTGAACAGGGTCTCAGGGAATTGAAGGACAGCATGAAATGCATAAAAATATGTGTCCCAGAAAAAGAAAAGAATGAAAAAAGGGCAGAAAGAATATTTGAGGAAATAATGACTGAAAATTTGCCAACCCTTATGAAAGACATAATATCAATATCCAAGAAAGACAATGCACACCAAAATAAATCTGAACAGACCTACTCTGAAACCCATACTAAGCAGAATGTCAAATGCCAGAGCTAAAGAGAGGATTCTGAAAGCATCAAGAGAAAAGCAATGCATCACATACAAGGGAACCTCAATAAGACTAAGTACAGATCTCTCATCAGAAACCATGGAGGTGAGAAGGCACTATTTAAAGTACTGAAAGAGAAAAACTGCCAGTGAAGAATTATTCATCCAGCAAAATTGTCCTTCAAAAATGAGGGTGGGTTTACATTCTTCTCAAACAAAAACTGAGAGTTCGTCACCAAGAGACCAGATTTACAAAAGCTACTAAAATTGAGTGCTGCAGCCTGAGAGAAAAATACAAGGGAAGGAGGCTTGGAGAAGAGTGTAGAAATGAAGGTTATAAGTAAGGATAACTAAAAAGTGTAAAAAGACAGATGATAGTAAAATATACCAATGGAAAGCCAAAGAAGAAAATTGATGAAGTAAGTAATGTCTTTTCCTAATAACATTGAATGTTAATGGACTGAACTGCGCAATCAAAAGACATAGACTATCAGAATGGATAAAAAAAAATAATGAGCCATCTGTATGCTGTCTACAAGAGACTCATCTTAGATGCAGGGATACAATCAGGCTAAAAGTAAAAGGTTGGAAAAAGATATTCCATGCAAATAGTAACCAAATCTGTGAGATAATACAATATTTGTCATTTTGTGCCTGGCTTATTTCACTCAACATGATGTCTTCAAAGTACAATGATGTCATCACATGTATCAGGACTTCATTCCTTTTTATGGCTGAATAATAGTCCATAATATGTATTGTATTAGTCAGCCAAAGAAGTGTTAATGCAAAATACCAGAAATTGGTTGGCTTTTTTTAAAGGGTATTTATTTGGGGTAGAAGCCCACAGTTACCAGACCATAAAGCAAAATTAACTTCCCTTACCAAAGTCCATTGCCACATGTTGGGGCAAGATGGCTGCCAACATCTGCCAAGAGTTCAGCGTTCTTGGGTTCCTCTCTTCCTGGGGCTCCATTTCTCTCTGGGCTCAGCTCCTCTGTTTCCTCTACAAGGTCAGCTGTAGACTATGAGGCTCTCTAGGCTTTGCCTCTCTCCACAAGGCCAGCTGTGAACTGTCGGGTGAACGACTTATCTCTTTTCCAGGGGTCTTCTCTCCTTCTTCACGACCAAGCTCCTCTCTGTGCTCAATTCCCCGGGCTCCAGCATTAAAACTCAGCATCAAAACTCCAATTCAAAACTCCAACTCTGTCCTTTGCCATGTCTTTTATCTTTGATTCCCCACCCACCAAGGGGCAGGGCTAAAAGTCCTACTCATGTGGCCCAATCAAAGCCCAAATCATAACTTAATCATGCCCAGATGAACAGACCAGTTTACAAGCATAATCCAATATCTGTGTTTGGAATTCATAACTATATCAAACTGCCAAACTGCTACATGTATATACTACATTTTATTTATCCACTCATCAGTTGATGGACATGTGGATTGTTTCCATCTTTTGGCAATTGTGAATAATGCTGCTATGAACATTGATGTGAATATATTTGTTCATGTCCCTGCTTTCAATTTTTCTGGGCATATACTCAGAAGTGGGATTGCTAGATCATATAACCATTCTATAGTAAGCTTCCTGAGGAACCACCAAACTGTCTTCCACAGTAGTTACATCATTTTACATTTCCACTAGCAATGAATGAGTGTTCCTATTTCTCTACATCCTCTCCAACACTTGGTATTTTCCATGTTTTTAATAGCAATCATTCTAATGGGTGTGAACTGTTATCTCATGATTTTATTCTCCATTTATCTGATGACTAATGATGTTGAGCATCTTTTCATGTGCATTCTAGCCATTTGTATAACTTCTTTGAAGAGATGTCTGTTCAAGTATTTTGCCCATTTTTTAATTGTCTTTTTGTTGTTAAGTTGAAGGATTTCCTTACATATTCTGGACATTAATTCTATATTGGGTATGTGATTTCCAAATATTCTCTCCAAATGTGCAGGTTCTTTTTTTTTTAAAAAAAGATTTATTTATTTACTTTATCCGTTTTAAACTCTCTCCCCCTTCCCCATTTGCTGTTTTGTGTCCATTTGCTGGGCAATTCTCTGTGTCTGTTTCCTGCCATCTCTTCTCATCCTCCTCCACCAGTCTTCACCAGGATTCGATCCTGGAGACCTCTGATGTAGGAGAGAGGTGTTCTGCCACCTGCGCCACCTCAGATCCTGATTTTTGGAGCTTTTGGAGCATCTCGTCTTGTCTCTCCCTTGCGTCTCTCTCCTGTTACATCATCATCTTGTTGCATGGCTCCCAGGGCCTGGTGGCTCACTGGCACACAGAGCCTGGCAGCCCATGCACCTTCTATATATATATATATATATATATATATATTTTTTTTTTTTACCAGGAGGTCCTGGGGATCGAACCCAGGTCCCTACATATGGCAGACGGATGCCCAACCATTTGAGCCACATCCAGCACCCCCCAGGTTGTATTTTTAATTTCATGATAAATCCCTTTGAAGAACAAGTTTTAAATTTTGATAAAGCCCCATATATTTATTTTTTTCTTTTCTTGATTGTGCTTTGGGTACAAAGTCTAAGAAACCATTGCCTAACAAATGGTCCTAAAGATACTTCCCTATGTTTTCTTCAAGGAGTTTGAAAGTTCTAGTTCTTATGTTTAGGTCTTTGATCCATTTTGAGTCAATTTTTGTATATGATATGAGGTAGAGGACCTCCTTCTTTTCTGCAATTGGAATCCAGTTTTCCCAGCACCATTTCTTGAAGAGATGATTCTTTCCCAGTTGATTGGTCTTTGCCACCTAGTCAAAAATCAGTTGGCCATAAATGTGAAGGTTGATTTCTTATCTCTCAGTACTATTCCATTGGTCTATATGTGTCTTCTTGTGCCAGTACCATGCCATTTTGATTACTCTGGCTTTGTAATAAAATTTAATGAATGAACAACCAGCAAGACAGTGGTAGAGTAAGGAGCTCCTAGACTCAGCTCATGCTACAGGGCAGTTAATAATCATCCAGAGCTATGTAAAGCCCTTGTTTGGGGACTGCAGGAGACCAGAAGAGCATTCTGCAACATCCTTGAAAGAATGGAAGGAGGAAAATGCACATCTGCAGAGTAGATTCATGAGTAGAGCACTCCACATTCCAGAGTCTGGTGACCATCCTCCACTGGTGGCAAAAGCTGCCTCAGGAGGTATTCCGCAGCTGGAATTGGAAGCTCCTTTTCCCAAAAACAGGTTAGGAAGAGACGGTTGGGCACCAACTTCAGGTACTGATTGGAAAATTTGGCAAGCTAAAGTATACTCCTAAGAACAGCTAAAGTTTGAAACTATTCAAGTCAGAAAGAGACCGGTAGCCACCATTTTAACTCCACTCCTGGCACAAGGGGAAGTAGAGTGGTCTGAAAATCACAGTGCTGGCAGAGAAAGGCTTCATTCTATCCAGATCATATTGTAGCTCTAGCCTAAGCCCCAGCCCCACCTCCAGCAGGAATGAAACTGGAGGACCTGCACCAGCCATTCCAGGAAAATACAGGCCACACCATGGAGACTGGTGATCATCCTACTCTGGCAGTGCAAGCCACTTCAGGAGCAATTCTGTGGCTGGAATTGGAAGCTCCATTTCCCAAAAACAGGGGAGGGAGAGACGATTGCCCACCGATTTCAGCTAATGATTAGTTAATTTGACTGACTAAAGTATAATCCCAAGAACAGCTTAAATTTGAACCTGTTCAAATAGGAAATATGCAGGTGGCTGCCATTTTAACTCCATCCACCATGAGGGGAAGCCTGGCTGACTGGAAATCACTGTGCCTGTAGGGACCAGCTTCTTTCACCCAGATTGGCCTGAAGCCCTAGCATAAGCTTCAACCGAAACCTCTGGAAGGGAAGAAGCTGGTGGGCCCAGCACCAGCCTCTCCCAGTAACCGCAGGTACATTCCACTGCACAGAGTCAGACTCTACCAGGGCAACTGAGGTCATTTTGGACCCGCAGCGCATTGATTTTTGCCCACACCTGCAGCTCTATCCCAGCCCCAAGCAGGAGAAAAAGTGGTGTGAAGTTCATCAGTCTCTCTGGGCAACTACAGTCTATGCCTGCATGACTTGGATTATTACACACTGCTGTGGCTCTCTCCCTATCCCTGGCAAAGGAGGAAGTTGGGAGAAGCTGCATCAGGACCTGGGGCAATGAGGGCAGCTTGAGCCTCCACAGCTTAAAGCACCAACTACATCCTTGGTTCCTACTACACAACCAGCAAGGGAGAAAGGGCAAGAAAGCCCTAAACTAAAGAGAGAAACTGCACCCAGAATAAATCCATCTAGTAAGCCAGTTGCCAAGACACCAATGAAAAATTAAAATCCACACCAAGAAACAGGAATATATAGCCCAGGGAAAGGAACAAGATAAGGGGGCCGATGTGGCTCAAATGGTTGGGTGTCTGTCTCAAACCCAGGAGGGACCTGGGTTTGATCACTGGGACCTCCTAGTAAAATTAAAAAATTAAAAAAAAAAGGGGGACAAGATAAGCCTCCAGATGACACAAAGGAGTTGAGACAACTACTCACTGATGTTCAAACAAATCTCCTTAATAAATTCAATGAGATGGCTGAAGAGATTAAGGATATTAAGACATTGGATGAGCACAAAGAAGAATTTGAAAGCATACATAGAAAAATAGCAGATCTTATGGGAATGAAAGGCACAATAAATGAAATTGAAAATACACTGGAATCATATAACAGCAGATTTGAGGAGGTAGAAGAAAGGATTGGTGAGCTTGAAGACATGGCCTCTGAGAGCAAACCTACAAAAGAACAGATGAAGAAAAGAATAGGAAAAAATTGAACAAGGTCTCAGGGAACTAAACAACAGCAAGAAATGTACAAACATATGTGTCATGGGTGTCCCAGAGGAGAAGAGAAGGAAAAAGGGACAGAAGAAATATTTGAAGAAATAATGGTAGAAAACTTCTCTACCCTATTGAAGGACATAGATATCCATGTCCAAGAGGCACAATGTATCCCATCCAAATACATCTGAATAGACCAACCCTGAGACACATACTAATAAGAATGTCAAATGCCAAAGACAAAGAGAGAATTCTGAGAGCAGCAAGAGAAAAGCAATGCCTCACATATAAGGGATGCCCAATAAGATAAGTGCTGATTTCTCATCAGAAACCATGGAGGCAAGAAGACAGTCATATGATGTATTTAAGATACTGCAGGAGAAAAACTTCCATCCAAGAATCTTCTGCCTGGCAAGATTGTCTTTCAAAAATGAGGTTGATTTTAGAATATTCACAGATAAACAGAAACTGAGAGGGTTTATAACCAATAGACCGGCTTTGCAGGGAATACTAAAGGGTGTGCTACAGCTTGAAAAGAAAAGACAGAAGAGAGAGGCCTGGAAGAGAGTCTAGAAATGAAGACTATATCAAAAGAAGTAACTAAAAGTGTCAAAAGAGTGGTGAAAATAAAATATGACAGATAAAACCCAAATATTCAAGAATAATCTTAACCAATGAAGTAAAGCACCCGTATTCAGAAAACTACAGCTCATTGTTAAAAGATGCAAATAATTGGAAGTACATTCCATGCTCACGGATGGGAAGTCTAAGTAACATTAAGATGTCAATTCTAAAAAAAAAAAAATTTAAGATGCCAATTCTACTCAATTTGATATACATGTTCAATGCAATTTCAATAAAAATTCCACCAGCATTTTTTAAATAAATGGAAAACATGATTATCAAATATATTTTGAAGAGTAAGGGGTCCTGATAGCCAGAAACATCTTAAAAAGGAAAAGCAAAGTTGGAGGACTCTCACTTCTGGACTTTAAATCATATTACCTAGCTACAGTGGTACAAGCAGCATGGCACTGGCATAAAGACAGACACATAGACCAATGGAACAGAATTGATGGTTCAGAAACAGACCCTCACATCTATGATCAAGTGATTTTGACTAGCCTGTCAAACCCACCCAGCTCAGGCAGAACAGTCCATTCAACAAATGGTGCTGAGAGAATTGGATATCCATAGCCTAAAGAAAGCAAGAGGACCGCTATCTCACACCTTATGCAAAAATTAACTCAAAATGGATCAAAAACCTAAATATAAAAACAAGAACAAGAAAGTGTCTAGAAGGAAATGTATAAAAATATCTTTAAGACCTGGTGGTAGGTGGTGGATTCTTAAAGGAGATAAGAGGAGGACTGAGATGGACTACTGATGTTTAATGTATGTAGATGTTTTAATTAACTTTACTAAAAGTGTGGAAATGTAGCACATTATAGTGAGTTACAGGTGGTTTATAAATTAGAATGTGGCTGAAAAGGGTAGTCTAAGGTTATAAATGCCAATTGACAGAAAGCTAGAGAATAATCTAAGTATGAATGACACAGTAAACCCAGAGACACACACCACGGTGTGGTGTGTTGATAATGGGGTGTTACATGGGAATCCGCACATGCACATGATTGTTTTGTAAGTTTACAACTTCTGTCATAAAAATATATTTTAAAAATAATAATAGGGTGAGTTAGGGGAAAATACACCAAATATAAGATAAGGACAATAGTTAGTAGTAAGATTTTTACAGTATTTTTTCATAATTTGTAACAAACATCTCACAACAATGCAAGGTGTTGGTGGTGGGTTGATGTATGATGTTATGTATGTTTGCTTTGTAAGTGCACAACTTTTACTCTACATTTATTGTTTACATATGTTCATGTATAAATGATATAGAATAATAATAATAACAGGGTGGGTTCGGGGAAAATACACCAAATGTAAGATACTTTGGTTAGTAGTAATATTTTGAGGATGCTCTTTAAATATTAGTTAAAAATGTTTCACAAGGTTATGGTGGTAGGATGAGGCATGAGAGCCCTGTATGACGTTATGTATGTTTATTGTGTAAGTTCACAACTTTTACTATACACTTATTGTTTATGTATGCTTATGTATGAGTGGATATACTTCAATAAATTTTTTTAAAAATTTTAATGAATGAAGTGTGAGTCCTCCAAGTTCATTCTTCTTTATCAAAATGGCTTTAGTTAATAGGGGCCTCTTAACACTCCATATAAACTTGATGATTTGCTTTTCCATTTCTGCAAAGAAGGTTGTTGGGATTATATTGAATCTATAAATTGCTTTGAGTAATATTGACATCTTAATGCTATTTTCTTTTCCAATCCATGAACACAGAATATCCTTCCATTTACTTAGGTCTCCTTTAGTTTCTTGTAGCAAAGTTTTGTACTTTTCTGTGTACAACTTTACATCCTTGGTTAAAATTTATTCCTAAATATTTGATTCTTTGAGTTGCTACTGTGAATTGAAATTTTCCCCTGATTTCTTCTTCCATTTGTTCATTGCTTGTGTATAGAAACACTACTAATTTTTGCATGTTGATCTTGTACCCCTCTACTTTGCTGAATTCATTTATTAACTCTAAGAGCTTTGTTGTGGATTTTTCAGGACTTTCTGCATATAGGATCAGATCATTTGCAGATAGGGAAAGTTTTACTTCTTCCTTTCCAATCTGGATGCCTTTTACTTCTTTTTCTTGCTCTGGCAAGAACTTCAGTACAATGTTGAATAACAGTAATGACAGTGGGCACCCTTATCATATTCCTGTTATAATAGGGAAATCTTTCCATCTTTCACCATTAAGTAGGTTGTTAGATGTGGCCTTTCATATATGCCTTTTATTATGTTGAGGAATTTTCCTTCTATTCCTAGTTTTCTAAGTGCTTCTTTTTTTTTTTTTTTTAGGTACTGGGGGGCCGGGCATTGAACCCAGGACCTCGTATGTGGGAAGGCAGTGCTCAACCACTGATCCCTGAACTTCCCTGAGTTGGTTTTTTCATTTGTTTTGCTTGTTGTTTGATTTTGTTTTCTCAGGAGGCACTGGAAACTGAACCAGGGATTTCCCATGTGGGAGGCGGGTGCTCAACTGTTTGAGCCACATCCAGTCCCTCTAAGTGTTTTTATTTTATTTTTATTTTTTGCATCAATTGAGATAATCATGTGGAGTTTTTTCCTTCATTCTGTTAATATGGTGTATTACATTAATTGAATTTTTTATGTTGAACCACCCTTACACACTTGAGATAAACCTCACTTGGTATTACGGAGTATAATTATTTTAATATGCTGTTGGATTTGGTTTGCTAGGAATTTGTTGAGGATTTTTACCTCTATATTCATAAGAGATATTGGTCTGTATATTTCTTTTTTGTGATGTCTTCATCTGGCTTTGGTATGAAAGTGATGTTGGCCTCATAGAATGAGTTAGGAAGTGTTCCCACCTCTTCAATTTTTTGGAAGAGTTTGAGCAGAATTGGAGTTAAGTCTTCTTGGAATGTTTGGCAGAATTCTCCTGTGAAGCCATCTGCTCCTGGAATTTTCTTTCTTGGGAGGTTTTTCATTACTGATT
The DNA here is from genome assembly GCA_026826555.1 of Tolypeutes matacus. Taxonomy (NCBI): domain Eukaryota; kingdom Metazoa; phylum Chordata; class Mammalia; order Cingulata; family Chlamyphoridae; genus Tolypeutes; species Tolypeutes matacus. The sequence goes on from JAKSZT010053770.1 coordinate 21,731,896, forward strand.
CAATCTCTTTACTAGGAACATGTTTGTTGAGATCTTCTATTCTTCTTGAGTCAATTTAGGTAGTTTTTGTGTTTTTAAGAAATTGTCCGTTTCATCTAGGTTATCTAATTTATTGGCATAGAGTTGTTCAAAGCACTCTGCTAGTAGTCCTTTTTATTTTGACAGGGTCAGTAGTAATGTCCCCCTGTTCATTTCTGATTTTCATTATTTCTAAGTAATAGAAATACTCTTCTCTTCTTTTCTTTGTCAGTTTAACTAAAGGCTTGTGTCAATTTTATTGATCTTTTCAAAGAAACAGCTTTTGGTTTTGTTGATTCTATTGTGGGTTTTTTTGTTGTTGTTGTCTTCTATTTTATCTCCACTCTAATTTTTACTTCCTTCCTTCTGCTCACTTTGGGTTTAGTTTGTTCTTTCTAGTTCTTCCAATTTTGAGGTGAGTTCTGTGATTTGAAGTCTTTCTTCTTTTTTAATATAAGCATTATAGCTATAAATTTCTCTTCCAGCTCTGTTTTTCTGCATCCCAGAAATTTTGATATGTTGTATTTTCATTTTCATTCACCTCAAGATATTTCTTAGTTTTTCTTCTGATTTCCTCTTTAACTAACCCATTGGTTGTTTAACAATATGGTGATAAATTTCCACATATTTGTGAATTTCCCTTTTCTCTCTCTGTTACTGATTTTCTGGTTTCATTCCATTGTGGCCTGAGAATTTAAATTGTATTATTTCAATATTTTTTAAGGTATTGAGACTTGTTTTATCCATGTCTGCTCAAGAAGAATATGTATACTGTTTTTGTTGGGTGCAGTGTTCTAAGTATGTCTGTTAGTTCCAGTTGGTTTAGTATATCATTTAAGACCTGTACTTCCTTACTGCTCTTCTGACTACATCTTCTATTCATTATTGAGAGTGGTGTGTTAAAGTCTCCTACTGTTAATGTAGAATTGTCAATTTCTCCCTTCAAACCTGTTTATGTTTCATATATTTTGGGGCTCTGCCATTAGGTATATATATTTATTTATTTATTTACTCATAATTGTTACATCTTCCTGTTAAATTGTCCCCTTTAGCAGTATGTAATGACCATCTTTGACCCTCGTGTTTTTATTTCATCTGATAATAGTATAGCCACATCAGGTCTTTTTTGGTTACTTCTTGCACTGTATATTTTTTCTTCCTTTCACCCTTAACCTACTTGTATCTTTGACTTTAAGGTGAGTCTCATGCATACAGCATATAGTTGGGTCATGCCATTTAATCCATTCTGACAATCTCTGCCTTTTGACTGGAGAGTTTAATCCATTTCTATATAAAATCACTACTGATAATACAGGACTTTATTCTGTCATTTTGCAAGTATTATACCTTGTTTGTCCCTCACTTCCATTAAAGCTTACTTTCACATTCATTAACTTTCTTGTGTTGTACCATATTGAGTACCTTCTTATTTCTATCTGGATATATTTTTTATCTGTTTTCCTTTTGGTTACGTACCATGAGGTTAAAATTTAACATCCCAAATATACAAGAACTATATTTGGTTTGATACCAACTTAACATCAATAGCATGCACCGTATACTTTTCCTATACCCCTCTGTCCCACCATCATTTTTTGTACTTGTTACCACTTATGTCTTTGTACATTGTATTGTCAAAAACCTATGTATTTGCATTTTACCACCTGTAGGAGGTAAGAAGAGGAATTACATACCTAACAATATATTACAATAATATTGGCATTTATAATTATCCAAATGGTTACCTTTACCACAGGTCTTTATTTTTTTATACTGATTTGTACTACTTTTTAGTGTCCTTTTATTTCCATCTGAAGAACTGCCTTTAGCATTGCTTGTAAGGCAGGTCTAGTGGTGATGAACTACTTCAGCTTGTCTTAATCTCTCTCTCTTTTTTTTTTTTCATCTCTCCCTCATTATTGAAAAACAGTCTTGCTGAATATAAAATTCTGGGTTGACCTTTATTTTCTTTCAACACTTTAAGTATTTCAAACCCACTGCCTTCTTGCCTTCATAGTTGCTGATGGGAAATCAGGATTGAACCTAATTGGGACTCTCTTGTACATAAGGCTTTGCTTTTTTCTTGCACCTTGCAAAGCTCTCTCCTGGTCATTTGCATTTGATGTGTAAACAATTTATGATGGGATATATTTTTCTTCTTGTTTATTCTGTCTGGTGCTCTCTAAACTTCTTGGATGTGCATAGTCATCTTTTACTAAGGTCGGGAAGTTCTCTGTCATTATTTCATTGACTATTTCTTCTGCCTTTCTCTCTTTCTTCTCTTTCTGTGACTGTCATAATGCATATATTGGTGCATCTGATGGTATCCCATAGCTGCTGTCTAAGGCTTTTTTCACTTTTTTTTTCCAGGGGAGAGCGCAATCATAGTCCCCCACTACCACAAATTATGCAGTCGAGTTTCCCACATTTGAGGAAATCGCAGGGGTCAGTACATCCGTAGTACAATGGATAAGCCTCGTCCTGGGAAAACCACCTTCGTGATCATGGTATCTCCCCTGCCAGGTAAGTATATTTTCACTTTTAATAATTGTTCTTTCTGCTCCTCAGCCTGACTCATTTCAAGTGTCTTATCTTCAAGCTCACTGATTCTTTCTTCTTCTCTCTCCAATCTGCTCTTGAAACCCTCCTGGGCATTTTTCATTTCAAACAGAAAATGAAAACCAAGTTCTGTGTGGTTCCTTTTTAAAATTTCTATCTCTTTTACCTAGACTCTCATATTGTTCATTAATTGCTTTCCTAATATCCCTTTGTTCTTTCTATATACTTTACTTCATCTCCTTGAGTACTTTTAAGGTTTTTTTAAAGGCTTTGCTCATTATGTCCACATTCTCATCTTTTTCATTGATGTTTTCTGCATGTTTATCCTCTTCCTTTGGGTGGGCCATCATTTCCTGTTTCTTGCTTGTTTGCCTTGTACTCTGTTGCACACTGTACATTTTGATATTTTAAAATGTTAACTCTGGGACTTACCCCCTGGGATATCTGTTTCTTGGTTTTGTAACCAGCTGATAAGCTTCCTCCTATTAGGAAAGTCTGCCCAACTCAAATGCAATCTTCAGGGTTTTTCCTGTCTTTCTGAGCCTCTATCTTGTTCTGGCTTTTGCTTATTAGTTGTTTGGGAGTTCCCCTGTTTACAGGTGTTTGGTCATTCCCTCTGTTTCCCAGGGGACAAACCTCCCTCTCCTAAGTATTTGAAGCCTGAAGGATTTTGTCCCAGACTATCCACCTCTATAGTTTTTTATAGTCCTTTCATTGCCTCACACTGCTTTTGCCTGGAGGGAAAATTCAGGGAGGAGGGTCACCACTGGCAGGACTTTCCCAAGTCTGTCTTTCCCAGCCAAAACAGGGCCAAGGACCCATGAAGGGGATGCAGACCAGCTCCAAAGTGCCCTGTGGAGGGGAACAGGAAGAGTTCCAAAAGCTACTCTGATAGTTCCCCAAAGCTGAGCCTTTCTGGCCTGCCCAGAAAATGCAGTCCTACAACAAATTGCCTTCCACCGCTCTGAGGAAGTCATGGGTCTTTAAATCTCCACTGCATCTATCCCTATCCAGAGAGTGTTGAAACAATAGCTGTAGCCACCTTTGTCCAAGGCAGTTTGGAAACATGGCTGCTGCCGCCTTTTTCTAGTGCAGTTTGAATCAATAGGTACCCTCAGAGCTGGGACCCAATGGCCCAAATTTGTTAATCAAAACCGTGATCAGTGATCAGCTGTGCCTACCCCTGTTCTTGAAGAAGAGCATTTTTATGTCCCTTTCTGTCACCAGCACTAGGAAGGGAATGGACCACATGTCAGCTTGCCATGAGAGTGGGTGCTGGGTGCTGGTAGTTTCCAAGTGGAGAGAGCATTTTACAGTTTTTACCATAATTTATCAGCCTTTTCCTTCCACTCTTCCCCAGATGCTGTACAGTGGATGTCTGCTCTTTGGAATGTCATAATAGTTTCTTCAGACAGTTCCTGCCTATATATATATATATATATATATATATATATATTTTTTTTTTTTTTTTTTAAGATACTTAGATGACATAAATGTTACATAAAAAATATAGGGATTCCCATATGCCCCGCTCCCCATATCTCCCACATTTTCCCACATAAACAACATCCTTCCTTAGTGTGGTACATTCATTGCAATTGATAAACACATTTTGGGGCATTGTCACTAAGCATGGATTATAGTTTACATTGTATTTTACAATCTCTCCCACACAATTCTGCAGGCTATGGGAAGATATATAATGGCCTATATCTGTCATTGCAATGTCATTCAGGATGATTCCCAAGTCCCAAAAATGCCCCCATATTACACCAGTTTTTCCCTCTTCTTGCCCGCAGAGCCTCCAGTGGCCATTGCCTCCAATCAATGTTGTAATTTCTCCCATAGTTAGAATCACAATAAGTCTATAGTAGAATTCCAGTAAATCCACTCTACTCCACAGTTCATTCCCCAATCTTGAGGATTCTGGGATTGTGATGTCCACTCCACCTCTAATTTAGAGGGGGCTTTGATCTCATACAGCCGATGGATGGGACTCTCTTGCTTGCAGTTGTAGGCTTTCTCTTTTCCTTTATATAGTGGTTGTTGCAACTCTGCTGTGGCTCAGGCCCCGGTTGACACATGGACAGCCCAAAAATTTAAGTCTCTTGGACATACACCTATAAACTCCAACATAAACTATAGGTTCAAATAGAAGGGACAAATGAGACATGTGTAGGGAAGCCATAACTAAGTCCAACTCTGTCACACTCAAGAGTACAAACTCCAAAGTAGGGCCCAGTAGCAAGGCCCCAAACTCCAGAGTTATCTGCCCTGACAATAGGACCTGGGTGTCTCCAGAGCTCTCAGGAGCCCCACTATTTGGAGTAGTATCTACTTTGGCAGTCTATGCAATCCTGCTGAGATGTGCATAAGCGTTACTTCTGGAATGACCTCCCGACTCACTTTGAAGTCTCTTAGCCATATAAACTCATTTGTCTCTACCTTTTCCCCCTTTTATTCGAGGCTTTTTTCCAGTTGCATTGCTAGTTGGTGCTTGGTAGTAATCCCTCAGTGCCAGGGAGGCTCATCCTTGGGAGTCATGTCCCATGCTGGGGGAAAGGTAATGCATTTATATGCTGAGTTTGGCTTAGAGAGAGGCCACATTTGAGCAACAAGGAAGCTCTCAGGAGGTAACTCTTAGGCACACTACAACACTAGGCTAAGTTTCAATTTCAAGAGCAAAGGCTCATAAGTATAGTCATCAATATCAAAGGCCCATAAATGGACCATCTTCCTTCGCTAGTCATTGCCCCTGCACTTGGGGCATTGTTGCTGTTCCATTAGAGAATGTAGCAGAGCTCTCCAGGATGGGAATTCAATATTCTTTCGATTATTGTGTGAATCTCCATCCATGGTGACAATGCTCCATGAACATTTGAACACATTTATATACCTTATATGTATGCCGAGGTGAACTTCCTCCCATGTATCCCCCATCATTGACACCCGATACCAATGATTCACCTCTGCCCCAGTTGTAACCCTTCTGTGATCCAAAACTTCTTCAAAAATGAAGCCAATAAAATAGTCAAATATAATTAATAGGAAAATGATATAATAATGGTAGGTTTAAATACAAGAAATAAAAATTTTTAAAAACTAAAAATAAAATAATATAATTGGGATATTTAAAAATAATGAAAAATATTTTAATTTTTTTTGACATTTTAACTTTCATCACTGTAATATCAGTTGTCCTGTATGTACAGTGACATTTTCTTCCATTTATTCCCCAGTGTCTTACATTTTATTATTTTGTTTTCAAAGAAGTTTTAGGTCACAGTAAAGTCACATACAGAATACAGGGTACTCCCATATACCTAACATCCTCCCCCTTTTCCCCCTTCCTGTATTAATACCTTTTTATATGTGGATGGTACATTTGTTACAACTGATATACAAATAGTGAAACACAGCTACTAACCATGGCCAATGATTTACATTATGGTTTACATTTTTAGACCATACACTTTTATAAATTTTGATGATATTTAACATGGCCTGTGTCCATCACTGCAAGATCATGAAGAACACTTCCATTGCCCAATAAATACCCCCTGTTCCATCTATTATATTCCTCCCTCCCCTTCCCCTTCAAGCCCATGGTGACCACCAGGCTTCACTCCTTGGATGACAAGATTCATAGTTACTTGCAACAACACTGAAGTCTTGACACCCTGGTTTGTCTTCCCCTATTAGGAACTGCCCATACTCTCTAGAGACTCCTACCCCTGAACATATCAGTCCTCCCCAGAATGGGAGTCCAACCCCTTCCTACTCATTATGTGGGTCTCCACCCACTGATACAACACACCATGACAAAATGATTACTCACACACTCCCTAGAAGCCTGCCCCATGTGCACCCTATCCCAAATGCCCCCCCCCATCTAACATCCTAAACCAGAAACCTTTCCTTGTCCTATTGCCATAAGAGCTTTCCCAACTTTGTACTTTCAACCACATACTCATCAATCCCCAGTGTTCACCTAATCCCTCACCAACCCTCCCCCAAGTTCCATGGACCATCCAACCCACCCTTCCCACCATTCCCACTCTATCCCCTGTCAAGTCTGCACTGCCCAACCCAACAGTATCACTACACTCCTGTCATATCCCTTCACTGCCCAACTACACAATTCCACCTTATCACAGATTTCTCCCCTATGGGGATTGGCTAACAACCTTCTTCTCACTTTCTATTTCCTGTAAATCTATCTTCCAGACTCTAGCTCACTGAGTCTGCTCAACTTGTTTAATTCATATAAGTGAGACCATGTAATATTTGTCCTTCAATGCCTGGCTTGCTTCACTCAACATGAGGTCCTCAAGATTCATCCATGTTATCCTGTGTATTAGCACTGCATTCCTCCTTACAACTGAGTAATATTTCATTGTACATATATACCACATTTTATTTATCCATTCATCTGTTGATGGGCATTTGGTTTGATTCCAATTTTGGAAATAGTGAATAATGCCGCTATGAACATTGGTGTGCATATATCTGTTCGTGTCCTTGCTTTCAATTCTGGGTATATACCCAGCAGTGGAATTGCAGGATCAAATGGCAGTTCCATAGTTAGTTTTTTGAGGAACCACCAAACTATCCTCCACAATGACTGGACCATTCTACATTCCCACCAGCAATGGATGAGAGTTCCCATTCCTCCATATCCTCTCCAACACTTGTATTCCTCTGTTTTTTTAATAGCCACCAGTCTAATGGGTGTAAGATGGTATCTCATTGTAGTTTGATTTGCATTTCCCTAATAGCTAGTGATGTTGAGCATCTTTTCATGTGCTTTTTAGCCATTTGTATTTCTTCCTTGGAGAAGTGTCCTTTTTCAAGTCACTTGCCCATTTTTTATTTTCAAGGTGTAGGATTTCTTTATATATGCTGGATATTAGGCTCCTATCGATATATTGTTAGCAAATATTTTTTCCCATTGGGTAGACTGCATTTTTACTTTCTTGACAACCTCCTTTGAGGTGCAAAAGTTTTAAATTTTGTGAAGATACCATTTATCTATTTTTCCTTTCATTGCTCATGCTTTGGGTATGAAGTTCATGAAATGATTTCCTATTACAAGGTCCTGTAGATGTTTCCCTACATTATCTTCCAAAGTCCTTATGGTATTGGCTCTATACTTAGATATTTGATCCATCTTGAGTTGATTTTTGTATAAGGTATGAGATGGTGTTCCTCTCTCATTCTTTTGGATATGGGTATCCAGTTCTCCAAGCACCATTTGTTGAAGAGGCCAGTCTCTCCCAGTTGAATGCGCTGTGTGGTTTTATTAGTCAGCCAAAGGGGTGCTAATGTGAAATACCAAAAACGTGTTGGTCTTTATAAAGGGTATTTATGTGGGGTAGAAGTCCACAGATACCAGGCCATAAAGCATTAAGTTTCTTCTCTCACCACAGTCCATCGCCACATTTTAGAGCAAGACAGCTGCCAGCGTTTGCCAGGGTTCAGGCTTCTGCGGTTCCTCTCTTCCCAGGGCTGCGTTTCTCTCTGGGCTTAGCTCCTGTTTCCTCCACAAGGTCAGCTGTAGACGATCAGGTGAACAGCTTGCTTCTCTTCTCCTGGGGCTTCTTTCCAACATCAAAACTGCTTCTCAAAAGACTGCTTCAACTCTCTTCTTTGCCTTGCCTTTTATATTCGATTCCCCGTCCACCAAGGGGCGGGGCTCAATGCCCTAATCATAACCTAATCATGCCCAGATTAACAGATCAGTTTACAAGCATGATCCAATTATATTTTTGGAATTCATAATTAAATCAAATTGGCAAACTGTTACAGTGGTGTTGTGGAATATCAGGTGACTGGATATGCGAGGAACTATATCAGAACTGTCATTCAATTCTATTGGTCAGTTGACCACTGTTGCTTTGTAGTATGTTTTAAAGGCAGGTAGTGTGATTCCTCTGATTTCATTTTTCTTTTTCAATATGTCTTTGGCTATTCAGGGCCTCTTGCCCTTCCAAATAAATTTCGTAGTTAGTTTTTTCAATCCAGTAAAAAATGCTGTGTTGATTTTTATTGGGATTGCATTAAATCTGTAGATCAATTTGGGTAGGATAGGCATCTTAATGATGTTTATCAATGAACAGGGGATATGCTTCTATTTATTTAGGCCTTATTTGATTTCCTTTGACAGTGTTCTCAATCTTAGAGGGAAAACTTTTCAGATTTCACCATTCTTTTGATGTTAGCTGTGGGTTTTTCATATATACCCTTTATCATGTTCAGAAAGTTTCCTTCTATTCCTATTTTTGCAGTAGTTTATCAGGAAAGGGTGCTGTATTTTGTCAAATGCTTTTTCTACATTTATAGAGATAATCATGTGATTTTTTTTCTTTCAGTTTGTTTATGTGGTGTATTAATTACATTGACTGATTTTCTAATGTTGAATCATCATTGTATGCCCTGGATGAAACCGACTTGTTCATGGTGTATAATTCGTTTGATGTGTTGTTGAATACAATTAGAAAGTATTTTGTTGAGGATTTTAGCATTTAGGTTCATTACAGGAATTGGTCTGTAATTTTCCTTTCTTGTGGCATCTTTGTTTGGCTTTGGTATTAGGGTAATACTGGCATCATAGAATGAGTTAGGCAATGTTCCTTCTGCTTCTATTTTTTGGAAGAGTTCAAGCAGGATTGGTGTTAGTTCTTTCCAGAATATTTGGTAAAATTCACCTGTGAAGCCATCTGGTCCAGAGCTCTTCTTAGTTGGGTGATTTTTGAGGACTGATTCTATCTCTATACTTGTGATTGGTCTGTTGAGTTCATCAATTTCTTCTTTCATCTATGTAGGCTGCTTCTGTGTTTCTAGGAATTTGTCCATTTCCTCTAAATTATCCTTCTGGTTGGCATATAATTTTTCAAAGTATTGTCTTATGATACTCTTTATTTCTATGGGTCAGAGGTGATATCCCCTTCCTCATTTCTTATTTTGTGTATTTGCATCTTATTTCTTTTTTTCTTTGATAGCATAGCTAAGGGTTTGTCAATTTTATTGATCTTCTCAAAGAACCAGCTTTTGGTTTTATTTTTTCTAATGCTTTCTTATTTTCTATTTCATTTAGTTCTGCTCTAATCTTTGTTATTTCCTTCTTTCTACTTCCTTTGGGGTTAGTTTGTTGTTCTTTTTCTAATTCCTCCAGTTGTGCAGTTAGGTTTTCGATTTTAGCTCTTTCTTCTTTTTGGATATATGCATTTATGGCTATGAATTTCCCTCTCAGTACAGCTTTTGTTGCATCCCATAGGTTTTGATAAGTTGTGTTGTCATTTTCATTCGTTTCAAGGTAGTTTCTGATTTCTTTTGAGATTTCCTCCTTGACCCACTGTTCGTCTAAGAGTGTGTTGTTTAACTTCCATATCTTTGTGCCTAATCTGGTTCTCTGGCCCTTACTGATTTCCAGCTTCATTCCATTGTGGTCCAAGAAATTACTTTGCATAATTTCAAACTTTCTGAATTCATTGATAATTTTTTTTTGGCCTAGCATGTGGTCTATCCTGGAGAATGATCCATGTGCATTCGTGAAGAAAGTATACTCCACTGTATTTTGGTGTACTGTTCTGTAAATGTCTATTAGGTCCAGATGCTCTAATGTATTGTTCAAAGTCTTTGTTTCTTTATTAATTCCCTGTCAAGATATTCTGTCCAATGGTGATAATGGTGTATTAAAGTCCCTCATTATAACTGTAGAGGCATCTGTTTCTCCACTCAGTTTTTCCAGTGTTTGCCTCATGTATTTTGAGGCACCCTAGTTAGTGCATAAATGTTTATGATTGTACTTTCTTCTTGAAAGATTACCCATTTTACTAATATATAGTGTCTGTCTTTGTCTCTTACAATATTTTTGCATTTAAAGTCTATATTGTCTAATATTAGTATAGCTACTTCTGCCTTTTTTGATTATTGTTTGCTTGTAAGATTGTTTTCCAGCCATTCACTTTCAGCTTCCTTGAATCCCTGGTTTTAAGGTGGGTTTCTTTTAGACAGCATATAGATGGGTCATATTTCCTTATCCATTCTGCAATCTGTGTCTCTTGACTGGTGAATTTAATCAATTAACATTCAGTGTTATTACTCTCAAGGAATTACTTACATTAGTCATATTTTCTTCGGGTTTATGTATGTCATATGTTGTTTTTATCTCTCTTTTTGTCTTTTTAGTTGTTCTCACACTCTCCTCCAACTCTCCTTCTCCTGTTTTTTTTCTTTTCAACCTGAAGAACTCCCTTTAGTATTTCTTGGAGGGCAGGTTTCTTATTGGCATACTCTCTTAATTTCTATTTTTCTGTGAATATTTTGAACTCTCCATCATTTTTGAATGCCAGCTTTGCTGGCTAGAGAATTCTTGGCTGGAAGTTTTTTTCTTTTAGTACCTTAACTATGTCATACCACTGCCTTCTTGTCACCATGGTTTCTGATGAGAGAACATCACTTAATCTTATTGAGCTTCCTTGTATGTGATGGATCTCTTTTCTCTTGCTGCTTTCAGTATTCTCTCTTTGTCTTGAGCATTGGGCAATTTGATAAATATATGTCTTGGGGCAAGCCTGTTAGGATTTGTACTGTTTTGGTTGCACTGTGCTTCCTGGACCATGTACATGCATGTCCCTCAATATAGTTGGGAAATGTTTAGACATTATGTCCTCCAACACTCCTTCTCCCCCCTTTCCCTTCTCTTCTCCTTCTGGGATGCCTATAATGCATATGCTTGTGTGTTTTGTGTTGTCGTTCAAATCCCAAGTCCCTGCTGGATTTTTTCCATATTTTTATCTATCTGTTCTACTATCTGTTTGATTTCAAATGTAGTGTCTTCCACGTCGCTAATTCTTTCCTCTGCCTGTTCAAATCTGCTGTTATGTGCTTCCAGTGTCTTTTTGATTTCTTGGATTGTGCCATTCATCACCATCATCTCCGTTATCTTTTTATGTATGTTTACAGTTACTTCAGTATGTTCTCCCAGTATCTTCTTAACATCCTTAATCTCCTCCTTCACTTCATTAAGTTGGTCCATGATATTTGTTTGGACACCTGTGATTAGTTGTTCAATGTTGGGCATCTCCTCCTGGTTTTCAGTTTGTTCATTGGACTGGGTGATGTCTTCCTGTTTCTTAGTATGGTTTGCAATTTTTTTTGCTGTCTGGTCATCTTTTTTTCTTGATGGGTTCATTCAGTTGATTAGCTTCTCTCTCTACTGTAGGGTTTTACTTAGTTGCTGTTTGTGTGTGTGTATTAAGTGTTCTCTTTGATACTTTGTTCCTCTTATTCTATTTATTTGCTGTTGTCTATGTTCCCTTGAAGGAAATAGATTAGGTCCAGAGAAAGCAAAAGATGTAAGAAAAGAAAAAGAATAATAGTAATATAACAGTAAAAAATAGAAAAGGAACTATATAAGACCTAGGAAAATGAATAATTAACTCATGTAAGCAGTGTAGAGTAATAGGAATTTTAAAAAGGAGTACAAACAATGAAATGGGAAACCTAATAGAGAAAAATATATAGAATGAATTAAAAGGCCAGAATGATAAGGAGAGAGGGAAAGAGAAAAGAAAAGACAAAATGAAAAAAAGTTAATGAAAGAAAGAAAACAGAATAGACAAGATAGAAATAAAAACGATAAAGGTGAGGACTAAACAAAGAGAGGTGGAATGTAAGAACAAAAACAGAAAGCAGAAGATAGAAAGATGAAGGAAGGTAAAGGGATAGCATAGGTAGTCAAAATCAGTATACACAAAAAAGGGGAAACCAAGGAAGAGTAAACATAGCAAAGAAGAAAGAAGCCAGCAGTACCTAATTAAAATAAAAGGGGGACGTGCAGGGAAAGAGAAAGAAAATTAAAAAAAAAAAAAAAAAAAAAAAAAAGCACAAACAAGCAATCAAACAAAAACTAAGGAAAAACAGCCTTCCTTCTTAGGCCCCTGGGGAGCTTCTCAGACTGCCGGTGTTCATCAATCAATTACCCCGCAGCCTGCTCTGTGCAGGTTTTGAAGTGGGTTTTAGTGAGTAAACTAAGTTAAATTTTTTAAAAGTAGCCTTTTTTTAGGAAAAATAAGAGACCCAAGAAAAGCTAATACAAAAATAATGTCTGTGTTTTCCCTGTCCTAAAGTATCAGCAGGATGTTTCATATCCCAGTGGATCACTACCCTAAGAGGAGCCAGGACTCAAACTACAAACCTCGTGTATTCAAGGGAAAAACTCTTCCACTGAGCTAAACTTTCTTATTGGGTCAGTTAACTCTTCAGAAAGCTATCCAGTCACTTCCCCTCAGGCATGTTTGATTCTTTGCAGTTGGGTAGATTCCTGCTGATTAGAAGCCTGTCTGTCCCTACCCTCTTTCTATTCTTATTGCTTTCTTTCCTAAGACAGTAGGATGCAATAGCCTGTGTGAGCAAATTCCCCCTCACCTCTCCTGGTCAGGTTGAGATCACTTCTGAAATTCAAATGGGACCCTAGTAACCAAACTCACTGTAGAAAAATGACTCTCAACCCTCTTCCAGACCACCCTCTCCTCCCAGGGTACCCTAAATAGGCTCTTGGAAGCTTATTAAGTGCTTCCTATTGCCCGCCTCCCTTAGGAGAGCTGGAATTTTGATAGTTTTCAGCACCAGACAAGTCAATTGCTTGACTCCGCCTTCTCCCAGCTGAAGTTTCTCTATCCCAGGGTGATTAGGTAAATCAGGCTGCCTAAGCAGATTCACCTCTGCCCTCTTCCTGGTGCCTCCGCTTGCCAGCTGGTATGCTCCTCAAAGCTCAAAGGGGGTCCAGGCAACCAAACCCACAGAAAGGAAATCCCTCTCCACCCTTTGCCAGAGCCCTCCCACTCCCAGAGAATGCTCCCTCCCATTCGGTAGCCACCAGGAGCCAGGGCTCACAGGGGCTTTTTGCCTTGAGAGTGGGATTTAGCCGTTTCCAGCCACAGCGGCAAGAAACTCACGGTTTTGCCTTGAGCTGTTTATCTCTTTGTCCAGGTCCCTCCAGATCGATTCCCTGAAGCTTCCTACTCTGTGGGATCTCAAAACAGCTCACTCAGGCAGGATCTTGCCCCCTCACAGCTGTTTTTTACGAAAAAGATGGTGAGTGCCCACCTAAACCAATGCCATCTTGCCACCTCTCTGGTTCCTGCCTATTTAATAGTTGTATTGGTGGAAGAACTGAGTACTGGAGCTCTCTACTATGCCATCTTCCCTGGAAGTCTCCAAGAGATTGTTTTAAACCTAAATTACATTATGGCATTACCCTTTCTTGAAAGTCCAATGTTTTCCAATTGCACTAAGAGTAATATCCAAAATCTTTACTTGGCCGACAAGCCCCTGTATAATCTGGCTCCCGTTTTGGATTCTCAGCTCTTCTCCAATCACCCTTATTCACAATGCTTCAGCTACATTGGCCTTCTTTCAAGCTTTTTTTTTGTAATTTATTGAAGTATATCCACTCATACATAAACAATAAATGTATAGTAATAGTTGTGAACTTATAAAACAAACATACATAACATCATACAGGGCTCTCATACCTCACCCTACCACCAACAACTTACATTGTTGTGAGACATTTCTTACAAATTATAAAAGAATATTGTCAAAAATCTTACTACTAACTATAGTCCTTATCTTACATTTGGTGTATTCTTCCCCCAGCCCATACTACTTTTCTTTTAAATATTTTTATGACAGAAGTTGTAAACTTACAAAACAATCATGCATATGTGCAGATTCCCATGTAACACCCCTCTATCAATACACCATATTGTGATGGAACATTTGTTACAGATTATGAGAAAATATCATCAGATTATTACCAGGTCCATAGTGTACATTTGGCACACTTTTTCCACTCTCCCCCATTATCACACAGTACATCTTTGGCATAGATGCAAGAATATTACATTATTACTGTTAACCACATTCCATAGGTCACTCTAGTTGTATTTTTCCCATGCTTCTCCACATTCCCATTACCCTGCAATAGTGATGTACATCTGTTCTAGCTCACAAAGGACACTTTTGCATCTGTACCATCAACCACAATTCTCATCCCTCTCTGGGTTTACTGTGTTATTCAGTACCTAGATTATTCTCTAGCTTTCTGTCAACTGGCATTTACAATCCTACACTATGCTTTTCAGCCACATTCTCATTTATAAACCACCTGTAACTCACTATAATGTGCTACCATCAACTCTGTACACTTCCACACTTTTACAGTAAAGTTAATTAAAACATCTACAAACATTAAACATCAGTAGTCCATCTCAGTCCTCCTCTTATCTCCTTTAAGAATCCACCACCTACCACAAGGTCTTGAAGATATTTTCCTACATTTTCTTCTAGAAGCTTTATGGTTATTGCTTTTATATTTAGGTTTTTTTAATCTATTTTGAGTTAATTTTTGCATAAGGTGTGAGATAGGGGTCCTCTTTCCTTCTTTAGGCTATGGATATCCAGTTCTCTCAGCACCATTTGTTGAAGGGACTGTTCGGCCTGAGCTGGGTGGGTTTGACAGGCTAGTCAAAATTCACTTGACCATAGACATCAGGGTCTGTTTCTGAACCATCAATTCTGTTCCATTGGTCTATGTGTCTGTTTTTATGCAAGTACCATGCTGTTTTTACCACTTTAGCTAGGTAATATGATTTAAAGTCCGGAAGTGAGAGCCCTCCAACTTTGCTTTCCTTTTTAAGATGTTCCTGGTTATTCAGGACCCCCTACCATTCCAAATAAATTTGAATATCATGTTTTCCATTTATTTTTAAAATGCTGGCAGAATTTTTTATTGGGATTGCATTGAATCTGTATATCAATTTAAGTAGAATTGACATCTTAATGATATTTAGTCTTTCAATCCATGAGCATGGAATGTTCATCCAATTACTTAGGTCTTTTTTTATTTCTTTTATCAATGATTTGTAGTTTTCTGAATACAAGTGTTTTACTTCATTGGTTAAGTTTATTCTTGAATATTTGGGTTTTATCGGTCATATTTTATTTTCACCATTCTTTTGACAATTTCAGTTACTTCTTTTGATATAGTCTTCATTTCTAGACTCTCTTCCAGGCCTCTCTCCCCTATCTTTTCTTTTCAAGCTATAGCACATCCTTTAGTATCTCCTGCAAAGCCAGTCTGTTGGTTACAAACCCTCTCAGTTTCTGTTTATCTGTGAATATTCTAAAATCAACCTCATTTTTGAAAGACAATCTTGCCAGGCAGAAGATTCTTGGATGGAAGTTTTTCTCCTGCAGTATCTTAAATACATCATACGACTGTCTTCTTGCCTCCATGGTTTCTGATGAGAAATCAGCACTTTATCTTATTGGGCATCCCTTATATGTGAGGCATTGCTTTTCTCTTGCTGCAGGTGTGGGCAGCAATCTATGCCCTGTGGGTCCAAAATGACCACAGTTGCCCTGGTAGACTTCCAACTATTCAGTCTGTGCCAACCAAATGTACCTTCAGTTACCTGGAGAGGTTGGTGCGGGCCCTGCCAGGTTTCTCCCTGTAAGAGGTGGGGCTGAAGCCTTGCCTAGGGTTACAGGCCAAACTGGGTGAAAGAACCTGGTCCCTACTGACACTGATTTTCAGTCAGCCCAGCTTCTTCTCACACTGGGGTAGGAGTCAAGACGGTGGCTACCGGCCATTTTCCGACTTGGTCAGGTTCAAACGTTAGCTGTTCTTAGGGTTATACTTTAGACAGCCAAATTTACTAATCAGAAGCTGAAATCGGTGGCCAACCATCTCTTCCTCCCCTGATTTGGGGAAATGGAGCTTCCAAT
Source organism: Tolypeutes matacus (assembly GCA_026826555.1). Taxonomy (NCBI): domain Eukaryota; kingdom Metazoa; phylum Chordata; class Mammalia; order Cingulata; family Chlamyphoridae; genus Tolypeutes; species Tolypeutes matacus. Next base: position 21,748,270 of record JAKSZT010053770.1, read on the forward strand.
TCCAGTCACAGAATAGCTCCTGAGGCAGCTTGCACCACCAGAGGAGGCTGATCACTGGCCTCTATGGCATGGCCTGTATTTTCCCAGAGAGGCTGGCACAGGTCCTCCCAGTTTCCTCCCTGCCAGAGGTAGGGCTGGGGCTTATGTTAAAGCTGCAATCTGATCTGGATGGAAAGAAGCTGGTCCCTACCAGCACTGTTATTTTCAGTCCACTTTGCTTCCCCTCGTGCCAGGGGCAGAACTAAAATGGTGGCTACTAGCCTCTTTCTGACTTGGACAGGTTCAAACTTTAGCTGTTCTTAGGATTATACTTTATCCAGCCAAATTTACTAATCAGTAGTTGAAGTTAGTGCCCAACTGCCTCTTCTTCCCCCCGTTTTTGGAATTGGAGCTTCCAATTCCAGCTGCGGAATAGCTCCCAAGGAAGCTTGTGCTACCAGTTAAGGATGGGCACCGGCCTCTGTGGTGTGGAGCACTCTACCTATGAATCTTCTCTGCAGTTGGGCAGTCTCCTTCTTCCATTCTTTCAAGGAAGTTGCAGGATGCTCTTCTGGTCTCCTGGAGCTCCCAGACAAGTGCTCTGGATATTTCTGGGTGATTACTAACTGCCCTGAAGAACGATCTGACTCTAGGAGCTCCTTACTATGCCACCATCTTGCTGGTTCTTCTTCCAAGCTTTTAAGCAAACTATGCTCATTCATATCACAGGGACTTTGAACTTACTGAAAGCCTTTTCCTTAACTCTCACCATAACTTGCTCTTGCTCATCATTCAGATCTCAAGTCCAAGGTCACCTTTTTACCACCTACCTTATCTAAAGAAGCTTCCTGCCCCATCCCAGACACTCCCATTCCATTACCTGGTTTTATATTCCTTATGATATACATTATCCTCTAAGATTCCTAGTCTTGTTTACTTGTTTGTTTTATGAGGTAGATTGGATTCTTTTCAGCAAATAGCCACTCTTTCTTATTACACACTTGTGGGAGACATGCACTTCCCCAGTCCATTGACCTGAGACTTGGTCAAGCGATTTGCTTTGGTCACTGAAATGTGACTGGAAGTGACATTGAGCCTTAAGTGTCATGACAGATCTCACCAGCCCTCTTGTGCTTCTGGTCCCCCACCTTATCCCTCCACCATAAGAGTTTTAGATAGACACTGCTCCTTCAACTTGGGTCCTAAAATGACAGACACATGACACAGACCAAAAAACACAGCATGGAAAATGTCAACACAGCTGACCCAAGATCTGAGAGTAAAAAATAAGTGTTATTTTTAAGGTACTGAAATGGGTTATTTTTTGTTGCCAGCTCAGAGCATTTATCATTCTATGAATTATTTATTTGTTTATTTGTTCACTTGTTTAATGTCTGCCTCCCCAACTAGAAAGTAAGCTCCACAAGGGCAGACATTCTTAGTCACAGTACCAAAAATAGGATCTGGCATATAATGGGTACTCAATAATTATTTGTTAAAGCTTATTAGTAGCAACTGATATTATGAAAAACTGTAGAAAATCTAAGACTCATTGGACAATACAAAGTTTTAAAATGGGGAAATTTCCCAAAAGTTTTACTAGTTGATAGCAAAATGAGTTTTTATATTCCCTAACATCAAACTAATTGAAAATGAAAATAATTAAATTATAACTATGTTAAGCATCAAAAAGTAGCAAGCCTAGAATTATTTTTCCAAGGATAATAAAAGAGTCGGTGTGTGCTGAGTCAAAACCTAAAGTAGTAGATTAGGACTCTTACCTGTCTCCCAACCAAACCCTCTAGCTGCACCCAAGCACATCTTTTCCTATCCTGCCTTTATATTTTTGCTCAAACTCTTTCCTTGATCTGGAACACCTTTTCCCAACATCTCCACATTTTGAGATCATAGCTATTTTTCAGATGCCACTCCTTTGTAAAGTGTTTTCAGTCTTTACCATTCAGAATTAATTTCCTTCTCCCTGGAGCTCAGAGAGGCTATTTGTACCTCTTATATAACATTTATCACACCCTGTCTTCTATCTAGGCATGAGTGTCTCTAATAAGCTGTGTGAGGACAGGAATCATGTCTTATTCATTGCACACTAACCTGAAAGCAGTAAATTTCCAATAAATATTTGTAACTTTGAAAAATGTACTAAAGTTTCTAATACTCCTTACTATCATGGTGTGTATTAGGACTGGAAAAAGGAGACTAGCCCATATTACTAACCAAGCTTTCTCACAGAAAGAGATTGTTGTGGAAGTGGAAAGGAAGGCCAAAAAATAAACCTGTTTCTTATAAATCTGTTTCTACTAAGCATAAAGAGGCTAATGCTTTGCTTTTGATGGCTGACATCCACAGATAATAATCACCCAAGTTGATTTTGAAATGTTTTATACATATGTTTGACTCGGCCACTAAATAATATTTATAAAGTATATCACTTCTTTTACAAAAGGATCAAGTTAAGTATTTATATATTTAAGCAAGGCTAATTTGTGGGAAAGGAATGGGCATGAGAATTATTTTGTATGATTAGAAAAATATCAAGATCCACTTCCCACTAAATACAATGGATCATTCACGCTTCATTCCTTTGGGGAAATAATACTCACTTTTAAAACTTAGATTCATTTGAAGCTGCCTATAGATTAAATTAAATAACAGTTATTCATATACTAATTGATTTAATTTAATGAATTTGCTTCTCTCCTGACAACTCGTAAAAAATGGTAGCCCTGAAAAAAGGACATGTTTAAATCCAGAGAGTATGGGAGAGGAAACTTTGTAGCAAAAAAAACAACTTTAGGAATACAGAACTGATGCAGAGTGACCCTGAAAAGCCAGAGAGACACTAAAGAGCATTAGGAATGTGGATGTGGGGGAAGTGCCAGAGATGAAAGAATGGAACAAAAAAGAAGATAGATCAGTGCTAACGAAACTTCTAAAACCTAACACAAGAGTGTCCTGGGACAATGCTGATTGTAAGCTAAATTTACATGATGCCAAGCAGGTCCTCTGGGTCCAATCATTTTATTATGTTTGAGTGGGGGAAAATATCAAAACAACTGTCTAACAGTTTTACCTGTCATATTCCCTGTGTAGATTCAGAATGAATAATTTTCCTAAGGTTATCTAGAGGCTATGTTTACTCGATGGCAAAAAAAAAAAAAAAAAAAAAAAAATGTGTTAAATGTACATTAAAAGATAGAAACAGAATTGTGGGAAAATGGCAACAGACTAACATGCAGAGTTCAATGTTGTCACAAAAACAACAGAGAAAGAGCCAAAAGCTGTCAAAGGGACCTGCTTTGGGAGTCAGAAGACCATGACAGTGCTACACAACTTCCAGGAGGGTGAGGGACACAGAGACTAAGAAGCCAAAACAAGAAGCAGCAAGTTACCAAGCACTTGCAGCAGCAGGAAGGGGCTGCCCTACCTCATCTCCAAGATATTAAGCTGGGGTAAAATGTCTGGTTCACTGCAGCTGACTGAGATGGGAACAGACATCTTCTGTCAGCTGTTTCAAGGAAAAGGGAGGTGGAGTACAGGGGGTTAATCAGTGAATTCGGACAGCAGATCCTGCTTTGAATTTCCGCTATGGAGATTGAACACAGGAACACTGGAAAGCCAAGACTGAAATACCTCCGTGGAAAGATGTGTTGACTAGCGCCATCTGCTGGCCAGTCTGGAAATTGAATTGAAAAAAAAACTTTGGTACTCTGTGTATCCTAACCTCTGGTAGAAAATCTGTATCCCATTAGTGAGTACCTGATACAATTTTGATAACTTAAGCTGGATAATTTAAAAGACTTAGAATAAGCTGACCTAAATATTTTTTTAAAGCTGTGGAAGTAAAAACAACAGGCAAGGGACAGAAATTAGCCATCAGAGTAAATTCACCAAGATATTCAGATACCTAGACATCAGCAAAAAATTACAAGCCATAGTAGAAAGCAGGGTGATGGCCCACCAAAGGAACTAACCAAACATCCTGAAGAGATACAGGGTTTAAGACAATCAGTGATAATCACACAACTCTCCTAAATCACTTCAAAGAATTTAAAGGAAATATGACTAAAGAAATAAAAGATATTAAGAAGATATTGGATGAGCATAAAGAACAATTTGAAAGGCTGCAAATAAAATTAACAGACCTTGTGGGAATTAAAGACACAATGGATGAGATTAAAAATATATTAGAGGGGGCGGATGTGGCTCAACTGGTTGGGCATCCGTCTCCCATATGGAGGGACCTGGGTTCGATCCCCGGGACCTCCCGGTAAAAAAAAAATATATATATATATATATATATTAAGGCACATAAGAGCAGATTTGAATGCTCAGAGACAGAATTAGTGATTTCGAAGACAGAACATCAAACTGGAAAATACAGGAGAACAGAAAGAAAAGAGAATGGAAAAAATGGAACAGTCTCAGGGAATTTGAATTACAATGTGAAAAGCACAAACATTCCCATTCTTTATATCCTAAAAGGAGAAGAGAGTGGAAAAGAGGCAGAAAGAATATTTAAGGAAATAATGACCAAAAACTTCCCAACCCTTATAAAAGACATAAATATCAATATCCAAGAAGGAAAATGCACCCCAAACAGACCTACTCCCAGAAATATACTATTCATAATGACAAATATCCAAGATAAGAGAGGATTCTGAAAGCAGCAAGAGAAAAACAAAGCATCACCTACAAGGGAAACTTGATAAGATTAAGTGCCAACCTTTCATCAGAAACAATGGAGGCAAGAAGAAAGTGGAATGTTGTATTTAAGGTACTGAAAGAGAAAAATTGCCAGCCAGGATTTCTGTATGTGGCAAAACTGTCCAAAAATGAGCATGAGTTCAAAGTCTTCACAGACAAACAAAAATGGATAGAATATGCTACCAAAAAGATCAGAATTACAAGAGATATTAAAGGGAGTGATGTAGCTTGAAAAGAAAAAACAAGGGTGAAAGATTTGGAGAAAAATGTAGAAATGAAGTAAACAACATGACAATAGAGAACCTAAGGACAAAAGGGATGAAGTAAGCAATGCCTTTACAGTAATAATATTGAATGCTAATGGCTTGAACTCCCCAATCAAAAGACATAAACTGATAGAATGGACAAAAAAATATGAGCCATCTATATGTTGTTCTATAAGAGACACACCTCAGATATAAGGACAAAACCAGGTTAAAAGTAAAAGGTTGGAAAAAGATATTCCATGCACAAATAGTAACCAAAAAAGGCAGTGTTGGGATATAGGATTAATACACAAAAATCATCAGTGTTTCTAGGAAGTGGATGTGGCTCAGACGACTGAGCTCCCACCTACCACATGGGAGGTCCATGGTTCGGTTCCCAGTACCTCCTTAAAAAGAGCTGGCAAGACAGGCAGGTGCAGCAAGCTGACACAAGATGATGGAACAAGAGACACAAGAAGAAAAACATAATGAGAGACACAACAAAGCAAGGAGCAGAGGTTCCCGGTGCCTCCTAAAGAAAATAGGCAATACAGCAAGCTGATGCAATGGGCAGGCATGGCAAGCTGACGCAACAGGAGACACAAAAAGAAAAAACATAATGAGAGACAAAACAAAGCAGGGAACAGAGGTGGCTCAAGCGATTAGGTGCCTCCATCCCACATTGGAGGTCCTGGGTTCAGTTCCTAGTGCCTCCTAAAGACACAGCACACAGCAAGTACAAACAATGAGGGGGTAGGGAGAAATAAATAAATAAAATAAATCTTTTTTAAAAAATCAATAGTGTTTCCATACATTACTGATGTACCATCTGAGGAGGAAATCAGAAAAAAAAAATCCATTTATAATAGCAACTAAAGCAATCAAATATTTACAAATAAACTTAACCAAGGACATAAAGGACCTGTATTCAGAAAACTATAAAACATTGCAGAAATAAAATGAAGAAGACTTAAATAAATGATAGGACATTCCATGTTAATAGATTGGAAGACTGAACATCGTTAAGATGTCAATTCTGCCCAAACTGATTTGCAGATTCAACACAATCCCAATAAAAAATCCCAACAGGCTTTTCTGCAGAAATGGAAAAACCAATTATCAAATTTATTTGGAAAGGTAAAGGGTTCTGAATAGCCAAAAAGGGCTTAAAAAAGAACGAAGTTGGAGGATTCTCACTTCCTGACTTTAAAGCATATTACTTAGTTACACTGGTAAAAGCAGCATAAAGACAGACACATTGACCAATGGAACTGAATCTAGAACTCAGAAATAGATCCTCATGTCTATAGTCCAGTGATTTTTGACTAGACAGTCAAGCCCTTCCAGCTGGGCCAGAATGGTCTATTCAACAAATGGTGCTTGGAAAACTGGATACCCTTATATAAAAATTAACTCAAAATGGATCAAGGACCTAAATATAAATAAAAGAGACAACCATAAAACTCCTAGAAGAAAGTGTAGGAAAATATCTTCAAGATCTTGAGGGAGGCAGTAGTTTCTTAAACCTTACACCCAAAGTTCAAGCAACAAAAGAGAAAATAGACAATGGGACCTCCTAAAATTCAACACTTTTGCACTTCAAAGGATTTTGTCAAAAGGGCAAAAAGACAGATGACTCAATGGAAGAAAATATTTGGCAATCACATATCTAATAAGGATTTAATATCCATGATATACAAAGAGATCATACAACTCAACAATAAAAAGACCAACTACGTGATTAAAAATGGGCAAAAGACTTGACAAGACAATTGTCCAAAGCAGAAATACAAATGGTGAAGAAACACACAAAAAAATTTCACCATCATTAGCGATTAGAGAAATGGAAATCAAAACTATAATGAGATTTCATTTCACACCTATTAGAATGGCCGTTATTAAAAACTCGGAAAACTATAAATGTTGGAGAAGATGTGGAGAGATAGGAACGCTAAGTCACTGTTGGTGGGAGTGTAGAATGGTACAGCCACTGTGGAGGACTGTTTGGCAGTTCCTAAGGAAGTTGAATATAGGCTTGCCATGTAACCCAGCAATACCATTGCTAGGTATATACCCAGAAGAACTGAGAACAGAGACAAAAATAGACATCTGCACACTGATGTTCATAGCGGTACTATTTACGATTGCTAAAAGTTGGAAATAACCCAGGTGTCCATCAACTGATGAATGGATAAACAAATTGTGGTTGTATACACACGATGGAATATTATGCAGTGGTAAGAAGAAATGAAGTTGTGAAGCATATGACAGCATAGATGAGCCTGGAGGACATTATGTTGAGCGAATGAAGCCAGACACAAAAGAACAAATAGGTATGATTGTGCTATTATGAGCTAAACATATTGTGTAAACTCACAGAGTTCTTTATTAGAATATAGGTCACCAGAAAATAGAAGGAGGGTAGAGAATGGAAAGTTGAGGGTTAATCTGTGCAGAATCGGTTAAAAAAAAGGTGGGGGGGATTGTTTGTAAATCTTTGGAAATGAATAGAAATGGTGAAAGCCTATCATGGCGTTTGTAACTAGCAGAGCTATTATACCTGTATGACAGTGGTTGAAAGGGAAAGTCTAAGGACATGTATATTACTAGAAGGAAAACTAAATATTGTAACATGGGACTGTATAAGATAGTAAAACCTCATGTAAAATGCAAATATGGGTGATACTGCATATATAAGACTCATTTTCAAAATATAAATATTTCAAATATACTAGAGAGAAGGAAGAAGAATAGTAGCTATGTATGGCAGGGGAAGCATAGAGAGGTTGAGAGGTGATGAGTTTTGTTTGTCTGTTTTTTGTTTATTATTATTACTGGAATAATGAAAGTGCTCTAAGAATGATTGAAGTGACGAATGCACAAATATGTGATTACACCGAATACCATTGATTTTACACTTTGGATGGATGTATGCTTTATTAACATGTATCAATAAAATTGATTTGTTTTTTTAAAAAAAAGATATACAGAAATGTCTAAATGACCAGTCAAATTTAAACAAAAATTTAGAATGAAAGTTGGAATCACTCAGATATTAAATTTCTTCCTCATCACTTTGATTCAAACATTTGAAATCCTACTATGAGCCAGAAATGGTATTAGAAAGAAAAGTAAATGAGATATACCTGCTGCTTTCAAGGATTTAGCAGTGTAGTAAGGGAGACAGACACAGACAAATAATTTCAACAAAATATGAAAAGATTGGCTGGGGAAGACTAAGGAAGCTGTGCCTCCCGCAGAGCAATCAGCAGAGTGAGCTGTTTGGGGAACCACCTTAGTTCTGCATATCACACGAAGTGGTGAGTGATGGGGCTGGATATGTCCTTAGGGAACAGAACGCAGACAGCTTTCTTGGGCATTTTGAGTAGCTTGGAGGCTCCCCTGTAGGCAAGAGTGAAATGGTTAAATTTGTGGTAATGTGGTTACTGAACTGATGTTGGCATTCTATAGTCTACAGCATATACTATAACTAGTATGCTATTGCAAAGTTTAAGGGAGATGTGAAGGGGGCATGAACTAAGAAGGACCAAAGACAAGAGAGCTAGATACAATAATATTCTGGCTCTTGCAAAGAAGCTAGATTCCCTGGTGGTCACTATATCATTATAACACACACAGGATGTATACTTTTTCTGTATCAAATATTATATTTTTAAAGATGAGAAAAGAAAAAGGAGTTGCAGATCACAGTATATTTCGGTGTATAAAATGTTCACATATGTGGGCAAGTAAGTACAAGGATCTAGAAGAGGGGTTCTTAACAAGGGGTCTGTGAGCTTGAATTGAAATTCAAATACACATTGCTCTTGTGGGGATATGTTGGTGCTGGTGTGATATATTTATTAAATAATACACGGCATAGTGTGGACTTAGTAAGGAGTCCGTGGGTTTCACCTGACTGACAAAGGGATCTGTGGAACAAGAAAGGTTAAGAACCTCTGATCTGAAAGACGGTTGTCCTCTATAGTTATGTATATAATGTCCTGAAAGAGGGCACTCAGATAGGGGGGCGAATGGTGGCTGAAATCCTGCGTTTTGCTTATCAAGTAGAGTCTATATGGGCCCAGGTGAAGGTCAGTTCTTTTAGTTTTCATAGAAGCACTGCATGGGCAAGTGGCAGCCGAGTCTAGGATAACTCTCAGTTCTCTCTCTTGAGCACCTGGATGAATGTCTTTAACAATGATTGAGTAAAGTGTAGAAGTCATTCTTTTTTTTTTTTTTTTATTATGGGTAAAAATCTCACAATACATACAAACATTTGTAAAATGATATATAAATATATATGCATATATGTGTATTTGCTTACAAAAATGTTATTTTTTTTATATATATATACATATATTTTAAGAGGTGCTTAGATTACCTAAAATATTATACTTGATTGTTACTGGGGGAATGGAAGAAGATCATAATATTAATTTCAGGCCATGGAGGACAGCCAAGTAAAGATGTCCACCAGGAATGTGTATCTATGAATCTGAAGGGCAGGGCTGGATACAGAGTTCAATGGCATATTTGGGGTTAACGCTTAAAAGTAGGTAAGAGTGGTGGGTAATGATAGAAGTAAGCATCTCTTAATCTGGAGGGGCAGGCAAAGAAGAGTCCAGGAAAATGATCTTTGGCCTATTGCTCTGATCAGATATTTAACATTCCCTAATACTTCATTGCAGTGACATCTTATTTTACTTATAATTTTCCTGCAAACTTAAAGCTCTTTTCCTACAAACAACCCATTCTATCCCCTAAAGCACCAGCAATGCCATTTCTCATCAATACTAAGGCTTTTAACTATGTCCTTATCTTTTCTTGAAAAACAACACATTGCCTGTCATTGGCTTATACTTTTCAAGATGTATTCTGTAAATGGTATTTTATCTTACACATTGCCTTAGTCAACCAAGGATATATTGTCTCATGTTTCAAGATACACTCAATTCAAAACTGAAATTTAAGCCTCTATCTTTAGTGCTTTGTCCTTTTGCCCCTGTGGAAAATGGGATTTTTATATAATATTTTTGGTGACATTCTTGCCATTCAAATGGCCCAAACATTTTTAAGAGACCATTACACTATAACATCATCTTAGTGAAAAGAAAGTGATATAAGGTGTATTTCTGAAGGAAAAGACTGAAATGCTTTCACCCAAATTATTCACAAAGGTCTTAATTGGTGAGTTCTTGGCCTACTGCAGTTCGGTAATTTGATTATCATAGCATTTACTATTATTATTACACTTCCCTGTAGGAAAAGTGAGGCCTGACATTGTGTAAAACCTTGGGAATTCAAAGAGGAATAGGACATTTTCCTTACCCTTTAGAAACTCACTCTATCAAGAACAAACTACCACAAATTAACAGTGAACTTCTTTCCCAATTCTAATTATAAGAGGAAAAAATATGAAGAGGCCACCATTATAATTAAAATTTTATTGTAATTTGACTAAAGAATGTTATTTAGTAGCCCAACTCATTCCATCATTGCATCCTTTCTCCCTAATTTTTAGTTTTAAAATTCCAAAACAAAACAGACATATAGCTTATTATTTATGATATTTTTAATACACTCATCACTATTCAAGGTAAAAGTCATATGAAAAGAAATAAATGATGTGATCCAGAAAAACTGCAGCTCATAATTCTTGCTCTTCAGTTAGCTGTGGACAGGTTTTCAGGGACAAACTAGCAGTTAATGTAGATCATGTAGATTCAATCTTAACCATCATTTGATGACCCAGAAACTTTAGATTTCCTAGCCTGAATTACAAACAAGTTGCTATCACATTTATTTTCATTTTACTCACCTGATTATACCCCACAAAATTAAAAAAAAAAATCCAAGACAGTGTATCACGTCATCTGTTCCCTTTGGAGCTAACAGAACATGTACCTTGTTACGTCATCCAGTAAATAATAACTGAGCACATACACTATGCTAGGCACTACATTAAGAACAGTGTCTGCACTATCAAATAATACAGTCACTGACTTTTTAGCAGCCTAATACAGTTCTATCATATTTCATTATGAGAGTTAGTGAACTCTCATAAGGACAATAGATGGTTGTCTCCTGAAATGGTATCTGGGAAAAAAAATACTAAGAGGCAGAGCTATTTCTCAAGATGCGAATTATCCCAAGTAAAGTTTATTTTAGTTGAGTCACATCACATGGTATCACATAAACTACCAAAGAAGGTTACACAGATGAATCCTAACTGTAACTCAACTCAAAATGAGTTTATTCTACATTATGATGGTTGTCATCACAACGTGGTTCAAGGACTGGTAAATCCACACTGAATTTGCTTGACAATATGTAATTGGTAAGCATTAGGAGTTTGAGTGGTAGTAAAAGGGTAGATAGAGTATCTTCCTACTGGAAACTGTAATACATTTAAAATTGTTCCATTTCTTTCTATTCCAATTCCTTACACTACTCTTACCAGTCCCTTCGTAGACAGAAAAAGAGTGACTCATTCCAGTTTTTCTTCTGCTTTCTTAAACATAGTCTGGATTTTCAATAGCTCCCACAGTGCTTCTCTAGGAATTATAATGGATCTTACAAGAATTTCCACATACACAATTTGTTTTTGTATTCTCCAGGAAATGCATATTCTCAATTCATCTCCTGAAAATCTAGATTTCTTATTCTTAGACGATATTTCCCTTAATCTTCACAATAATGTTCTTCTCTTTCCCTCGCTCTCCTTCTCTCCCTCTCTGTCTCTCCCTCACTCCCTCTCTCATGTACACACACTTACTTTTTATCTTCTTTTCCTCTACCTCATATTCAAAAGAATCTGAATTTCAGAAATGAGATGATTGTAAAAAATAAAATAAACCGAAGGAAGGATCTGAGCATATAGACTTTTGGGTGAATAAAACTTCTGAAACAGACTCTCAATCAGGAACAATTTCAGGTAGGACTCATCCTAGTCATGATGGATTGGTCCATTCATTAAATCTACATATAAGTTGGCTTCTCTTTGGCAACAACTCTCTACAAGGAATCCAGCTCAAAATCTTTTGCAGCTTATATTTGGCATAGATTGGATAGAACAAAGTATTAAACCACATTTAGTGGTTGTTTTGTACTGACCTTGGAAAGAAAATAAATGTCACTCTATCAAGCATATTACATTGACAAAAGATTAATACAAAGACAAAGATATTTCAATAAATGACTTAGTTTCATTGAACAAAAAGGGAAACAAGTTTTTAATCTTTGCAATCTGATGGTTTTGTTTTAAGGACCTAGGTTGTTGGTGTGCCCCAAAATTCTACCGTAATTCATGGCTTAGGAAAGACATATATATTCCTTATATATATGTATAGGAATATACATATATAAAATTAATATATAATGGATATTAATTTTCCTTTAATCATTCACTACCTATACCCTCCCTTTAAATGATAAGTACATACTCCTTTCTCATAGAATCTGCTCTCATTTCCTAAGCTGACTCCTTGGCCAAAGCTGATTTGAAGAAAAGGTCCAAGATGAGCCAAGTATATTGGTCTCACTCTGATCATATTGGAGTTTGAAAGGTGAGACCCCATCAGTCTCTGTTGAGTGAGCTATGGGGTAATTTAAAGCAAGGACTGGAATGGTCACTTTTTACCTTATGCAAAATGAAGAAAAGAAAGTCAGTTAACAGAAAATATGAGAGGAATGGAGCAGACACAAGAGAATTGTAGAGATAAGAGACACTAAGGGAGTTGAGGGAAAGGCAGAGAGAGTGACTGCCTTGGATTTAGTTGACTGCTAGCCCCTCCTGAGGTCAGACTGTACATTCTGCCCTTGGAGTTTGTAAGGTTGCCCAAATCTTTATTTTGGCTTAGCATATTTTTAATAGGCTCTAGTTCTTGTAGTCAAATCACCTTTGATTATGGCATTATCCTTTTTAAGCACAAAGGTAAAAGTAAAGTGTCAAGCTTTGTCAGGAAGCATGACTTTGGTCTTGTCTGAAAACTAGTATCCACAAAGCACACATGGCTGTTCACAAGAGGTGAGTGACCTTAGGAAAGTCATGTTAACTCTGAGTCTACGTTTCTTTAAATTGAAATAAAGGAAGAATAACTTCTATAATTGACAGTGTGGCAGATTAGATATCCTGAACAACTCTTTTGAATGAAATAAAATGTCAGTAAAATTTTCAAACGCTTTTTTTTTTTAAATGTATCACTGAGCTAACACAAAAGTAAAGGAGGTGCCGAGCCTCAAAGGTAAGGTAACCCAGAAACCCTACTAAGTAAAAGAATACCACGGCTGACTTTTGACCTGAAAAATGTTGTTGAAGTTGTGAGGCCTTGAGCCTCCACTTCGACACCTTCTTAGAAAGTAGGGCCCCTCAAGGATGAGTAATCTAATAAGAGGCCAATGGTAAATCCACTGCATAAGGGTGAACAAGACCTAAACTCTATTACACAGAATGGACCAGAAAGGGACATACTTGTCCCAAGCTCTGGTATAAAGGAAATATATATATATTTACCCTAATAATTCATAAGCATAAAAGCCATCCCTAAGTCATGTTTACAACCTGAAAAGACAACCTCAAAAGGAAATTTTAATTTATGGTGCTTCTAGGTTGGTAGCAGCCTAAGGCAACTGACAGAGTAAATGCAAATTTTACTTTGTGGTGTATTGATCATCAACTAATTAAACAAAGAACAATTTAGATAATAAATTATATGTTACTATTTTCTAAATACAAGGCTGACCTTGTCATCCCAGTGCTTAAAATATTTCACTGCCTTTGAAAAGTCTAGTTCAGCTCTGTTTTCTCCCAGTCACACATAATCATCCACCCACAAACTTTTTTATCTGGCAGCCTCACATATCTGAGCTGTTTCAGGATTTTACCACACAGGGAAGGAATTTCTCCAACAACAATTCTACTGAATTGGAAGCTAAGACTGCTCCTTGACCATTCAGGGCTCCTCACACCACTGGGAAAATAGGGAAAATGGGGAGTTACAGTGTTCACCAATACTCTAAAGGGGCTGCTGCTATCAAATGGAATCAAAAAGAATAATTCCTAGGACACCTTCTTTTACAACCATGATTAGCAGTAAAGATGCATGAAGAACCACCAGGGTTTCAGATACTTAAAGAATGAATATTTGTAGCATATAATTGAACAAACAGCCCCTACCAAGGGCAAAGGGAACTGGAATGAGTAGTGCAGATGAAATTGTAAGTGCAAGAAATAAAAACACTAACCCGCAATCATATTCTTTGTTAAAACATTTTTCTCTAAGTAAAGTAAATTCTTTTCTCTTTCCTCGTGCTTGCCACCAATGTTGTAAATAGTGTTTAGTGATGGTGATTAACCTTGTCATTTAGTCCACAGTATGTATAACATCAAGAGGAAACTAAAGAAGGAATAAGCATCACCCAGATATCCCAGACACGGAGCAAGATGCAAGAATTGATCAGAGCTTTGGACTATCTACCACAGTAGTAGATAGAGTTGGGAAAGGGGTCAGTGTTGTGTACACTGTAAATAGTGTAAGAAGTGGGAGCATTTTGAAACTCAATATCAGTGTTTCTCAACCTTTTTTAGTATTTAATTCTTATTATTTTTTATTTATTTTCATTAATTTTATTATTGCCATTGTTCTTAAATATTATTAAATTTAAATTCTCCCTAATAAAATTAATTAAATAGTAAGGAATAAGATTTTGTTGGGTAAGGTTGACCTTTCAAGAGCCACAAACCATTGTAATATTGTATTCATTTTCTATTGACCCTATAAAAATTAACTCATACTTAGTGGCTTAAAACAACATAGATTGATTCCCTTATAATTCTTGAGATCAGAAGTGCAAAATCAGCTTCACTGGGCTAAAATTAAGCTGTCAGCAGGTCTAGGTTCCTTCTGGAGGCTCCTGTGAAGAATCTATTTCCTTGGCTTTTCCAAATTCTAGAGGCCCTTAGAGGTCATTTGCATTTCATGGCTCAGACCCCTTCCTCCATCTTCAAAACCAGCAGTGTAATATCTTCAAATCTCTTGTACCTATCATTGCATCTTCTACTACTGATTCTTATACTCCTGCCTCCCTCTCATAAGAACTCTTGGGATTATACTGAGCCTACCTGGATAACCCAGGATAATCCCCTCATGGCAAAATGCTTAACTTAATTTAACATCTACAAAGTCCTTTTAGAGTATAAGGTAAAATATTCACAGGTTTCAGGAATTAGGACATGGGCATCTTTGGAAAGCCATTACCCAGTCTAATACAATATCTAAGATCCTCCTCTCCCCAAGAACCAGTTTTCACCCTAGTGAATTTAATGTCACTCCCATTCAAAATGCATGTCCTATATATAGGAAGCAGGAAATATGTGGATATTAGTCAAAGGATGGACTGTACTGAATAGCTTTGGGCTTTAAAAGACACTGGCATCCATTCTACCTTCTTTGGTACTAGTTTATCTTTGGAGAATGGCCCTTTCTTCACTACGTGCAGCCTTAGTGGACTCATATCTCAAGATGCCCTGCCTTCCCCTAGTCAAGGTGCATGCATCTGATGGAAGAAAGTCAACTGCATTGTCTCTTTGAGCAACAAAAAGAGAAGAGGCTAGGGTCTAGAAGTTCTTGCATCCTTAACTCCTGTGGCTCGTTTTCCTGTTTTCTGGTTTTTCAGCCCTCATCCTCCACTACACCTCTAGGGCTTCACTAGACCCTTTCAATATATTTCATTTTTGCTTGAGTTGGCAAGAGCTGATTTTTGCCATGCATCCAAATAACTCTAACTCATTCATATACAACATTTTAATTTTTGATATTAATATAATATTTTGGGGGTCTAGAATTACAGAAAAAAAAAAAGAATAACCCCAGGAGTCATTTTACTTTCATTTTGAGTCAAAACAAAGGAAAGAAATTAGGCTATTAGCAATGAAATAAATAGAGCTGCATTATAAAATAAAACTTTCTGTGATGATAGAAATGTTATTTATATTTGTTGTCTAATACAGCAACTACTAGACAGATGAGTCTACCAAGCACTTGAAATATAGCTGGTGTAACTGAGGAACTTAAAATTTAATTTTACTAATAGTAATTTAAGTAGTCACATGTGGCTATTTGCTATTGGATTGGACAGAGAAGAACTACAGTCTTCATATTTTCATAATTAAAAATAGTCTTACATCTGATACAGTGCCTTAAGTAAATGATTAAATCTTTGACCATGAGTATTTACTCAGATTTTTACAAATACTCTTAAATTTCATATTAGAAATCCATGGTCAGTGGGCTAGATATTTTGCTAGCCCTTCCAGATCCAGTCTCCCTCACTCTCTTCAGTACTCCAAACCCCTAAGGCTGACACATATGAATTATGTAAATGGACTCCCTTGCCTTCTGGCTTCCAGTTTGGGGTTGGTTACCGGAATCCTCAGCAGTCAGAAGGGTGGGAGCAGAGAAAAGTTAGGTTACTTAATTCCCTGTTCCTTCCTGCATCATAGCTGTGGACTAACAAGATCCCTCAACCACAGGTCAGAGCTCCTTTCAGGCAGCATCTCTTAATGCCCTTTCTGTCTCCAAGTTCTGATAAACACTCCCTCCCTTTGCCTTTTCAGATCTAGAGGCAGTGATGGCAGTCATTCCAGTGTGCTCACCACCCTATGCCTTGCTCCATATACCCTGACCCCATTTGTTATACAGTTTGAGTAGTCCATCTGTTTCCTGCTGGGACACTGATTGATAAAATCAGTCAACATTTTGTTTAATAATATTTGCAAATAAGGCTTAAAACCGTAAGCTAAGAAATGAATAGATTTCACTATAGAGCTAAAGAAGGACCCTAGCTAAATGTGTTATTGGTCACTACTATAGATGCTAGCCATTTTACACACAAACTCACCACACAACACACAAATACAGAGAGTCAGGGATAAGATTCAATTCAAAGCTCAAAGGGCACTAACAATATTTTTATCATTAAAAGCAAGGCTATCGTCGTATTCTCACTCCCAGCCAGCTAAAAGAGAAAAGAGCACGGAGGATCACTTGAAAGATTTTTCAAGGCCAGAAAAGGTGATGCATGTCACTTCTGCTCATAATTCGTAAGGTAGACCTCATGACATAGCTAGCCCTAACTGTGAGAGGCTAGGAAATTAGTCTAACTGCATGCCCAGGAAGGAAAGAGAAGAGGGCTTTGGGGAACATCTAGCCGTCTCTGCAAGAGTGACATTTATGTAAATTAACCATTCCTGGCAAATACAAATGCATACTCATATATCTAAAATTATGAATTTTTAAATGATAAGCTGAATTTATTCCTAGGTATTTGATTCTTTTGTTTACTATTGTAAATGGT
>JAKSZT010053770.1:21765972-21788173 GCA_026826555.1 Tolypeutes matacus
TATGTATATATATATAAAAAAAATAAAAATAAATTTCAAAAAAAAAAAAATGATAAGCTGAAAAATTGGAGTCTTTTTCCTGGTCTAAAATTAAGGGTTTAAGTAAATGTCTGCCAGAGGGCTAAATTTCTTTTAAATTATTATACCTTCAATTATCTTCTATTATAAACCAAAAATGTCTTTTATTGCTCTAACAGGTAAAATCTACCTCCATCTCAATGTTTTTCAAGTCTCCACTGATTCCCCATAGAAATCAATCCTAATAAAAATCTCAGCCACAGAAATCACCTTCCACATAGGCTATTTGTTTTATGGGTCCTAAAACCTCTTGCTCACTGAAACTTTCTTTCAACCCCAAAACATACACCTAGGAAACAGAAAGAAAAAGAATCATTCCCATTTTCTAAATGGAAACGCTAAAGTGAAACAATGTAGCTGACAATAGAAACAAGGGTCTGTGGTTGGTGTTCAGTGTTCCAAACCATCCTGCCAAAATGAAGCACACTCTCAGCTGAAGACACAACTCACACTTGACGAGAGGAGTCAAGAGAAGTAACTGACCTAGCTCCACCATTAGCTCAGAAAACAATATTGGCTTCCTTCATTGCTTTTCTTCCCAGCATACCATCTATGAAATTCACTTTCTGCAACAAGGGAAATTGATCCTATTGATTCTATGACAGAAGACTACACTACACACTTGCTATTTATTTTTCAAGTAATGGTCTGGAGCTAAACCCTCTATAGTAGTTCCAATAACTCCCAGTGATTACTTAAGATAACACTAGCTGCTCAAAATCCTGAAATCTCAGTGGCTTAACACATAATAAATTTATTTCTCCCCCATATAAAGCAAAATAGGTGTTCCTGATCTGCTGGCAGCTTGTCTCTGAGCAGTGATTCAAATCCAGCCTCTAGAAGGTTTTGACAAAATGTATAATATCAAAACCTATAAAGTTTTGCAGTGCAAAGTGTAAACCATAATGTAAACTACAGATCATGGTTAGTAGCAATGTTTCAATATGTGTCCATCAATTGTAACAAATGCACCACACTAATGAAAGATGTTAATGCAGAAAAGTATGGGAGGGGGAGGGGGACATATGGGAAAGCCCTATATTTTCGATGTAACATTTATGTAATCTAAAGCTTCTTTAAAAATAAAGAAAAAATAAATAATAATAACAAGTTTTAAAAACCCAGACTCCATCTGTTTTATAACTCTTCTGTTTCCAACATGTGGTTCCCAAGTTTGCCTTAGGGGTATTCATCTACCAACAGGTGAAAAAAAGAGGGGATGTAGAAGGCCTGTCTCATTCCTGGCCAACTGTCTCTCTCTAGAAGTGACACACATCACCTCTGCTTACATTTCATTAGCACGGCTGTTCAGATGCCCACATACAGACAGAAAGAAGGCTGGGAAATGTCTCAGGCTATGGATCACTTCTCCACAGCTGTTCAACACTATGAAGGTCTTTGGTGAAAAGCTCACTTTCTCTGTGTCACAATCCCCTAAGAAACTATGGAAAGAATTTTTGATTAGACTAGTTGTTATCTGTGCCACAAAGAGTTCTGTTCCATAAATAATCACTTACAATGGGTTCTTTTTAACCCGATGTAACTGAGCTTCAAAAGCATGTGAACATTTTGAAATGACACAAATTATCATGAATAGTTACATATCTCAATTTTGAAAAAGGCTCCATTTTTTTTTTCATTTTAAAAACAATTTATTGAAAGTATATCATTCATACAAGAACATACATAAACAATAAGTGTTTAGTAAACATTGTGAACTTACAAAACAAACATGCATAACATCATACAGGGCTCCCACACATCACTCCACCACAAATACTTTGCATTGTTGTGAAACGTTTGTTAACAAACTATGAAAGAGCATCATCAAAGTATTACTACTAACTATAGTGTATATCTTACTCCCCTATACTTTTCTTCAAAGATTTATTTATTTATTTATTCACTTTTATCCATTCCCCCCCCCCCATTTTTGCTCTTTTTGTGTCCATTCGCTGGGCAACTCTGTGTCCTCCCCCCACCCTCTCCTGTCATCCCTCTCCTCCTGTCCTCACTAGGATTCGATCCTTGGAAACTCTGATGCGGGAGAGAGATATCCTACCACCTGCGCCCCCTTAGTTTCTGGTTCCTCAGCATGTCTCATCCTGGACCTCCCCTGCGTTACCCTCCTGCCACGTCATCATCCCGCTGCATGGCTCGCAGGGCCTAATGGCCTGACAGCCCAAGCACCTTCTATATTTCTCTTTTTTTAATTTTTACTGGGAGGTCCCTGAGATCAAACACAGGTCCCTCCGTATGGGAGACAGACGCCCAAACATTTGAGCCACATCTGGCCCCCTGCTATATCTCTTAAAGTTGACCAAAAATACCTAGAGTTACAGTCATTTCCCATACAGGATGGTCATATAATAAATCAGGCTTGGTTTATCACCAGCCTTCTAAAAACCAGACCTAGGGAGGAAAACTAGGTCTGGGGACACATGCATGGTTTCTAATACAGCAAATGTTTAGCCTACCCTGATTATCACAAAATCAGGACAGCAAGAATATTCTCATTCCATAGCTTTTATATTAGATTCTCAGAAGACTTCATGATACCCCCGTTGTTTTTTTTTTCAATCAATGCCATATAGGGATGTCCTTCTCAGTCCCATTCTCTAACCCAGTGATTCCCAGACTAAGTGATCAGACCCATAGTAGACCACTGAATCCAAAGGTTCCAGGACCCTACCCCAGCCCTGGTTTACTATCAAGCCAGGAAAGGGGAAGAATATTAGGCAGCTCAGGGGTATGTGTGTTTTTAAAGCTCTCTGAGCAGCCATTTTCTTTATTGCTTGAGCTAAATAGAGGAGGAACATCACTTGTTAACAAAAGTGATGCTGCCGCATGCCTTACTGATCGCCAGAGGCGATTAGCTTCCTCCCACTCAGAGCACACCTGCTTTCCTGACAGTCTAACCACAGAGCCCAGATTGTTTCTAAGATAAAAAAAATATTTCAGTATATTCATCAGATCTACTTTCCTTTTCATACATCCCTTAAGTGTCCTCTTTTAATTATGATGGTTGCATTTATTAGGCATCTCCCATGTGCCAGGTATAATGCTTATCACATCACGTTTTATTTAACATTTACAGCAACCCATATACAGTTGGGTAAACTGAGGCTTATAGGGGTTTATAACTTTCCCAGCATCACAGGTCTAGTAAGTACCAGAACCCAGTTGTGGAGCAAGTTGCTACAACAGTGTGTCATGGGAACACAGGTTCAGGGCACAACAGACACTTTTAGCAAATGATCTCTTTACTACTTGTACAGCATAGAGTCCAGAAGGGAATATAACCTCTTTGTTACACAGCACAGAGTCCAAAAGAGCAGGGGAAGACATTCCATCATGGCCAAAAACTCCTCTGAGTCAGGGTGGATGGACAGCAGCTCTGCACACCCTACTTCACATCAGAGAAGAGAAACCAATCTATCTCTTTACCACTTGCACAGCATAAAGAGATCAGAAGAGCAAATAACCTCGTTGTTACCCACACAGCATACATAGGGGAAGAAATCCATCATGGTCAGTCTCCCAGGGTGGCCAAAACTACTCAGGTCAGGGTGGGCAGAAGGCAGCTTCACATGCCCCACTTCACATTGGAGAAGACAAACAAATCTATGCTCTTTGAATGTGGTTTTTATCCACCTCTGGGAGTGAGGGCCCTGCCACTGAGAATTCCTGTCTTGATTAGTATCTGGGGCTGCATGTACCTGGTTAAGGTCTGGCCGGGCTTTTCAGTAGACTTAACATCTGCCGTGGCTGCAGAATGGCACACAATAGAAAAAGAGAAGGGGGTTGCAGAAGGCCAGAGGATGCCAGTTTAGTGTGTGTTCATAACTTCACCAGAGAAGGTGAGGGTAATGAGGTCTAGGTGATAGCCGCCTACCAGGTGTCTGTGACTTGTATAACACTAGGTTCATACCCCACTGCCTGATTCGATTCTGGTTTTTTGTTTTTGTTTTTGTTTTTTGTTTTTTTGCTTTGAGAATCTACTTCTTAATCTTTCCTCCTTCAGAACACTGAAGAATATTTTATGGCTTTATTATTTGCCTCCCCTACTCTCAACAGTTTTTACTCCCTCTCAACTACTACTTTAGGCTCTTATTGTTCCCCAGTTTAAAATTTTAATTCTGAGTACTCCATATGTAAAACAGAGGAACTCTATAAATTTCCCAGTGGTAACATTGTATATATTATTTGTCATTAAATTTTCAAGTCAGAAGCACCAAAGTAGTTGTAAAACATTCTGGGTCTTCCCAGGATGTCAAGTAGAGCTACAGAGTCCTTTTTTCTCCTTTAACAGAAAAAGAAATGTTGGCTGCTACAAGTCTATGAAGAACCTCAGAGCATTGATCACAACATGCATAGTTGAGTAAGGGTGTTAATGACAAACACTTCAAAAAATAATTAACCATTATATCTGACTTCATGTCTCAAGGAATCCAAGGTGCAATATTAGGATCTTGTGTTGAAACTGTATATTATGATGAGGTAGATGGCACCTGGTTACATTTCCTTAATTCATTCTGTATAAATGTCCCATGCTAAGTCTTTTCTGAATCCTGGTCTCTACTGTCTAACCAGGTTGGCATGGTATGACTGTGCTTCAGTGGTACTTCCAAAGCACTCCCAACTCTTCAATCACTAATGCCATAAGGAAGTAATTAGAGTTTTTTAATTGGTCAAAGGTTCCTGATCACAAAACTTTAATTTTTGCATTGTAATCCACATCCATCATTTGATTGGGGTTGGGGAAAACAGTGTTTTGTTAAATCTTTTTGCTAAGGGAAACATTAGAATTTCTTTCTTATTATTATTTTTACCAGGGGATAATTTGGAAAGGAAACTTAATGACATTATATTTCGAATTTCACTAAATATTAGGCAGATCAAAATGATTAAAACTAGTTTTAATACAATGAAAAAAGAAAAGAAAAACTAGTTTTAATGAACTATCCAAGGATTTTAATTGTTCTTGTCATCTCTGAGTACCATTGTAAACAAGAAAAGGGTAAAAGAAAGAAAATGCCACCACCCACAATAAGAGGTCAGAGACAGAAAGATTTGGCACAGACATCAATGATTTAATAAACTAATTTAAAGGTTAACTAGACATTAAACACACACTACATAGTTTTTTCTGGGAGCCAACTCACAGAATTTAACTCGAATAGACTGGCAACTACATATCAATGTGAAATCTTTCTCCAAGCATCTTCCTCTTAGGTTTGTTTATACCATAATTTTTTCCCATCCTTCAGTCTCCTACATCTAGCTGACAAACATATTCAAATTTCTTCTAGCTAAAAAAGAATCCCTTCTTTGGCTCAGGCCCTATCTCTAACTTTGTGCTTGATTTCTTTTTTCTTGTTCAGCTGCTTCTGAAGAATATTTTACTCTAGCAAACTCCACCTCTTCACCTCCCATTTCCCAGTCTCTCCCCACCATGAAAAGGTGGTTTTCACCTCCTACCCACCACACACCTGCCTCAACTCCACAAAAACTGCTCTGAAAATGTCACTCAACAATCTCCATAGTGCCAAAATCTATTAATTGTCAATTCTTATCTTATTTGTCTTCTCTGTTCCACTTGAGAATGAAGGAGATTCATTCCTTTTTAAAATTGTATATCCTTGGTTTCCATGGCATTATCCTCTCCTAGGTTTGCTCCCACTTTGAGTATTCAATTACTCTCTTTTTTATGAGTTCTCTTGTTTCTCTTCTACTGTCTCTAAATGTTGGTTATTCCACAGGGTTTTTATGTTCTCATTTTTCTGCACACTGTTCTTCTGTATATATGTTCTTTTTACATAATTTCCTTTGAGCTAATGACTTGAACTCTTACCTATGTGCTTATAACAACCAAAGACAGATCTATAGCCCTGCTCTCTGCACTGAGCTTCAACTCATCCAATCAAACACCTTCTAGATCTATCAACTTGGATATCTCTAGTCACCTTCTGCTCAATACAGCCAAACCTGAATTTAACATCCTCTCCCCACAATCCTTGTCTAGACTCATTCCTCCTTTCTTCCCAATCACATTTTTTTATAACAATATGTTTGGAGATCATATCTCAGCCATATTATCAGAGAAACATTTCTTACCTATAGCAGCAAGTATACAGTATGGCATTGATGCCTCCCTCCCCACTGCCACAGTTTATTGGATTAAGC
Organism: Tolypeutes matacus; assembly: GCA_026826555.1. Taxonomy (NCBI): domain Eukaryota; kingdom Metazoa; phylum Chordata; class Mammalia; order Cingulata; family Chlamyphoridae; genus Tolypeutes; species Tolypeutes matacus. The sequence goes on from JAKSZT010053770.1 coordinate 21,772,237, forward strand.
AACAGAAAGATGCTGGCATGTAGAGTACAGCTAGTCCAAGGAACAGTTGAGCACAAGAGGAAAGATGCTCAATCTCCTGCCTCTGAAAGTCCAAGCATGACCTTGAACTACCACGTCATTGAAGCCCAGACCTCTTTTTTTTTTTTGAGACACCAAGGGGCCGGGAATTGAACCGGAGATCCTCATTTGCTGGGAGCCAGTACACAACCACTGAGCCACATCGGCTTCCCTGAGTTGTTTTTGTTTTGTTTTGTTTTGCTTCTTGTTTGTTTTTTCAGGGGGTACCAGGAACCAAACCTGGGACCTCCCATGTGGGAGATAGGCGCTCAACAGCTTGAGCCACATCCACTCCCTGCCAGACCTCTTTTGACTCCTACTCTTTGGGGAGAGTCCACTTGAAAGGTCTCTGTTTCTTGCAACCAAAATAATCAATAATAATAATAATAATAAAACACTTGAATTCTTAAATCAAACTGATTTCAACACATAAATAGGATTACATTATATTTCCCATTAGCATACAGTGTCTCAACCTCTTAGTGTCTTTCATGGCCATGAAAACCCCTGGAATTGATTCTAATCATAACATATCTATCTGGATACTTCTAGCTAAGTGAACCCTTAGGCAACACACTGTCTGTATTCCAATTCTCTTCTCACTCAGGAGCTGCTCAGAATCTAAAATGTCAAATATAAATTATTAAAGAATGTATTTAAAAAGTCATTTCTGTAAGTTTTCAGAATTTCTGATGCTGCATTACGGCTAGTTGCTTTAATAATCCTTTTTTAAAATTCCATTTGTCAAATTACCTAAATCAACAAAAGTGCTATTCTTTGCAGGGTATAAATGGAAAGGAACAAAATATTCCTCAAGGTGCCTCCTCTTGGTGTGAGCTAGAGAAGTGACTCCTCAGAGGACCACCTTTTAAGAAAAGGTACCCTCTGAGTTCTAGCATGAAATGTCAGACTTTATCATAAAGGGGATCCAGATGTACTAGGTACTGCCTGACATCTGATGATAATATTCATAATTGTTATGTTTTAAAGCATGTCACATATAATCACTGCTTTCAGAAATAAAATGGAGACCCTTCTGAGATCAACGTGGCTTAGCTATTCTTGAGTGAGTCAGAAGTAACACAGAGTATCTAAAGGTTAAAGCAATTTGTCACAGTCACATGTGAGCAACTCCAAGTTCTTTAACCCCTTCATTCTAAAAAGATGTTTTCTTTAAAAGCAGGTGCTGACATTTTACAGCAACTAAGTAGATTATAATAGATAGAACTAAAATCTGTGCCAGCTTTCCAGACAAAATTCTACAAGGTAAAAATATAATCTTCCAGTCTAATTTTCAAAAGTCTTAATTGGTTATTTTGTTAGAGTTTCTATTCCAGGCAAATGATAAAATCAATACCTTTGGCTTATATAATTCATACCCAAAATAGTTAATCCTGTAGTTTTTCTAACTATGATTCACCATAAAACATGGTGAAGGAAAAATGGGAAAATAAAGGCTAAAAATCACAGGTTGAGTTACATTTACCCTTCAACACCTTGGTTTCTTGTGAAGCTTTTTAAAATCTCCCTGTTGTCATACCCTTAAAAGCTTGATTCTGTATTCAGGCTAAAAAATGAAAGTGAGAAACAGTTCAAAAAAAAAAGATTATTTAAACTTTTCCTTTTACTGTTAGCAAGAATCATGTGGGCCAAGTCACCATTTGAGCTCATTTGAACTTGGCTGAAATCCGAAGACAGATATATCCACTAAAAGGTGATAGTCTTATTTTGTCCAATTATAAACTGAGAATGTCATCATCTTGGTTTTCAAATGTGGGATATAAAAGCATATTATCATGTATTTAAATCATCAGTCTAACTAGTTCAGGATATCATCTTAGAAATTGAGCAATATTTATAAATTTTAATAAAAAATATTCTGATTCTATTGACTGAAAAAACAAAATAGGATCATGAAAAATGGCTGTTAATATGAGATAATTAAACCAACTTTTCCCTTTTCTATTTAATATCTTGCTTTGGAATTTCAGCAGAATTGAATTTATGTATACAACTGGTTATGCACACACACTCACATATATATGCATAGATACATATTCTCCACATATCTTGTGTCAAAGGTATTGCCAAAGTAGAAGGAATATGAATTTTATGCTAAATGTGAAATATGTTTAAGCAATCTAGGAAGAGAATGGTTCATTTATAAATATGGCACAGTACTCACTTGGTATTTATCGAAGGATTTTATGTTTATCAGAGAAAATTTAATAAAGTATACATACAATACCTTTACAATATACCCACATGCTCACAGGGAGCATATTTTCATATTACAAATACAAAAGAAATATGAAAACAAGTATAATACAAAAGGAATTCAGAGAAGGGAGAATTCAGGTGGGCTAGATAAATTAATAGAGACTATCTAAATCAAAATTTCTCAGTCTTGGCTGCACACTGGAATTACCTTGGATCCTATCCACTTAGGTCCTGATTTAATTAGTCTGAGGTGTGGCCTTCGCATTGGAATTTTTTTAAGTTCCCCAAGGAAATCTAAGGTACAGCCAAAGTTGAGAACCACTGCTACAAAGGATGTAAACTTTGAACTGCCTGTTAAGATTTGGTAGGAGTGGGATGGGTAGAAGAGAGGGGGCATAGGGGGATGGTAAGTGCAAAAATTAGCACTGAAATTTGAAAGGAGAGTTGAGCTGAGAAGAAAATACTGTTGGAAAAAAAAACAGCCACCTGGCAGCTCAGCCAGCACTTCCTATGATTAGTGAGGGTCCACCAGTTTACAGCAAAGTCTTCACACACCAAGAATATCAATTATCAGATTATCAGTCTCTCAGAAACTGTCTCAATAACTGGACTCAGAAAATACTGAAATATAAGTCAAAATGTTAAAGTTTCCCTTTAGAATAGAGGCATAACAACCTGGCAAATCAGATATTGTAATGACATTGGAGAAAAGCTACACAGGAAGTCAAATCATAATCAGAAGGTAGCTTAAAGAATCAGAACAAGAACAAACTATACAATTCCAGGGGTTATCACAGCAAGTTTGGAGAATTGTACATTTCCATCTCCTCTATGTATACAAACCTGAGTTATGGAGACCAGATACCCATGCGATTTCAGAACAACTCTTCTATATCATGCTCTAAAGCCTTGTTTTTCTTTGCTTTCATGCTACTGCCTACTTCCTTTGGTATACTCTTCCCTTAGCTATTTTAATGCCAATGATTATATTACAGTTAAACTTTGTCTTATTCTTCCATATTGAGCCTGGGAGATATAATGTCTCTATATTCACTTTATTTTTTTAATTCTTAGAGATGTGCAGAAACCTTATTTTTGTCACCTATAGGAGAGAATTGGGAATAAGGCAGAAAACTGTAGCAGAAAGGATGTGCTCAGAAGTAATGAGAATTCAGTTTGCAGAGATCTCGTGAGGACAAGAATCATGAAAAATGGTGTATTTATTCAAACCTCCCACTGCCCCTATCAAAATTCTGGACATATAACATGAATTATCAATATTATTTACTTGAATGTTATGTGTGAACATCTATATATATATTTATTATAATATGTTCATATTTTATTTAATTCAACAAGAATTTATTTGTCTTTATTTGTAGAGAGAAAGTAAGTGGGATAGTAGTAGGTCTTCCCTCTTTCCTCTTGCAACTGTTATTTGTAAAGGAACTCTTTTCACTATAGTGCTATCCTAAAACTCTAGATCAGTTTCGCTTCCAAATCACAGTCCTTATGCTATTTCACGAGATTAATCCTTTCTTCATTTCAACAAGATATCATGGTTAGAAGTTGAAATCAATAGTTTGATTTTGAAAAATTCAAATAAGAAGAAAATTTCATGACCACCTGCCAAGATAGCATCTATGAATGTTGCTGATGAATTATGAAAAGGAAGAAAAAATTCTAATCATTGGATTTTAAATGTAAGTTGATCATTTTAGCTCTTCTTGTATGTGGAATTGAAGTCTTGGTTCATAAAAAAATGAAAACAAAGATTAATACATCATACACACTTATGTTTTATTAGAATGTTAGCTTTTAGGTGATACTGGCTTATTGTCATTTGCTATTTAAACAAAGATATGGGGAAGCAGATGTGGCTTAAGTGATTGGGCATCTGTCTACCATATGGGAGGACCTGGGTTTGATCCCCTCCTGGTAAAAAAGGCGAGCAGTCCAGCTAGGCCTGCACAGATGCCTCAAAGCATTTCTGGAAGGTTAGTGCAATTCAACCATACCTCAGCTACAAAGAAATAGATTCAGCGGAGTTACAGTCATAAATTCATGTTCTGGTTCCAAATCTTATACTTAGTTGACTGCCTGGGTTAAAAATCATACAAAGTGACTTAATTTACCTTCAGGCCATAAGCTTACTTATCAATAATCTTTTTGGACCTTCTTTTTTTCATGTTATCTCTGATGCTTACCCAAGTTACCCTGGCCCCTGATAGACTGGCTTTGCATTTATTCCATTCTGGAGGAAATCTCTTAATTACTACCCAGACACCTGAAGTTCTGACTATTCTCTTCCCACAATCCAATACCTGGAGTCTACCAAACATGCCATAAATTAATAAAAATACCAATCTAACTTTTTCTAACTAACCCTCCAATCAAAGAGTTTTAATTGTAAAACTTGAACCCCCCTTTTTCTAACACTTGTGAATTCTATCGTCTCAGAATATGTGAGGCCACAGTCTTTTTTTTTTTTTAAGATTTTATTTATTTACTCATTTATCCCCCCCGCCCCCTTGCTGCTTGTGCTTGCTGTGTCCATTTGCTGTGCATTTTTCTGTATCTGCTTGTCTCCCCTTGTCGGGTCGTCCTGCTGCGTCAGCTCACGGTGCCGCGTGGACTGGCTTGCCTTCACCAGGAGGCCGCGGGAACCAAACCCGGGGCCTCCCATATGGTAAACAGGAGCCCTATCGATTGAGCCACATCCACTTCCCGACAGTCTTTAAACAACAGTGATAGGTTGATACCTAAGAAGAGATCATATCTATTTTTCCCCTAAATGTGTAACTATAAGAAATGTTAAAAAAGAAGAGAAAAAAATTTTAAATACAAAAACAAAAGAGAAATGCTAATGGCTCCAGAAAGTTTCCAAAATTCTTCAACATGTTTCAAATAATTCAGTGGTGTAAAATATGATTAGTTGCATTTATTCAAAAACTTGCATGAGCTATCACTTCAGGGAAAGATAGAAGATTCAATTTCTATCAAATATTTAGAAAGTTCTGGGGGTTTAAATGGATATTTTATGTATTATAAAAAATAATCTTTCTTCTCAATAGTCATTTTCAAATCCTACAAGAATTTTTATATGATTGGATACAAATCACTATTAGAACATTAAGAGTAGCTAACAGGAATTAATGACATTCTATTTTACTCTTCTTTCTGGGTGTCATTTTGTTACTAGTCTAAATCTGATATAGTTATTCCTGGAGAATTTCAGCCAAACAGATAACAGTCATATGACCAAAATCATAAGAAAATAGGAGAGAGAGGGGGGAGAGGAAGATATGGGGCGAGGGTGGTGAGGGAGGCAGTTGAGAGAGAGAAAAGATTAAAACGAAGTGCAAACATGTTTTTGAGGCCAGAAGAGCACAGTAAATTCACATTTCTTAGTACTGTAACTTCTTTCACACCAAAATTGTCTTAGACTTTCCCAGCATGTCAAGAACAAAAAGAAAGAAAGAAAGAAATCAGTGTTCTTGCATCTTTCCATTTCTGCAAAACAAAACTCTAAAGGTAACAGTTTTTGTTCATACTTTTACAGACACATCATTGTTTAGCTCCTTTCTCACTGAAAAAAAATTGTTGAAATTAAAAACCTGCTGGGATTATGATTTGAAGGAAAATGTGCAAACCAGTAATCAAAAAGCAACGTTTAATTTGTGAAACTTCAGCCACATTTTTAAGAAACCAGTTGTTCTGTCCATTTCCTCATCTGTAAAACAGGAACAATAGCACCTTCATGGTTGTTATGAAGCACAAATGAAAAGGCCTGCTGCAGAGAAGTAGCTTTTGGGAATTGTTACTTCTGGGTGATACTTTTGGATGTGGGAATTGAGGAAAATTTGTGCCTCTACTGCTGCCTTAACCAAGCAAATGCTTTGCCAAGTAATAAATAAATCCAATCAGAATTCACACTCTGTATATATATAGTCAAGAGAAGCCCATGAATATCTTACTTTAGGAGGGGTGATGGCTTTTTGCATACATTTCCTTTATTTGATGGCATAAATTGTGTACCTTAAAAGTAAGGAAAATATTATTATGAATCAATAAGAGTATCCATTACCTAATGTTTTGCAAATAATTACCAATCACCTCTATGTTAAGAAGTTCAGTTCAGCAAGCTGTTTGGTGTACTGGATTTTCTTCAGGCAACATCTATGTGTGTTACCGAAAGCAATTATGTTCTATAATGGCAGGCAAAGATCTCCTCTCACAAGCAAACAATGTTTTGTATGAAAGATTACATGTGCCTGGAAACCAAGTTCAAGGCTCACTCTTGAAAATCCTACAGCAAAACCGTACATTTCTCTGTAGTTCCAAATGAAGAAAATTTAGAGGACACTTTAGAGATAATGCACAGGTATTGCTGTGGAAAGGAGTATGACAGGCTTCCTCAGAAAGGAAGATACAAATGGAGCATGAACAACCTCGCTGAGGCTGGTCCCACGCGGAGTCTCAACAACCTAAGAATCTTTTCTCATTTAATTTCGGTCGGCAAACCTACATCAGCCACATTAAACGCATCCTTTGCTTCCAGAAGAAAGTCTTAGGAACCCATAATCCAACTCCTGAATTCATCCTGACCACTCCGTTTGGGCCACCTCACACCTTTGGTTTCTTCCACACAACTTCCCACCAACCACAATCCCAAGCCCCACTTTTGCTCCACATTTAAACTCTGCTTTCCTGACCAACCCAATTGATTGACAGCTCATTTTTGACCCACAAATCTTTCGTGGCCTCCAGCACTCTCCTAGAACTGGGCTGTCACCATTTACGGAGTCGTTACAAGAATCCAGACAAAGGACAGAAGCCCAGTTGGAATCCTACCTCAGACCCTGAAGGAACAACTGGCCGGACCCACTCCTTTCCAGGAGCTCGCCCGGAGGGGAGGGCGATGGGATGTTACGGAGTGAAGCATCTGAGTAGTAGAAAGTGGTCAGCAGTGCTTTCTGAAGGGGCATAAGTAATTTGACATCATCACCTGCAACCCCGACGTGAACTCAGAGGTTACCTTTTCCAAGTGATCCTGGAGAAGCCGATCCAGCTCCCCCGGGCTCCTCTCCATCAAAGCCTCCCACGTCCTGAAAGATTTTTTTTAAATAAGGAACCCAAGGAGAGGCTTGGCTGCTGGTCGCGGGCGGAGTTTTCAGACATCAAGTCTCAGGCCTTCTTCCGCAGCACAGACTGGGACCTGCTGGAGAAGAAGCGGGCCCTCGCTCGGTTCCACGGGTAATGCACGACTATGGCCTGGACAACTTCGACACGCAGTTCCCCAGCGAGCCCGTGCAGCTGACCCCGGACGCCAAGGACGTCGTGAAGAGGTAGACCAGTCTGAGTTCGAGGGCCTCGAGTACCTCAACCCGCTGCTGCTGTCCGCCCAGGAGTCCCTGTGAGGGCGCGACGCCGGGCGGGGACGGCCGGTGAGAATGGCCTGTGCGCTGCAGGCTGAGAGCGAGGAGGCCGCCGCCGAGACCGCGCACAGGAGTCCGGCGTCTGGGCAGACCCCTGCCGGCTCTTGTGCTGGGGAACTTACTTCCTGCGCCTGCCACGGGCGGCGCTGCCTCAGTGTCCGGGGAGACACGAAGCGCGTTCCCCAGAGACAGAACTCAATGCACTGGCGCACCGCCGTAGGGTTAATGTGTAATGTCCTGAGGAATAAAATGTAACTATATATTCATTCACCTGCCTAACAAGTATTGAGTCCTTGCGCTGGACTGCTCTGTTCACTGAGGATAAAGGGGTGAACAAGACAGAGAAATCGCTCTTCTCCTGGAACTAACATACTAGTTGGGGGAGGCAGGCATCAACCAAATATACAACTAAAACACGGATAGTGCAATAGCAAATGACTAGGGGAGAGGAGGCACTTCATATTAGGCAGTCAGGAAAGACCTCTCTGATGACAAGGCACTTGAGTTTAACCTAAATTAAGAGAAGATAGTAATGGGAGGATATATGGAAGAGGATTTCAGACCAGGGAAAGCGCACATGTAAAGATCCTGAACTGCATGATAACTTGGCTAGATTAAAGAAAAGAAATACATTCTGCATGGCTACAACACAGCACATGAGGAGAGTACAGTCATAGATAATGGCAGAGATACTAGTGGGCCAGAATATCTAGGACTTTGTACCACGGGAATGAAATGAAACCACTTTGAGGCTTAGTATTCTTTGGAGACGGCCCCAATTATTGTTCTGCTCCAGTATATATAAAGCCCAGCCACTATGGGAGGTGTGCTCAAGGACATGCTGTATGTGTAGGGACTCAGAAAGTTCCCGGCTGTGCAGGAGATCTTGGAGAAGCAGAAAGCCCTAACTAAGTAACAGTGTAGAATAAGAAAGTTCTTATTATTTTCAGCAGGAACCAATAGCAGCTATTTCCCATGCAATAGTATATTGCAGGTTTTAACTGTTTAAAAGATATTTTAACCAAAGCATTCCCACAACTTTGTAAAAGCAAAGGAAAGTGTTTGAATTTTATGCTAAGAACAATGAGAGGCAACTAGAGGGCTTATGTGGATACTGCATGTATTAGTCAGCCAAAGGGGTGCTAATGTGAAATACCAAAAATGGGTTGGTCTTTATAAAGGGTATTTATTTGGGGTAGAAGTCCACAGATACCAGGCCATAAAGTGTTAAGTTTCTTCTCTCACCACAGTCCATTGCCACGTGTTAGAGCAAGACAGCTGCCGGCGTTTGCCAGTGTTCAGGCTTCTGGGGTTCCTCTCTTCCCGGGGCTGCGTTTCTCTCTGGGCTTAGCTCCTGTTTCCTCCACAAGGTCAGCTGTAGACGATCAGGGGAACGGCTTGCTTCTCTTCTCCTGGGGCCTTCTTTCCAACATCAAAACTGCTTCTCAAAAGACTGCTTCACTCTGTTCTTTGCCTTGCCTTCTATATTCAATTCCTCACCCACCAAGGGGTGGGGCTCAACGCCCTACTGACATGGCCCAGTCAATGCCCTAATCATAACTTAATCATGCCCAGATTAACAGATCAGTTTACAAGCATGATCCAATTATATTTTTAGAATTCATAATTACATCAAACTGCCCAATGGCCACACAGCATGATGTGATTTATATTTTAAGATCGCTCTCCCTGCAAAAATGTAGCTAAGATTATAGGGGGCAAAAGTGGAAAAACGAACAAGTAGGGGAGAAGTAGGGGGGAAATTGGTCTGAGGGCAAAAAAACTAGAGTTCTCTTTGGGCTATATTAGTTTAATATGCCCCAGCATATTAGGGGACAAAAAAAAAGCAGTTGGATATGTAGTCTGGCACTCACTAGGTCAGAATTACAGATGTCAATTTTGGAGTCACCAACATAGTTATAAAGACCTGAGACCATATGAGAGAAACTAGGTAGAAGACAATCTAGGACTGGGCTCTGGAGCACCCCACCATGTGAAGACTGGCCAGAGGAGGAGGAGCCAGCACAGGAGCCGGAGAAAGAGCAGCCCATGAAGTAGAAGAAAAAACAAGAAAAGAGGATGCCATGGAAGCCAAGAGAAGAAAATATTTCAAGAAAGGAGAGTTCAACTCTGTGAAATGCTGCTGAGAGGTGTAAGCTGAGGACAGAGAAATGACCGGGCAGGGACTAGGGTAAGGCAAGTGAGGTACAACCCTGCACTGCAGACCATTTTGTATTCTAGGTGCTTTGTTTGCCTCACCCTTGTCTCAGCTTTGCCTCGAAGTGGCCAGTGAGTTTTTAATTTATCAAGAGAGCAGTTACAGATGAGCTTGACAGAATAAATGTCAGTGGAGAGGAAGGAGAAGAGCCCTATTGGAGTCAGTGATAGAAAGACTTGTAATGAGGAAGGCAAAACAGTGAGGGTTGACAATAATACTTGTACTGAATTATTTCTGGGAAGGAGACAGAATAATGGAGCACAAGGTGGAGGAAGGTGTAGGCGGGGAAGAGGTTTAGAGATAAGAAATGCTAGGGCATTTTCCTATGTTGATGGGAATGACTCACGGGTGGCAGAATTAATAAAAGAGCAGGAGATTACAATACCAGGGCAGCCAGATGACCACATGGATAAAACCTGGGTTTCCTCACATAAAGCTTCACATTCCAGATCAGCAACTCAGAATGCAGCTGAGGTATCCTGTTCCTGGGTATTTGCTCTGAAGACTTACCCTTTACAACACTAGCAACATTTCTGACATGCTATCCAGAAATAAAAGGTACTTCCAGACCTGGTGGATGTGGCTCCATCCCTAATGTCGCAGGGAAGATGGTAGAGATGGAGGCATTGATGGCCAGAAAGGAGAAGACTTTGGTGCCGATGACATTGGCCAGGGTTCAGAGCAGGGATGCTCGTCAAAACATCTGCAGCATCAATGACATCTGCTACACGGTGAGGGGGAGAAGAAGAGGAAGAATGAGGAAGGAGGGAAGGAGAAAGAGAGGATGGAGGAGAGGATTAAGGAGAATAACTATTAGTGCTATGACCATGACTAGCTTTTTAGGCTACCATTTACGGAGTGTGCTAACTAAGATATTTCCAGATACTGAGAAGTGTTGTGAAAAGCTAGGCACTGTGCTAGGTGATTTATGGTTTCTCATCCCCTTAGCAACCCAGAAATTTGGATGCTATTCTCTCTTTTTCAAAGATAAGGAAATTGAGGTTCAAAGAAGGCAAATGATTTGCCCATGTTCACAGAGCCACCAGCCAAGCCAGGATTCAAACCATATGTTGGTGACTCCAATGCCTGTGGGTACTGTTGGCAGAAGGTGGGGGAGCCTGAGAGACAGAGTTAGGTGCTGAAAGCTGCCAGCTCTGGCTTGTAGAGCAATAGTGAGCACAGGCAAGAGCCATAGCAGAGGAAGAGGAGAAAGCACCAGGGTCTCTGCCCAAAAGGGAAGTGACATGGAGAGAGTGAGAGATACAACATTTTGTTGGTGAACAGAGATTTTGAGGATCTTTTCTGATGTTGCTACTGTTACTGTGATCCTGATGCCTATACTTTCCGGCTGATGGGGCCTGGGAAAAATACCTGCTACAGAACTGCATAAATCTACAGCTAAATGAATACAGTGTAACTTCCCACTCTACTCCCAAGATGCTCCAGCTGGAAAGAAAAAGGACTCGTCTTTGTGTGTACAATTAAATCTCCACAGAGAGCAGTTATTCCTACTCAAAGATATCTGTGTTCCCCTCATTTTAAAGAATTATGAAAATGTTCTTTGCTGAGTTGAATTATATCCTAAAATCTTTGAAGAAAACTTCAAGCCTATAAAACCGAAGGGAAGATTAGATTGTGTTAAGTTTCAATTAGAGTTTCTTTTCAAACATCCATAACTTTATACAATCAGAGGAGTAAGAGCAACAGTCCTTATTACTTGCTTGTAATACAAATGTTGATAATGTTTTAAAATGCATTTTCACAGAATGAATATATCCTCATACTTGAAAAGTTTCATATTTTCATGTTTAAAACACATTCGTATTTGACAATAGATTATCTATTATTTTCTATGTTTGAAAATATTTCTGACTATGCTCCCCTTCTTTACCAAACTTGATGAGGCACCAGTGCTTCTGGCTGATATTCCTTCCCCATCACCGGCTACCCCCAAAAGTTACAAAATAAGAGCCACTGGGCGAACCATACCCAAAAATCAACTCAAAATGGATCCTAAATGTTAAAGCTAAAGCTATAAAATTACAAGAAAAAAATCATCATGACCTTGAGATGAGCAAAGAGCTCTTAGATATAATTCCATAAAAGTGATCTATGAAGGAGAAAATTGATAAATTGGACTTAAAATTAAAGTATTTTGCACTTCAAAAGACACCCTTAAGAAAATGAAAAAACAAACTACAGACTAGGAGAAAATACTTGCAAATCACATATTTGAAAAAGGACTTCAATCCAGAATATATAAAGAACTCTTCCAACTCAATAAGAAGAAAACACAACCCACTTTGAAAATGGGAAGAAAATTTGAATATTTTATAAATAGGATACATGAGTGGCTAATAAGCACATGAAAAGTTGCTCAACATTATTAGTCAGTAGTGAAATTAAAGTGAAAATCACAATGAAATACCACTGTGCATCCACTAGAATGGCAATAATTGAAAAGATAGACAACAGCAAGTGTTAGTGAGGATGTAGAGAAGATGGAAGCCTCATACATTGCTGGTGGGTATATAAAACGGCACAGGTACTTTAGAAAATAATTTGTCAGTTTCTTTGAAAAGTAAACACACACTTACCATCTCATCCATCAATTCTACTCCTAAAAATGTACCCAAGAGAAGTGAAAATATATGTCTACATAAAGGTGTGTACAAGGGTTATAGCAGCATTACTCCTAAGTGAAAAAACGTCAAATGTCCATCAACTTGTGAGTGGATAAACAAAGTGTGATATCATTCATATAATGGAATATACTGCTCAGCAATTAAAAGGAGTAAACTATTGATTGGAGCTAAAACATGGAAGAATCTCAAAAATATTATTCTAAAGATGCAATACATATTGCATGATTCCATTTATATGGAATGTTTAGAAACTATAAATCTATACAAACAGAAAGCATATCAGTTGTTGTCTGGGGCTAGGCATGAGATGGGGATTGACTGCATATGGACATGAAGGAACTTTTGGGAATGATGGAATAATGGTGCTAGTTGCACAACTCTATAAATTTACTAAAAATCATGGAATTGTATACTTACAATGAGTGAATTTTATGGTACATATTATACCTCAATAAAACTGTTTTTAAAAAGAACTTTAAAAAGAAAGAGCTGCTATTTCCCTGAAAGTCAACAAGATATATCTATGGCTTTCAGAAAGGAGATTTATTTCCCTGATAAGAAATACTTTAAAACATTCATCAGTTTGGCAAAAAAGTTTATACTCAGATAATATCACATGATGGTTAATATATCTGTCAGGATGTGCTATGCCATGTTATAGTAACAAACAACCCCAGAATCTCAGTGGTTTAACAAGGCATCAGCACACTCTTTCTGCCAATGAACAAATAGTAAATATTTTCAACTTGTAGACCACGCAGTCTATGTCACAACTTCTTGATATTGCCCAGACAATGCATAAATGAATGGAGATGGCTGTGCTTCAATACAACTTTACAAAAAAAAAAAAAAAAAGGCAGAGGGCCAGATATGGCCAATAGGCCATATTTTGCCATCCTTTGGTTTAAAACATCAATGATTTATCTATAGCTCATATTTAATGTTTATTGCAAGTCAGCTGGAGGCTTTCTTCCATGTCATCCTCACTCAGAGACCCAATGTGATAAAGAGGTCACATCCGGATCATTAAAGTTCACCAAGACATAGGCAGAAAGAGAATGTGGTGAATTCCTCCCTGGCTTTTAAGGCTCTGCTCACATTTCACAAGTCACATGGCTGTGCTTAACTTCAAAGGGGGTGGGGAGTGTGATACACTATGTCCCTGGCAGGCAGAAAGCCAGAAAAACTTGGTGAAAATAATCACTACAGCAGAGAGGACGTGAGGAAATGTGAACTCTCATCTACTGTTGGGAAGAATGTAGCTTGGAAAATCACTTTGGGGAGTAATTTAATTACACATAGCAAAATTAAATATGTCCTACAAACCAAAATTTCCACTCCTAGGTAGATGCCCTAGAGAATCTCCCACCTAAGTACAGTAAAAATATATATATAAAGATGTTCACTGCAGCATAATTTATAATTGAAAAACATTGATAGCAACTTCATTGTCTATCAATACTGGAAGAGATAGATAAATTATGGTACTTTTTCATAAAATGATATCATGCATAGAAGTCCAAATGAATAACATATAGATCAATGAAAATGAATTACTATGTCAGTGTGAATATATCAAAATAAACTAATTTGGAGTAAAAAGAATATATATGTTATAAACATTGTTTATGAATGCATAATATATTAACTTTAAGACAATGCTTTTTCCTGAGGGGCTTCCTAGTTTATTGTTAAGGTTTTATTTCATTAAAAGTGAAGCTGGACAGCAGACGTGGCTCAAGCAGTTGAGTGCCCGCCTCCCACTTGGGAGGTCCCAGGTTCAGTTCTCAGTGCCTCCTAAAGAAAACAAACAGACCAGGGAGCAAACTAAGGGGAGCCGATGTGGCTCAGTGGTTGAGTGCTGGCCTCCTACATACAAGGCCCTGGGGTCAATCCCCAGTCCCAGCACCCAAAAAAAATAAAAATAAAAAAATAAGTGAAGCTGCTGCAAATCGATAAAAAGGTCATTTGGAAGTGAATAGAAATGGTGAAAGCACATCATAGTGTTTGTAATTAGCAGCACTAATATATGGGTATGATAGTGGTTGAAAGAGAAAGTATAAAAGTCTAAGGTCATCTATATCACTAGAAGGAAAGCTGAAAAACGAAACATGGGACTTTGTAGCAGAGAAACATCCTGTGAAAAATGAGTATGTTTAACAATGCATATATAAGAATGCTTTTCTCTGAAAGAGAACAAATGTACATTAATGTATAAGATGTTACTATCATGGTACTATTTGTTCAAAAACAGAACCAAAGCAAACTATGGACAGTAATGTATAGCAATATATTAATAACCTTCCGTCAATGGTAAAAAAAAAAAAAATAAAAGTATGCTAAGTCAAAGAAACTAGACAGGAAGTATTATATATTGTTAGACTATACAAAATGTAAATACAAATGTAAACACAAATAAACTATAGAGACAAAAATAGATTAGCAGTTATTATGTATGGCAGAAGGCTAGAAATATTGAGAAGTGACTAATAAGGGGTAGGGTTTTTTGTTTGATTGTTTTTGTTTTTTGTTGTTTTTTCTTTTTTTTTTTTTTTTTGGAATAATGAAAATGCTCTAATATTGATTGAAGTGATGAATGCACAACTCTGTGATTATACCACATGCCATTGATTGTACACTTTAGATGGAATGTATGGCTTATGAATACATTCCAATAAAATTGATTGTAAAAAGTGAAGCTTCTGCTTCACTAATCCTAACAGAAGTAACCTTTCCTACTCATTTATTAAAGTTTCTATATCCTTATTTTTAAAACTCTACCCCCTTTATGTATATTAAAAGGAAACTTATCTCACCTTATGCATAGTAATGAGACTATTAGATGATCTAATTTCAAAATCTGGGTGAGATCCTGGTTTTGTCTTTCACTTGAGAACTAGAATAAACTGGATCGGGTCACCAGGACAGGTATAGTTAAGAGAAGCTTGAGAGAAGGGGATGTGGCTCAAGTACTTGGGCTCCCACCTACCACATGGGAAGTCCCTAGTTCAGTTCCAGTACCACCTAAAGAAGAAAACGAGCTGGCGTCAAGGGCAGGCACAAGAAGCTGATGCAACAAGATGATGCAACAAGAGATGCAAGAAGAAAAGCATAATGAAAGACAAAACAAAGCAGGGAACGGAGGTGGCTCAAGCCTTTAGATGCCACCCTCCCACATCGGAGGTCCCGGGTTTGGTTCCCGGTGCCTCCTAAAGAAACAAGGAAGATGAACAGACACAGCAAGTGCATACAACAAGGGGGTAGGGAGAAAGGGAGGGAGGGAGGGAGGGAGGGAGGAAAGAAGGAAGGAAGGAAGGAAGGAAGGAAGGAAGGAAGGAAGGAAGGAAGGAAGGAAGGAC